>JAVLUX010000017.1:17735000-18242500 GCA_032164185.1 Moxostoma hubbsi
TTTCCAGAGGGCCATACTGACTTAGATAAAATAAGCTTAGGGCCACACATTGGACAATTGAATTGAAACATGTTTTAATCATGTTAAAATACATGAATTTGGTAGAAATGACAGATTGCATTACAATAAGCAATTTGCCTGCGTGTGAGACTGTTTTTACTTGTTTATCTAACTCAAACGTTAATACAATTGCAGTACAGTCTTGCATCACTGAATGAAGAACAGATTAGGCTAATATTTAACATGTTGACTTATACATTAACACATGAATTAATTTTCGGTTTTGTTTTACTCGTGTAACTGTAACCAACCTATTAGAATGAATTATAGCTGAGATATTTATGAATGACTGTGTGTCATGAAAAGCATTGCCTACCCATGTAATTTTTTTGCCTAATGGGTACAACTGAGACAGTCACCTCTCTTTGCAAGACCATCAAAGTCTGGCGTCCTATCTGATTTTGAAATACGCAGCACAGAGGACAGATGTTTATCCGTCAGCCGGGATCTGTAACGTGGCTTGTTGTAGTTCGCAGTTGTAGGTCACACACATAAGTGGAGCCAAACAAAACAAGCATCCTCTGTGTGTGCCTGCACAGGTTCGGAAACTGTGTTTTCTTCAGTGAGCCAAAGAAGTTGTCCAGTGTGGATGTAGTGAACTTTTGATTGAGAGCAGGGTCGCACTGGATGTCAATCAGTTCTAGCAGCACATCTGGGGCGCTTTCATGCTATCAAATGAAAGGGGAGAAGACTCCAGCTCCAGCTCTTGTTCAGTCTTCACAAAGTCAGAGAAACGCCGGTTGAACACTGTATGGAGGTCTGCGAGAGTAGAGGTGTATCTGTCGGTGTTGCAGGGTGGCACATCAAAGGTAGCCAGTGTTGGGAAATGTGTGAATCACTTTTTGATAATTTGTTGGAAAAACAGGGTCAGCTTTGCTTTAAACGCTTGCACATGTGAATCGTGCACAAACACATTCTTCCCCTGCAACTATAGATTGAGGTTGTTCAGATGGCCCATTACATCCACTCCGAATGCAAAGTCACACACCCAATCCAGGTTTTGCAACTCTGCAAATTCGTCAGCTTTACAAACAGTCACCAGAAACGTCTCTATCCCTCTTCTCAAATTCAACACATGGCGAAACACCTTCCCCAGGCTCAGCCAGCGAACATTCGAGTGGTACAGCACGTCTGTGTGTTCATCCTCCAGTAGCTGGATGAACTGCCGATGGTTAAGCCCTCGTGTAACACCTATAAGGATTTATTAGAGAATAATACAGGTGCTGGTCATATAATTAGAATATCATCAAAAAGTTGATTTATTTCAGTAAAAAAGTGAAACTTGTATAATGTATACATTCATTCCACACAGACTGATATATTTCAAGTGTTCATTCCTTTTAATTTTGATGATTGTAACTGACAACTAATGAAAACCCCAAAATCAGTATCTCAGAAAATTAGAATATAGTGAAAAGGTTCAATATTGAAGACACCTGGTGCCACACCAGCTAATTAACTCAAAACTTAAATGGTCTCTCCGTCTAGTTCTGTAGGCTACACTATCATGGGGAAGACTTCTGACTTGACAGCTGTCCAAAAGACGACCATTGACATCTTGCACAAGGAGGGCAAGACACAAAAGGTCATTACTAAAGAGGCTGGCTGTTCACAGAGCTCTGTGTCCAAGCACATTAATAGAGAGCCGAAGGGAAGAAAAAGATGTGGTAGAAAAAAGTGTACAAGCAATAGGGATAACCACACCCTGGAGAGGATTGTGAAACAAAACCTATTAAAAAATGTGGGGGAGATTCACAAAGAGTGGACTGCAGCTGGAGTCAGTGCTTCAAGAACCACCACGCACAGACATATGCAAGACATGGGTTTCAGCTGTCGCATTCCTTGTGTCAAGCCACTCTTGAACAAGACACAGCGTCAGAAGCATCTTGCCTGGGCTAAAGACAAAAAGGACTGGACTGCTGCTGAGTGGTCCAAAGTTATGTTCTCTGATGAAAGTACATTTTGCATTTCCTTTGGAAATCAAGGTCTCAGAGTCTGGAGGAAGAGAAGAGAGGCACAGAATCCACATTGCTTGAAATCCAGTGTAAAGTTTCCACAGTCAGTGATGGTTTGGGGTGCCATGTCATCTGCTGGTGTTGGTCCACTGTGTTTTCTGAGGTCCAAGGTCAACGCAGCCGTTTACCAGGAAGTTTTAGAGCACTCATGCTTCCTGCTGCTGACCAATTTTATGAAGATGCAGATTTCATTTTCCAACAGGACATGGCACCTGCACACAGTGCCAAAGCTACCAGTACCTGGTTTAAGGACCATGGTATTCCTGTTCTTAATTGGCCAGCAAACTCGCCTGACCTCAACCCTATAGAAAATCTATGGGGTATTGTGAAGAGGAAGATGCGATATGCCAGACCCAACAATGCAGAAGAGCTGAAGGCCACCATCAGAGCAACCTGGGCTCTCAAAACACCTGAGCAGTGCCACAGACTGATCGACACCATGCCACGCTGCATTGCTGCAGTAATTCAGGCAAAAGGAGCCCCAACTAAGTATTGAGTGCTGTACATGCTCATACTTTTCATGTTCATTCTTTTCAGTTGGCCAACATTTCTAAAAATCTTTTTTTTTTGTATTGGTCTTAAGTAATATTCTAATTTTTGGAGATACTGAATTTGGGATTTTCATTAGTTGTCAGTTTTAATCATCACAATTAAATGAATTAAACATTTGAAATGTATCAGTCTGTGTGTAATAAATGAATATAATATCCAAGTTTCACTTTTTGAATGGAATTACTTTTTGATGATATTCTAATTATATGACCAGCACCTGTATATATGGGTCAGTTGATGCAATTGGTTCAGCCACTGGAGCAAAGTAAAATGTTCAAAATGAAACTCACAAGACCAAAGTTAAATGTAGAAAAATGCCGGCTTTTTGTATTAGAACAAAAATATATACACAGTAGTTTTAGTTTAGTACAAATAATGAAAAGAAAATAATAATTGGGTAACAATATTATTGATATCACAATCAAGCTATGACATAAAAATAAAAATGTCAAAAGGTTGAGTATTTCACTTCCTCGATTAGTTCTATTATCAATTTATCAGGTTCACCTTTAAACTTTAATTTCTATTAACACCACCAGATTCAAGCTAATTTAGATCCAGTTCAATGGTACCATATAAAAGTTCAAAACAAATACAAGTTGCACTCAAACCACAGGAATGGCTCCTTCTACTCAAATCCACAGTGAGCAGATTCATTTATGTTGAGTAAAATCCAGTGTCCAAACAAATTATATGTCCAAGTTAAGTCAAGAGTTCAGAGTTCAGAGTTTCATAGTGTTTGTGTATGTGTGGGGGGAAATGTAAGAATGAAGATGAGTGAGCTGGTTTGTTGCAGTGAGGCCTACCACACCACAGAGTGTAGTAATAACAGGACGGGTCCAAAAATCCTGAAGAAGGGACGTCTCCAACTATTATTCAGGGTAAGTGGCTGGCCATCAATTTCACCAGCATCCCATCCAGACAATGGAAAAGGAAAACAGGAAAAAAAAAAAAAAGAAAAAAAAAACCCTGACCTGTCAACCGACAGAGTCAGAGAAATATTCAGTTTACAAATATTCATCTTACTGGATACTGTCTGTTCCCCTTCTGTCACTCTCTCGACATAGTGTCGAAGGAAGTGACACAAGGGGTCTTCTCGGACGCCGAATCGTACCTCTGAACCTGAGAAAAGGCCAATGTCAAGTTGGCAGACAGAATTTGCATGCCCCGCCCCGGACATACGGGTATAAGGGGAACCGGGGCAGCGAATGCCAGTCAGAATTTTTCTTCGGAGCCGAATGGTTGTACCGCAAGCAGCTGAAACACACACCTGTTTCACTCACCTCTACCAGCGAGAAGCATTGCTGTTGGATCCGCACGGCGCATTTCCAGCTGGCGTCTCTCTCTCTGCACGCTGTGCAGTCCATGCCCCTGGGCGCTTCGACAGCACTTCTTTCTGTTTGAAAGATTGTTCTCCTCCTAAAAGAGTAGATTTTCTCTAAAAGAGTTTGAGTTCCCACTCATAAAAGAGCAATACACAGCAGGCGTTGAACGTCCTTTTCAGGACGCGTCTTTTTAAAGATGTCTTTCCGCCTCTGTGTAGTTCCTGGATGCGGTTGAATTCTCTCCACTTCTGACGGTCATAAGAGCTGCCTCGCGTGCCTGGGCTGCGATCACACGCAGGCAGCGTTTTATGAATGGTTTATGTTCTCAGTGTGAGAACATAACCATGGCAACATTGCGGTCACGCTTTCTTTTGTCATGAGAGAAAGCCACTTCAGCCGCTCCCTGCGTCGTTCCTTCTTCCCACGGGATTGAGGTCGACCCGGCTAGCGATGAAGGCGATTTGGGGATGACCATGGGCTCGGTTTAGCCGGGTAAATCCCCACAAACCACCCGCCCCCTCAGTGCGAGAAGGGATTCCTGGTGAATGATGCAGTGTAGGAAGATCAAATCTGAGTAGGGGTTGTCCTTTCTTACCCGGTCCTCCATCCATCAGTGGTCACATTCAACAATTTCGTCCATGACAGGTTCAGTCTCTCCAAACATCCCGACACCCTGTTGTAGAGGTCCAATCCCTTGTTGTACCCTTCATCGACTCCATGGCAAGAAATTCCTCCACTATTTCAATTACAATTGCATAAAAAAGATGAATTTAATGTTTTAAATATAAAATTATGAATATAAATATTTAATTAATTAAAATATGAAACTTGTACTTTTGTGAAACTAAATTATGAAATACATGACAACAAAAGTTTAAGTCTGATCTGATGCTGCATTTCATTTACACAGAAACTGAAGCAGAACTGACATATGTTTTTGCAAAAGGTTTCTCCTGGGCGATCATGTCCCCAGACCCCCAATAAGGGTACACTATTTTGCTGTACCTGTGCTTCAGAATCTACTGTAAAAAGCATCATGGTTACTGTTGTCACCTCCGTTTCCTGATAGAGGGAACAAGACATTGTGTCGATGTAGTGACACTAGTGGTTGCTCTTGGGAGCCCCAAACACCTCAAATCTTTGAGAAAAGTCTAATGAGAATTGGCAAGTGGAATTTGCATGCCACTCCCCTGGACATATGGGTATAAAAGGAGCTGGAATGCGGCCACTCATTCAGGTTTTGTGTTGAGGAGCCGAGACAAGTTCTCTGCCATTTCAGCGGATAGTACAGCACTATGGCAAGAGGGACACAAAGTCTTGTTCACTCCATAAGGGAACAGAGGTTACAACAGTAACCAAGATGTTTCCTTTTTGTCACTCACTCAGTGATGTGCCGATGTAGTGGCACTTGGGGTCCCTATAGAAAAACGGCCCAACACCTGATCCATGTTACGAGAACTGCCGATGCAGGTGCAAGCAAGCTGCTGTGTGAGTAATAGCAGGTGCATCAGACTGCACGTAACCTCCCTCAATGCCCCAAAAGATGTCATGTAGTCCCCCACATCACTGAGGGGGGGGGGGGGGGGGGGAATCGACATAACTAGCGAGATCCTCTGCCTTTTTTCTCTATGTTTTCTCTCCACAGAAATTAGATTCAGCTGGGGCCATCTAACACTATTATACACATCTGAGAAGATGTTCTTTTCCTTTCCTATTCTTTCAGGGCGAAAAGACCCTACGGAGACCACATCCTGCCAGAAGGGTAGGTAACATGTGGCAATACAACACGTGGGCTCATCCGCCGCATATGGAAGAGGTGTGGTGGTAGGTCCTGCCTCAAAGTGGAAGGGAGCTCTACAAACACAGCAACCGGGGCAGAGAAACCTCTGCCCAAGGGAGACGCAGATCTGCTGGCAGGGAGACCATACTGTGGAAACTACATCAAGGGGGTAACCGGAGTAGACAGCATCTGTGGAGCACCTATCCCAGTACAGGGCATATTAGTACCCATAGTGGGTCTGGCTGCAAACTCCTCCTTGAATTCGTGAAATACAGGGCTAGGGAGGAAGGCATCTAGGGTTCAAGGGTCTGTGAACTTGCATGGGAAAGAAGCACATGTCTTTGTTTAATGGAGGGGAAAGGCGGTATACCCAGCCAGCTGTCCCGTAACCTTACCTGTTCGCATCTCAAAATACACAGGACAAAACCGGCTCAACCAAGAGACCAAAAAAACCAAAAGGTATTGGGTGTTGCCCAGCCCGCTACCCTGCACATGTGGGCCAGTATGGAGCCACGAGGGTGACTTGTTCCTCATCCTTCCAGGGTCTGTGCAAGTAGGCTCACTGGGGGGAAACGCGTATTTGCACAGCCCCCATGGCTAGCTGTGTGCCAGCGCGTCTATCCTGTCAGGAAATACCAAAGCGGGCAGTTGGAGGTTTCCCGGACGCAACAGGTCTACCTGTGCTTTGCCGAATTGACTCCAAATCAGCTAGACCACCTGGGGGTGGAGTCTCCACTCTCTGCCCAGGATGTGACTGGCCCGCAGTGACCTGAGTCGCTGACTCCGGAGGAGGAGACGGCTGGTGAGTTGTGGCATGCGACTCGACCAATTGATCTGGCTGGATCGACACGCACATGCCCTGGATCAATGGCAAAAGAGGGAAACTCTCTTCCACTTCCTGGAAAAAAGGGACATAGCTGCGAGGGCTCAGGGGAGGGAGGATTCCAATCCAACCCGACACTCGTGGCGGCCCGGTCAAGCATAGTGGTCAGCACTGTATCAGCCTCAGACTGGCTGGGTCGAGACCAGTCGAGTCCTCGGCAGGTGACATCACCAGCGCGCTCTCCGATGCAGCGATCGAGGACTCATCCTGCATGCATGCTCCAAAAGAGACGTTAAGCTGGCCATGAGGTGAGCTGGTCTCATCTCAGAGCTCGACAGGGGCAAACGAGCATGCTGGGGAATGGGAGGTCTGCAGGGGTTTACCCGGTGAGACTGTGCCCATTGAAATCCCCAAATCACCTCCAGCGCCAGTCAAGCTGGCCTCGAACCTGTAGGCATATTCATATTCAACGCTGTCGAAGCGCCCAGGGGCGTACTCTGCACTGATCTTCCAAAAGGAGAGAAAGCCGTTGGAATGCGCCGTATATACGGTACAACAGCATACGCTTCTTAGTTTAGAGGTGAATGGACTGGCAATGGGATTCAGCTCGCTGACACACAACCTCTCGGCTCCGAAGAAAAAATCTGAATGAGTGGCTGTATTCCAGATCATTTATACCCATATATCCGGGGGAGTGGCATGCAAATTCCACTCGCCAATTCTCATTGGTCTTTTCTCAAAGATTGGAGGTGTTTGGGGCTCCCAAGTGCGACGCCTTGTGTCACTACATCGAAACAACGTCGAGTGAGTTACATAAGGGGAACTGATAACAGCCCTGAAAGTGTGTTGCCTGTTTAATTTAGGCCGCAGCGTAGATTTCACTTCTGTTGTCACCAAGTGCAAACTGATATTAATGCGATTGCTTGGCCATACCAGTTTTTGCACATATTTAGTGACCAAAGCTCAGCTCCCCGTCAATGATTTAGCACCTCTACAGCACCAGCAATCAAAATTTGCAGGCGCCGCCCCTTCTCCTAACCTCTTGTACCAAGATATCCTTTCTGCAACCCTGCTATGTATCAATAAATCTAAAATCCATGTATTATTTTGATCCATTGTTTAATTAATCATTAAAATAAGTTTAACACATAATCACACATAATTTGGAATGATGAATAAATTAAAGAACAAATTAATATCCATTCATACACTATTTTCCCCTCTGCTTATCCGTCACAGAAAAAAATTAAAAAATTACTTCAACACAGTCGGTGGTTTTTTTAAATAAAATAAAAAAATTATTGACAGACATTCAAAACTGAATGCCCATTAAACTAACCTTAACTAGGTTAACATTATATACATTTTTACCATTACATCTTCTTTTCTTCATCTGAAGTCAATAATGCAAAATCTTCTCTGTTACACACCTACAGTACATCATGTTCTTTTTGAATGTATGACAAATCTTTATCAGATCAGTAACATACTGTATATTAAATCTCACATCTAGAAATAATTATTTATTGTGGAAATCATTAAACGAATGCCAGTCAGTGAGTGTCACCAGAATGACTGAATAGAATATGTTTTCTTTTCACATCTCTTTATTTTAATTTGATCAAATCCCATACAATGTGATCTTTACTTCTACATTTAATTAAATGCTGTACTGCTCTAATTTCATTCATTGTAGAATCAACTTCTCTTAAGAATAATAATCAAATAAGATATTAAAAATAATGAAAAATGTGAATATTTTTTTTTTTTTTTTGAAAAATTAATAACAATTAGAGAATATCCTGTGTAGGTTCTTATTAGGCTGTCACACATAAACCTCCATGCATTTATGCATTTGGAAGACACTTTTTATCCAAAGCCATGCAATGTTCTGGGAACGTTAAGTTTATGGTGACAAAAAAAAAACCTACAGAGAACATTTCTAGAACGTTAGAAATTGGTTATCAAAAAAATAACCAAACAGGATCAAAATGCTAACATTAGGGGAACGTTCTGTGTTTGCTGGGTTACACAAACTAATCACAAATTACTATAACTGTGTATATAGGCACAGACCAACATCTTTTTCTAAGGAGAATACTTTCTGTGTTCATTAAATCAAATCAAATCAAATCACTTTATTGTCACACTACTGTGTACACAAGTGCAACAGTAGGTGAAATTCTTGTGTGCATTTCCGAGCAACATAGCAGTCATGACAGTGATGAGACATAAACCACTTTACAGTAAACAACATAACAAATGTACACATATTTACACAACAATTTACATATCAAATGTACACATAATTACACAACATAGTACTGATGTACAATGTACAGTAAACAATACACACAATATAGAATACACATACATTCTATACATAGATAGTGTACATATATATATATATATATATATATATATATATATATATATATATATATATATATATATATATATATATATTGTGGTGTTTCACACTTTTAACATGAACACTCTCCACGCGGTGTACGATTCACATCTCAAACTTTATTCTCCTTCTTCATCACCACACTCATTCCTCACTAGAGCCCCTAGTGGTGCAGTTCCACATTAATGTGTTATAGTTAGAAATTACTATGAATTGAACATCAAGTATTGTATGCTTCTCAACACAACATCTCCCCTGTTACTCAAACAGAATTACTACTCTTTAAGATCATTACCTTATTCCAATTGTGTTTACTCAAACAACAACTTATCTCAAATAAACATTCAAATAACTTCTTATCAAACCAAACAACAGTCTGTTTCAAATAAGCATTTCAATGTAGCATAATGAAAGTTTCTAGCACACTTTTATCCTTTTAACATAACACAGAATAACATTCATCAAACATTTCAGAATTCAGTGTACATTCGATTTTTTTAAATAGGGCAGCGGTCCGCCTTCACCCTTTACATATCTTCTTGGTCTGATTTCTTTCTTTCTCTTCAGACACATTACTCCAACACATAGTCTTGAGTCCACAAAGGTGGGCGTCTCGGTCTTAAGCCCCTATTCAAGCTCAAAGCAGTATTCTCCATTGTATAGCCACTTTCAGGTATTACATTCTGCGCAGAGTTTTCCTCTCTTTCTGGACATAGTGAAAGACGTGCTGAATTCCATGTTTTCCCATCACTTAAGATGAAAGTACTCGGTCCTATTTGTTGTTGTACTGACAACGGATCAGTGAACCGGGCTTCTCCTTTTTTCACGTGAAAAGGCTTTCTCACTCTCACCTTATCTCCAACCGCAATTTTAGGAACTTTAGCTCCTCTTTTACGATCGGTATATTCTTTACTTTTATTCTGTCGTTGCGTTACACGAGCTCTCACCTGAGCAAATTGATCAGGGCTATCCTCAGGAAGAAGGACATTCAACTTTGTCCTCATAGGTCGGCCTCTCAAGAGCAGAAAAGGGGTCTCACCCGTTGTAGCATGGGGTGTCGCTCGATAGCACTTGAGCATGGTCAGGACTGCAGATTTCCAGGGCTTACGAACCGCTTCAGCAGCTTGAATACACCCTTTAAGCACCCTGTTGAACCGTTCGATGGCCCCGTTAGCCTGAGGGTGATAAACACTGGTCTTTATGTGCTTTATTCCCTGTGTTTTCACAAAATCAGCAAATTCAGACGAAGTGAACTGCGGCCCATTGTCTGTCGTGATGCTGCAGGGGTTTCCCTCTCGAGCAAAGATAGTGGTCAGAAATTTCAGAACAGTCTCTGTTGTTACTGATGAAGCAAAACCAACTTCTGGCCATTTGCTGAAATAGTCAATCAATGTTATTGCAAACTTACAGTCAGTAGCTCCCTTTTCGAAAGGTCCTACTATATCAATAGCAACATGTTGAAATGGGCCTTTAGGGAACTCCACTGGCTGCATTGGAGCTGCAAAAGTTTTAGTCGATTTATCACTGGCCTGGCAGGTCACACATGCAGTCAGGATTGTGTGACCAAGATCGTCCATTCGCGGCCACCAATACAGCTCCCTCAGACGCTGTTTGGTTCGCACCAGCCCCTGATGTCCCTCGTGCGCCAGGTGGATGAGGCGTTCCCGCAGTGCAATAGGAACAATCAAACGATTCCCTCTGAAAATCAATGGAGATTCAACCGCCAGTTCATGTCTGATGGGGAAATATGGACGCATGTCACTTGAGACAGACTTTTGCAGTTTAGGCCAACCTGTCTGAATTGTCTGACGTAACTGAGACAGTTCTGGACAGTCCTCGCATTCAGCTTTAAAGTCCACTAGCGGCAACGCATTCAGAAAGGGCTGTATTTCTGCGATTTCAGAAATCAAATCCTGTTCAATGGATCCAGTGGTGTCTGTGTGGCTCAATGGCATACGGGAGAGACAATCCGCCACACAGTTTTTTCTACCTGGACAGTACTGTACATCATACTGGAAGCACAGGAGCCTAGCAGACCAACGAGCTACCCTCATGCCTGCTCTATCCAAGCCCTTTGTGGAGAGAAGCGTAGTGAGGGCCTGATGATCAGTTCTTAGAGTGAAACGATGTCCCCATACATACGTTCTCCACTTTTCTACCGCCCAAACACACGCAAGCGCCTCCTTCTCCACAGTAGAATATTTCCTCTCAGACGTTGATAGCGTCCTGGATGCAAAGGCTACCACACGTTCGACACCATTAGGATGTAACTGTGTCAGGACAGCACCAAGGCCGTAATCTGAGGCGTCTGTAGTAATGAATGTGGAAAGGGAAGGATCATAAATGGAAAGAACAGGGCTCTCCAGCAGCATTCTCTTAAGTGTATCAAAGCTCTCAACGGTCTCTTTACTCCACTGTAATGGCGTTTTTGCATCAGCTCTGAGCATCTGCCTTAGCGGTTCAACCACAGTAGCGTAACTTGGGAGAAATTTGCTGAACCATGAAGTGAGCCCTAGGAACGAACGTAAAGCTACCATATCTGTAGGTCGAGGTGCTTCTGAAATGGCAGTCAGGTGGTCTGGGCTGGGTCGTAGTCCTTCTTTAGAAATGACATGACCCAGGAACGGAATGCTTGCTTGGTTGAAAGAGCTTTTATCAAAGTTAATCTGCAAGCCAACCTCGTCTAGCCTTTGACGAACATCGTGGAGGTGCTTATCATGGGCCTCCTGAGAATTTCCATACACTATAATGTCGTCTAAGTAATTCTTTACCCCTTCAACCTCCTTTAGGACCGTTTGCATCATTTTTTGGAAGGCTGATGGCGCTGAAGCTAGTCCAAACGGAACCCGAGTGAAACGGAAAAGGCCTTCGTGCGTTATGAACGCAGTCAGGTTACGACTGTCAGGATGGAGAGGCAGCTGATGGTAAGCAGAGCTCAGATCAATTTGACTGTAATGTGAAGCACCTGCAAGTTCGGTAAACAAATCATCCATGTGAGGTAATGGGAAGCAATCCATAATCACACTCTTATTGGGTTCACGGAGGTCTACACAAAGTCTAATGTGTCCATCACGCTTACGTACCACCACCAGCGGACTAACCCATTCTGATGCATCAACTGGTTCAATTATGCCCGCTGTAAGGAGACGATTAAGCTCAGCGGACACCTCCTTGCGGATGCTAAGTGGTAGGCGTCTCAATTTTTGACGTACTGGTGTCACTGTTGAATTAACTTGCACTTTGTGTATGAATCCTTTCACACATCCAAGGTGAGTAGCAGGTACAGGTGAAACTGTGTACACAGGACTTGTGGAATACTGAGAGATATGGAGAGGTGCAGGTGAGATTCCACATTCATTGTCTATTGGCTTTACTTTTCCGCTTACAATTTTTTTTCAGGTTCAGCAGTCTTATTAAATCTAACCCTAACAAGGGAGATCCTGCAGTCACTACATAAAAAATAGCTGGAACTACATTGTCATTTGCTGATACACCCACTAATGCCGATAAGCAGCCAATAACTGGTAGGTTCTCTTTTGCATAAGTGACAAGTTTAATTTTGGGCTTACTCAGGGTGCATTGTGAGAAGTGTTTCTTATACACATCTTCTGGAAGTATGGAAACTGAGGCACCCGTATCTACAACCAGTTGTAACTTATATTTATGACCTCCTGGTGCTTCAATATTCACTTCACATGTGATCTTATCATTGGCTGTAACAGATTGTTTTACGTTATCCACACAGAGAACAGTCACGTCTGGAACTACCACCTCTCTTACTTCACTCACTGCTGCTTTACACACTCTAGCAAAGTGTCCTTTTTTTCCACAGTGTCTGCATGTCACTTTAGCAGCTGGGCAGTTTTTATCATTTGCCAGATGTCTGTCCGATCCACATCTGAAGCATTGTCGATGTTGCTGATCGGTCGTTGTTTGTTTTCGATCCTCCGATCGTCTCTGAGCCACGTGTGACTGCTTAGCTGACCGTGCGCCCTTTCCCCCTCTGCCATACTTAGTATTCATACTAATGGCTTGTACCGACTTCATGGCAGTAGCAGTGGAATTACAGAGTAATGACGAATTTTTAACTGCAGCTTCCACTTGACATGCGATTGTAATCGCTTTCTCTAGAGTGAGGTCATCCTCTAACAGTAATTTGTCCTTTACTGCAGTCAACGTCGCATTTGCGATCAACTGATCACGGAGCATTTCACTCTCCATTTGCCCGAACGCACATGGGGCTGCTAACGCTCTTAAAGCGGCAACGTATTGCGTAACAGTCTCATCCGCTCTTTGCACACGTTGTCTGAACGTGTGTCGGCATGCAACTACGTTAACTTTAGGCACAAAGTGTTTCTCAAGTGCAGTCATTGCTTCATCAAAAGTAGTACCGTGGTCTGGCAGAGTATAAAACAGGCGCTGGCCTTCCGTCCCCAAGCAATGCAGCAAGACCGCTCGTCTGCGTCTCTCCGGCCATGCAACTCCAGTTGCCTGGATGACTATCATGTAATTATGAAAGATTTTCTGCCACGTATCAAATGGAATCGGTGGCTCCCCACTAACAGGAAGAAACGGGGGCGGGCTCGGCACTGAAGCGCTCATCCTCGTCGCCAATTTGTGGAGTTTCACACTTTTAACATGAACACTCTCCACGCGGTGTACGATTCACATCTCAAACTTTATTCTCCTTCTTCATCACCACACTTAACACAATTCCTCACTAGAGCCCCTAGTGGTGCAGTTCCACATTAATGTGTTATAGTTAGAAATTACTATGAATTGAACATCAAGTATTGTATGCTTCTCAACACAACATATATATTATACCCTAAGTGAATTGGGGAGAATATATTGACAGTCCAGTATGTGATACAAGATGAAGATTAATAAAGTGCAGTGCTGATTGTTGATCATGATCGATCAAGTGTTCAAAAGTCTGATTGCTTGTGGGAAGAAGCTGTCATGTAGTCGGCTGATGCGGGTCCTGATGCTGCGATACCGCCTGCCTGATGGTAGCAGTAAGAGCAGCCCATGACTCGGGTGGCTGGAGTCTCTGATGATCCTCCGAGCTTTTTTCACGCACCGCCTGTTATATATGTCCTGGAGGGAGGGAAGCTCACCTCCGATGATGTGTCTAGCAGTTCGTACCACCCTTTGCAGTTCTTTGCGGTTGTGGGCGGTGCTATTGCTGTACCAGGCGGTGATGCAGTCAGTCAGGATGCTCTCTACAGTGCTGGTGTAGAACCAGTTGAGGATGTGGTGGTTCATTCCGAACTTCCTCAGCCGTCTCAGGAAGAAGAGGCGCTGGTGAGCCTTCTTCACAACGGCCTCAGTGTGGACGGACCATGTGAGTTCCTCAGTAATGTGGACACCGAGGAACTTGAAGCTGCTGACTCTCTCCACCGGTGCTCCATTAATGTTGATGGGGCTGTGTTCTCTGTCTTTCTTCCTGAAGTCCACTACAAGCTCCTTGGTTTTACTGACGTTGAGGGAGAGGTTGTGCTCCTGACACCAGCGTGTCAGAGTGTGCACCTCCTCTCTGTAGGCTGTTTCATCATTGTCAGTAATCAGACCTACCACCGTTGTATCGTCAGCAAACTTAATGATGGCATTGGAGCTATGTGTCGCCACACAGTCATGTGTGTAAAGGGAATACAAGAGTGGGCTGAGAACACAGCCCTGCGGGGCTCCAGTGTTGAGGGTCAGTGATGAAGAGATGTTGCTGCCCATTCTAACCACCTGACGTCTGCCTGACAGGAAATCCAGGATCCAGCTGCACAGCGAGCTGTTTAAGCCCAGAGCCCGGAGTTTCTCATCAAGCTTGGAGGGCACTATGGTGTTAAATGCTGAGCTGTAGTCTACAAACAGCATTCTCACATATGTGTTCCTTTTTTCCAGATGGGAGAGAGCAGTGTGTATTGTAGATGCAATGGCATCGTCAGTGGAGCGGTTGTTGCGGTAGGCAAACTGTAATGGGTCCAAAGAGGTGGGCAGAACAGAGCAGATGTAATCTCTGACCAACATCTCAAAGCATTTGCTGATGATGGGGGTCAGGGCAACAGGACGCTAGTCATTTAAACAAGTGAATTTTGATTGCTTAGTTACAGGCACAATGGTTGATGTTTTGAAGCATGTGGGGACTACAGACAGGGAGAGGGACAGGTAGAAAATGTCCGTAAAAACACCCGCCAGTTGGTTCGCGCACGCTATGATGACGCGGCCCGGAATGCCGTCTGGACCCGCGGCTTTGTGGATATTCACCCATCGAAAGGATCGGGTTACATTCGCAACAGAGACGGAGAGTGAACCAACCTCTGTAGTGTCGGCCGCGAGTGCTCTCTCCGCGAGGGCAGTGTTGTTGTCCTCGAAATGAGCATAAAATGTATTAAGCTCATCCGGGAGAGAGGCAGCGGTGTTCATGGCGGAGTTTCTATTCCGTTTGTAGTCCGTGATGGTGTTAATTCCCTGCCACATACTTCTAGAGTCAGTGGTGTTGAACTGTCCTTCAATTTTGTGCCTGTACTGGTGTTTTGCGGCACTGATAGAGTTACGGAGGGCATAACTGGCTTGTTTACGCTCCTCCGTGATCCCGGAATTAAAAGCGGTGGTCCGCGCAATAAGTGCCGCGCGAACACCACCGTTAACCCATGGTTTCTGGTTGGGGTAGATCCGTATTGTTTTTGTCGGAACAACGTCCTTTACGCACTTCCTGATGAAACACGTTACGCTAACAGCGCAAACCTCGATGTCATCATCGGAGGCGAACCGGAACATCTACCAGTCCGCGTGATCAAAACAGTCCTGTAGCACAGAGTCTGATTGGTCTGACCAGCACTGGATCGTTCTGAGGGCGGGTGCTTCCCGTTTTAGTTTCTGCCTGTAAGCGGGCAGAAGCAGAACGGAAGAGTGGTCAGATTTGCCAAATGGTGGGCGGGGGAGGGATTTGTAGCCATCCCGGAAAGGAGAAGAGCAATGATCCAAAACCCGGTCCCCTCGTATGTTGAAGTTGATGTGTTGGTGGTATTTTGGAGCGATTGTTTTAAAATTGGCTTTGTTAAAGTCCCCGGTAACAATGAATGCGGCCTCAAGGTGCGCGGTTTCCTGCTCACTTATGCTCCCATACAGTTCCTTAAGTGCCCGGTCTGTGTCTGCTTGTGGGGGGATGTACACAGCTGTGATAATGACCATTGTGAATTCCCTCGGAAGCCAGAATTGTTGACACAGAAGCATGAGATATTCCAGATCAGGAGAGCTGAAAGACTTGATAAAATGTACGTTCCTCTGGTCACACCATGATTTGTTGATCGTAAAACATACACCACCACCTCTACTTTTACCTGAGAGGTCTTTCGCTCTGTCCGCTTAGTGCATAGAGAATCTCTGGAATCTCTGCAGCCATCCATGTTTCTGTAATGCAGATAACGCAGCAATCCCTCATCTCTCATTGAAAAGAGATCCGCGCTCTCAGCTTGCAGAGTTTGTTGTCCAGAGACTGAATATTTGCCAGTAGTATACTGGGTAGCAGGGGTCGATTTGCGTGACGTCTTACTCTGATGAGAACGCCGGCTCTTTTTCCCCTTTTCCTTCTGCGTTTCCGCGGCCGGGCAGCTTACATGTTAAATCATCTTCAACAGCGAAGAACTTAGGTGTTATATTTGATACCAATCTGTCCTTTGAAAATCAAATTACCAGTGTTTGTAGAACAGCATTCTTCCAGCTAAGAAATATTGCTAAATTATGGCAATGATGCCGAAAAACTAATTAATGCGTTCATGACCTCAAGACTAGATTATTGTAATGCATTACTGGGAGGATGTCCAGCAAGATTAATTAATAAACTTCAATTGGTTCAAAATGCAGCAGCCAGGGTGCTAACGAGAACCAAGAAATATGATCATATTAGCCCCATTTTATCATCGTTACATTGGCTATCTGTTAAATTTCGTATTAATTTTAAAATTCGGATTACTCCGTACAAAGCTTTGAATGGTATAGCTCTGCAGTACTTAAGTGACCTTCTGCCACGCTATATTCCATCATGTTCATTACGATCGCAAAATTCTGGCCTGTTAATAAATCCTAGAATATCAAAATTCACAAAAAGAGGTCGATAATTTTAATATTTGGCTCCTAAACTATGGAATAGTCTCCCTAATACTGTTTGAGATGCAGACACACTCCCTCAGTTTAAGTCTAGAATAAAGACTCATCGATTTATCCAGGCATACACCTAATTTATCCTCCAACCCACAATTAGGCTGCTTTAGTTTAGTCTTCCGGAACCAGAAACCAGAAACATTGATCATGATATGGAAGCTTTAGCATAAGTTCTGCCGGGAAGACTCAATTGTTTCGTCACTCATTACCTTCTCATCTATCCAATCGCGTTCTAACACTTGCAGTATAAAAGATGGGTACTTACACATGTCTGAGTTCACAGATGCTGACGCTTTCGTTCACCTCCACCCTCCCCACCACCAAGATGATTCCTTCCTTCCTCCCCACCACCACCAGGATGGTCCCTTCCCATACCTCACTGGGGGTCAACTGCGCCCCTGCCTTCATCGCCAGGCAGGAAATGCAGAGTACGGACCCCCGGATTGCGAGCTACGGAGGGGCCTACGCCAAAGAACTTTTATCTTTATATTGTTTGCCGAGCTGTAAATAAATGGTTAATTGTTCAGTATTATTCTCCCGAGTCTTTCTGTTAGAACTATAACTCTGCAATAAATTGAATGGCATCTATGCTTATATTATTAAATTATTTTTAAATAGAACTCCTATTCTGAGGTCACCAGAACCGGCTGGATCCAGCTCCATTCGTGCTTGGTGTCGGACTCCACTGCTACGTGTCGCTGTGTGATGATGACTAAATGCAGCCGGTGCCAGCAAAACATCACTTCAGTCTATTATGATAGACTTCAGAGGATGAACTGATACCAACTCCGACCATAAGACATGGGATACTTCATATGCCATTGTCTGAACCTTGGATTTAGGGTGGACCTCGCCGAACCTCACCAAAATTTCCGGCAAGGTTGAACTGCGATGCACGTCACTGCCAGCATCCGTATATTGATGGATTACACTCTTATAATGGAATACATAGACTATCAATTGCCAACAAAAGCCTTCATCAGCAAATTAACAAGGACAATTGCATCTATGTGAACTTCTGCAGTTAATCCAGGATGTACTTCAAAGTCATTAGTCAATAATCTTACAGTTCATACAAAATCTATGTTTAAACACTGACCCTTAACACTTATTAGTTTAATAATTTTAAACCATAAACTATACGTAATATTTACATTATATTCATGATGTTAGCCAGAGGAGAACTGGCCCCCACAGTGAGTCTGGTTTCTCCCAAGGTTATTTTTCTCCATTTATCAACATCTTATGGAGTTTTGTGTTCCTTGCCACAGTCGCCTTCAGCTTGCTCACTGGGGTTATTAATACAATTGTTATTTAATTACTTATTTTTAAACACGATTAACAATCATATTTTATCTAATTACACAATGATGATTCATCGACATTATAGACATTACAGTTTTATCTTCTGTTAATACCTGATCTTCTGTAAAGCTGCTTTGAAATGATGTGTTGTGAAAGGCGCTATACAAATAAAATTGACAATACAAATAAAATTGATTGAATTGACTTATGGTGTCAGTATGTTCTGAAACTGTATTTTTACTGTAAATTATTATCAAATAAATAAGGTAGTTAATTATTTAATTCTTATTTAACCATTTTTTATTGGGGTCACCCAAATCCCTCCAGCATGTATAAGAGTCATTCCAGGATTTTAGGACAATTTAGGCATCAACACTTGTACCCTTTATTTGACCATTTTCTGTAATATATTAAAGAAAGACAGGCAATAAACCATTAAATAATATGATTTGACCAGCTCAGGAATCAAAGGAACACTTTTAATGACATGTTTTGTTTACCGCGCTATGCTTTCCGCAACCCTGTTACGGATACTCTGGAACTCTGGATCTTCCAATACTCTGGAACCTGAAAATGTGTATTTTAAAATATTGTTTGGAATAAATGATTGACCATTAAGTAAAAAAAGTCATTCACACTGTATACTCAATTAATTTCAGATAAGACTTGGCTTAAACAACTTTTGAAATCTATCTTGCCCAACTTTTCAATAGTCACATATATATACTCAATATTTACTCAAATACATTATACATATTATCATTCAAAGTTTTAAAAAGACAATAGGCTAAACCCTTGTGAGCTAAAAAAAAACATTTAAGATTATTTTAAGAAAAGTTATATTGTAATAGGGTTGAAATTAGAGTAACAGGGTTGAATGGCTATGTTACTTTTGATTCTAGATCATTACATAAAAATGACAAATACATACTCAGGACCACAGGAATGTTGTTTAATAATATTTCATATTTTTAAAGAAGGATGAGTAAGAATGTTAATAAGAATGTTAATAACCAATTCAACCCACCCAACAACCTGGCATTAAAATGAATAAGCATGTCAAAATGAACTGATCAACATATTAGAAAGCCGATGTCATAATGTTCAGATTTAATTTACTTGGCTGGCCAGAGTATCCCACACCTCACTTGCGATGGCCATGTGGCGTGAGGTAACATTCTCTGGGGGAGGAATGAGGGTCAGCATATGGAGATCATACACTCGTACATTTCACCTGAAATGCATACATTTCACCTGGCAGTGGGTCTCATTCACCTCCTGGATGATCCCTGGGTAGATGGTATGGTCGTACATCAGGGCAAACCATTTCCCCACAACCTCTGGACTGTGCCACTGCACTTCTTCTGGTGTGTTGTGTATGGGGTCTTCTGTGTGATCATCTCTGGGGATTAAAGTTGAAACACTTGTTTTTTTGGCAGTCACACTGCAGCTTTACTGTTGCAGAGCACATGCAGCTGACGTAGCGGTAGATAATTTTCCCATGAGAAAGAGTGACCACCTGGTGAAGCCTCATTGTGGATGGTATGGCTAGAATGTTAGCTGGCATTTCTTTCACTGCATCCTCCACAGCTTGCTCCTCAATGTAGAACAATTTCACCTTTGATTGTCCCTCACTCAGCTTGGTACAGGGACAATGCTGTGGGGATATCCACTCCTTGGCTGACAAGTCTGTCAGCTCTCCTCTTTAGTGTGCCACCAACACCATCTGGGGCACCTTTGTCGTGGCTGGCTTCAAAGTAGTTCCATGTTCCTTTTGTAAACCCCTTCTTGAAAAAATTTCAATACAAAAGTGGTAGAAATGTACAGAGACCATCGCTAAAAAAATGGATGGTTGTTACATCCAGGCAACTCTCTCTGATTTCCCTCAGAATGTGCTCCAGGTGTTTCCAAATGGCAGTTGGTCCCTTCTGTCTGGATGCTGATATCATGCAGAAGGAGGTAGGATCCCCCCCTCCCAAATAGTAAACCCCAGTGTGCAAAGTGGCCTGTTGGTGTGATGCACCAAAATGGGCAGCTTGCACTTCTGCGCTGTACTTGCAGCCATAGTTCTCTGAGAAGTCAAAATGGACAGCACATTCATTTGCTTGGAGGTTTAGCTTCAGGGCCCGTGAGAAAGCATATTGATGCCTAAAGTTATAGAGATGCCATCTGAACTTCTGGAGCAAAATGGCAAATGTTTCCACTAGCTCTTCTTGGGAGCATTCAAAATATTTTTTCACAGTGATTTTTGAGGCTGTTCCAGGATCATTTTTGTGCTCTTTGTCCACAGTGGTCCATTGAAGGTAGGAGACGCAATATGTGGCTCTGTAGTGGCTTGTGAGGGTATAGGTATTATTTCTCACATTCCCCATACATACACTGCATGCTTGTGGTGTCACACGTGATGGCTTGTGTCAGACTCTCCAAATTGGATGTGTCTATGATGTGCATTTGGTGAAGTTTTTTGGCAATGCAGCCCAGATTTTCATGTTGTTTGCACATGCATGTTTCACTATCTGCCAGTGTTGGATGAACAACCGAGTAGGGGTGAAGCACGCAGAACAGTGAATAAGCCAGGAACTTCAAATGGAGGTTCTTCATTGAATCCACCAGTAATCTTTTATGCTGACTGGGATCCTGGCCCGACTGTAGTTCTTGGTCTAACTAGTGATTCAGGGCTGACTGGAGGGGTGTTCAATCCTCCAAATATCTTTTCCCTGGCATTACTCCTTTTATGAGCCATTCTCCATTTTTTCCTCTGGGCACGCTGCTCTCTCACACTACAGCCTTTTTGCCTTTTTTTCTTGCCTGTTTCTACATCTTTCCTCCACTTCTCTTTCTCTTTTTCCAAGTACAACTGTCTCCTCTGATCATCAGCATCACGCCTGGCAAGGTAGCGCCTCTGCTTTTCAGCAGCGCTCAATGATTTTGAAGAACTCTATGGAAATCAATTTTAAAAATGTGTTAATGTGTATTAATCTTTTGAAAATGTTCTGAACATGATTTACACCCAGTTGAGTTAATTTTGAGTAAATAATCCCATCCAAGTAATTGATATGACCTTACAATTTTTAGCCTACCAGGCGAGAATAAAATAAACCAAAAAGGCATATATAAAGACGATAATATATTTAAAACATGTAGATTATGCTAAATTAAACACGCATTTAATTTTACTATAGATAATAGATTTTTCCTTCTGAGTAAACTGAATAAGATTCAACCCTGCTACTGTAGTGCAACCCTGTTACTCTAATTATGGTAACAGAGTTGCAAGTAACAGGGTTGCAAATCAATGCTAATGTTAGCTATTTCTCAGGATTATGAATGTAATGTTTCTGTCAATGCCAAGGACAAACATATTTATATAAATCCCGCACCGGGATTATTATAAATATAACCGCACTCGAGGTGCACTTCCCGCACCTCGAGGGAGTGGCGATACTTTTATTATTTTTAAGCTTTGTTTTATAACAAATATTCAACTGACTATCATAAACTATGCATCATTTGAAAGGTAAAACACTCAAGAATCATGTTCTAAACTTGTTTTTGCAATCAATACACCAGAGAGGAAAGGGTTAAATTAAATGCAAAAGGACTTCTCATTTGAAAATGAGCAAAATGAACCGCTATACTCATCTTTCATCTCGTATGGTTCAGATCAGTTTGGACGAATCCAAGAAACAACAGCATACACTTCAATGTAAGGGTCCACTCTTCAAAATGGATCCCACTTTTTAATCCAAAACAACGAAAAATAGGGAAAAAAATGAAATATCCTCCTTTGGTTTGCATGAGCGTTTTCGAGATAGAGTTCGCATCATGTTCATTTTCAAAGAAATATCGATTCTAATCCATATTCCAACACTCAAAAGCTATCTCACCCCTGTAGTTTAGACTCAATAACAGTGGAGATGACTAGCAAGATATGAGATTACAGTGATACGTTTATATGAATGAATGGTGCATTGAATATAAATATAATGGAAGGAAAGGATTACAAGATGTCAGGTGAAGATATAATAAATATATATATATATAATTATATACATAGAAAAATAATAATTACAAAGCATTTTTAATGTTGAGCATTATAATGATAAGGTATGTGACATTTGATATTGTAATATGATGGAATATTGATGCTGCTAATAGATGAATGTGACTCAAACTGAAATCCTCTTTTGTGTGTTTGTGTGTGTGTGTTTTCCTGTGCTGTAAAATAGGCCTTCAAATTTAAAATGTTAAAATGATGTGCTGAAATCATTTTTTCTTGTGTAGTTTGATGGGCAGAATAGTTCTGAATGGATAAACATGTATTGTAGTATGTAGTGTTTACTCCTTATGTCATTTGGTAACCAGGTGTCCATTTGGAGTCCATTTGGCCTTTTGGAAAGGACGCCTATACTTTTCTTGAATAAAAGCTTACAGGAACTACATTTGTGGGAGTATCATCCTCAAATTTGAATCAAAACTTGGTCAGACATTCAGTTTTATCTTTATGGTGTTTTCAGGCCCTTAACATAAAATTCTGATATATTTTTCCCTAAATGAAGTTTATTCAAAGAAATCGTGAGTCAATTTCATGTATATTTTACCTTGTTTTACTCTGTTCCTATGCTACTTTGAGTTATAATGACTCTTGGGTAACAAAGTTTCAAGTGTCTAGTTTAAAAAAATATCAGAGTTATGAATGTGGACCATAGGGTTCAAGAGCTACAGAGATTTGTATTTGGGTATGTCATTTTCAGAAAATTCTCAAAAATAGGGGTGCTGGTTAAAGAGATAAATAAAGAAAAAAACTTTAAAATGAATTTGTCTTATTATGATAATATGAGTAACAGTGTTGCAGTGGTTAGAGTGACACACTCAAACAAGGCTGAAAAGATTGGAAAAATATGAACAATAGAGGAGAGGACATACCTTGGGTCTACCCATGGTGTTGGCTAATGGATGGATGATGCAAACTTCTCTGTGTCATGTGACTTACTGTTTTATCTCTTCCTGTGCCAGGCTAAATGGGTTTGGTAACAGGGTTGCGCACATGTTGTGGGACACAAGTTCAGTACATAATTACTATTATTTGAAATTTGTTGACAATTAAACAAATTGTTTTAACAATTACAAGAGACATATATCAACAAACTTATACTCAAAAAAGTAGATTTAAAACATATTTTAACAGTTATATTTGACATGAAATTTGGTCATCAAGAATCATTTTAGGTGTCCTGGAGAGCAATTTGTATTTTAATAATATTTTGGAACCACTTTTTATAAAACTAATTTGACATTTGTCTCAGGAAAAGTATAATTTAACAAGGGGCAGTGGTGGCTTGGGGGTTACTGACCTGAGGATCAGGGGTTCAAGCCCCAACACTGCCATGATGCCACTGTTGGGTCCTTGAGCAAGGCCCTTTACCCCAATTGCTCCAGGGGCGCTGTACCATGGCTGACCCTGCGCTCTGACCCCAGCTTAGTTGGGATATGCGATAGGGCAGTGGTGGCTCAGCGGTTAAGGCTCTGGATTACTGACCAGAAGGTTGGGGGTTCAAGCCCCAGCACTGCCAAGACACCACTGTGTGGCCCTTGAGCAAGGCCCTTGATCCTATCTGCTCCAGGGGTGCTGAATCATGGCTGACCCTGCACTCTGACCCCAGCATAGCTGGGATATGTGAAAAATAAATAATTTCACTGTATATATGCAGAAATGTATGTATAATGTTTGACAATTGGGCAATTCAATTCAATTTACACAACAAGTGTACATTTTTATATTTTGTGCATGGATTCTTTGAAATTTCATGGGTAGGACAGAAAATGTCCTCCAATTCTGGAATGTCCCATAAATGTTAATTGAGCTACAACTGGACTCTGCGTTGTGCGCATGCTCTGAAAGACAGCGTGTAACGTTCTGTTGCTCAGGAATGATCCGTACACGACACAGTTTACTGTTTATACATTTTACGTTTGTTTTATCAGTTATGCTGAGCATTATCACGCTTACAGTTCGACCGCTATTTTGTTTATAAGTATATTTTTTTCACTTGTTTATACTAGACTGTGGAATAATGGAGGCATCTTTTAAACGTTTTCTGTTGGTGTTGCTGCAGCTGTTCCCTGTTCAAAGGATGTTCTATAGGAGTGTGTCTCTTATCTCTACTCTCACGTTTCACACGTAGCTCAAATGTATGTTAACCCCAAATAAGGTAATGAGCCATTTCATTGGTGGGGGGTCCAGTGGAATGTGGTTTTCTGGACCATATAACAAAGTGCTGAACAATAAACGTTGAAGAAGGATCTGATAGCATTGGGTGTCTGTGTCATGTCTTTCTTCCCTCAGCTGAGCCGTATCGAGATGGGGATTGCAGATCAAGAAAATAAATTAAATACATTGGATGACAAAATTATCTAACAATTTGGGGGCTCGTCCGGGATTTCTCCAGACAAGGTAAGACTGATTTAAGTATCAAGTTTTCCTGTCTGATGAGAGATTGAACAAAACGTAGTTTAACGTAGTTTAATTTGGCTCGATATTAACTCCGTTAATAACTCTGCTCGGGGGCCTCTGTCGAAGAGATGAATTTGCCCTATTATAAATAGGAAGGAGGGTTTTGTTCTATTATAATATAGAAAAAACCCCACAACCGCAGCAGTAGTTTTAAGGATATCCTTATTCTGGTATGAATAGGAAGAGGACGGGAATTGTCCTATGGAAAAGACGGAGAGAATTTGATCTGCATTATTGTTCTGCATGAACCGTGTCGATCGGGAAATTGTTTGTATTATTATTACTAAAAAGGTGACATTATGGGACAGGAAAAAAGCCGTCCTCTATGGAACAAAACTCCAAAACAATGGATGTTTTGCAATAAACAAGATTATAATACTGAGCCATATATCAGCAATTTGGCTGGGTGGTCAGAGAAAGGAGAAAGAAATAAAGAAGAAAAAGAAAAAAGGAAAAAGAAAAACTTAATTAGATCAATTCATGAGTAAATCAAATCTATGGTTAAAAAGGGTGAAAGCATCCTCAGTGGGATTATAAATACATAAAAGAATCGTACGAGGTGTGGAAAAAAACCATTCTGGGACAAAGGTCCTGACCGAAAAGAGACTAATCAAATGCACATAGCGGTCTCTGTTTCAAAACAAGCCGCCTAAATATGATATCATCGTGAACAAAGCTTTAACCCCTAACATCCCAAAGACAACATGCGCACTGTTGTATCCCGATTTAACACAATTTAAACGCAACTCATTCGCTACAGCCGTGGACGGATCTGATTCAGATTCAAAGAAAGATACGAGCGAAGATACAACAGCTGCATTTACTTTTATCAAGTGCCCAAACGGATATAAAATCGTTTCACTAACATTGTCAGAGAGGCTGACTATATGCAAAGAATTACCAGATATGTATATAAACCGCATACCTTTATCATCGATACGGGCGTATCTAAAAGTTCATTAACAGCGCATTGCTATAAGGGCTCTATTACGGGACGCACTCTAAACTCTGTGTGGGAATTAATGGCATTCCTGTGAAGTGTCATATGACACCAAAATCACTCGTAACATCTCTAGATAACACAAACTTGTTTAAAATGCACGATTTCGTGATTTTGCCTGTCTCTCCGTTCTGCCCACTGGTCTGTGATACGATGCATAAAATTGGAGAAAAAAAAAAAGACTTTTGATTCTAACTCATTACAATTGCTGTTTCCCTCAGTATATTGTCAGTCTGTGTATACAGGACATTGCAGAGAAGTTTACAGCTCAACGTCTGTCAGCACTTGTGCTGCGAAACAGGAAATGCTTAACGTCGACCCAGCGCTATGGGCCGCCCACAAAGATGAGGCGGGCCTTATTGACGTAAGACCATATGTTGCCAAACTCCACTCTAACTTGCCAGTATACTACAAAAAGTATCAACAGTATAATGCAACCTGTCAAAAACAAAGGTATTAATACAGTGTCTGAAACAAGGTATTTATGAACCCATTCACACATATAAATCATCTATTAATCCTATGAAGAAAGCTAATAATACATGGCGATTAAAGTAAGAGTTGAAAATTAATGCAAATGTCTCCAGTGGTGCCGGATGTGTGCATTAACTAAATTCCAGTAGATCACACTGATTTTACTATTATTAATTTGTGTTCTGCATTCTTCAGTGTCAGTCATGCTTGTTACGCAGCCGCTGTTCGCATTCACATATAGAGGCCAACAGTAACAGAATGCCCCAGAAATTTAGAGACTCGCCTGCTGTGTTCTCTGCTGTAGTGCACGTTACTTTGAAGGACACCAAGCTGCCACCTGTCTATTGCAATATGCTGACGACATCCTGCTTTCCGGCCCGAACATCAAGTCATGCACAGCCGCTTCAACTATTGTGTGCAATGTATTAGCAAAGACTGGCTTCAAGACATCAAAATAAAAGATGCAATGGGTGAAACTGAACTATCAATCTGGGTCATGAACTACAGAAAGGAACAGTACGTGTCTCCACAGACAGAGTGAAGACGATTACTACCTTCCAACACCCTAAAAAAAAGGCTCAAATGCAAAGCTTCTTGGGTTTAGTGAACTATTGTGAGCATGGGTGCCAAACTGCTCGTTATATGACAAAATCCTGAGAGAAGCAACACAATCAAGGGCTGAGGAACCTATCAAGAGGACTGCTGAAATGGACATTGCTACCAAATCATGATGAACCCTTTCATTTGTATGTGCACGAGGCAGCAGGCGCAGCAGCAGCGATCCTCGCTCAGTCCCATTGCGGAACATATAGACCAGTGGCGTACTTGTCAAAATATTTTAGACGCAGTCGCCAAAGGCCTCCCTGCATGATGACAAAATTATCTAACATAGACAAAATATACTTTTATTCATGATCTACTCACTAAAAGTATAAATATCTTATATGCTGCTTCTCAGGTGAGTGCATAATTTTTTAAAGGATTTTTAGATATGATAAAATATTTGTACTTTTAATATTATATTCAACATTCTCAGATAACAATTTTTTCTTCTGCCTTATAGCAGCTAAAGGAAATGTACGTTTGTTTTAAAAGAGTTTTAGATAGTTATCTTGGAAAACAAGCCAAAACAAATCAGAAATGTATAATGGGGTGAAGACTTCACCTCTCTCACCTTTCTGTTCACATCAATCTAATCTTTAACTCACAAAAAACAAACTCTCATTAATAAAGCTGCGTATTGCCAATTTTCTTCATGATAAGAAATGCACAGAGACGCATATATTATGATTCAATAAGTCACGAGCCATCGTGTTATAATCTAGCTTTAGCAATTACGGGCTCGAGGGACGAGAGTCTCCGTGACATAGTGTGCATCAGCCAGATCAAGTTTCAATCTCTCCCCCTTAGATCGGGACATTCACACATCTCATAGAAGAGGTGCAGACCTCACAGAGAAATGCCAGAGCCTGAGTTTGTAGTTATTTACATGATCTGCTTCCTTATTATTTGAACTTTAATAAAGCTAAAACACATTCAAACTGAATTTAAGATGTAACACTGGGTTGTTTCCTTTAAAGAGCTCCGGCTCCACTTATTCCACAACAAGAGTGCTTCTGTATTTATTTACTTGGTATTTTTGTATAATTCCTTCATACTTTGGGATCTACATCACCTGAAGCTGTTTGGAAAGTTTAACGTGCATCTGGACTGTGATCTGTGTAATTCTTCCTCTCCTCAATCAGGTGTGAACTGCAGTGCTGCTCATTAGAGTTAAATGAGATCAAACGACTATTTGACAATGACATTTTTTGTCAACAATTTTTTGTTGTCTAACGTTGACTAATCATTAATTATTTTTAGGTTCTCTGGCACCCAGTGGTCATTAATCTACACAGTTTTTTAGAATGTAATATGTCTAATACACAGACAAAGTTTTCTGAGCTTATTTTTATTTTAAAAAACACTTTCTGAAATTAATGAAAATGTGAAAACACAAGGCAGTTTTATCTTTTAACATTGTAGTGAATCTTAATTGAAGTAAATGTATACCACTGTATTGTACTATTTAATATTTTTGTCACAGCATAGCTATTATTAATACTTGTACCAATGCTTTATTTGTGATAGTCACATTTTTGCTCTGAGAAAAATACTTGGAGGAGCCTTCGTTAACTCTGCTGGACTTTGCAAGTCATTACATTTTTGCATCATTTTGCATCATTTTTTTCATTGAGATTTGTTTGGGAGATTTGTGCAGATAATAATTTTTTATATTGGTACATCAGACACGAGTTTCATCACAATAACGTTCTAATACATGTCTTGTCTTTTATCAGGTTGTTCAGAAGGATGAAGCTAAAATGGAGCTTGAGTGGTGAACAATGGCAGTGTTTGTCATCAGAGAGGAGGAGGATCCTCTCCAGTCACCACATGAAATCGGGATTGTTATTGAAGGTTTGGAAGTCCTTAATGAGTTACCATCAGTTGCACATGCATTTGCTATGTTGTTTGACCTCATCTATGCTCTTAACTTGATATATCCAATTGAGCTCATATACACTTCTGATGCGCTGCAGAAAGTATTCATGGAGATTGAACCAAAGAATATGACACGCAGAGTGACTTGAGTGTGACAGAGTGTCAAGCTCTAACTATTGAATTAATGAACAGAAGACACTTGGATACAGCATATATGTTTTATAGCTTGTATTTAAATTCATTCTGGTCATTTTTTTCAAAGGATAGCCAAGTTTTAACACTGTTAGAAACTCTAATTTTACACTTCTTAATGGATATTACATATCTCAAGTTTTAAAGGAGAGACGTATACCAGTTTTACATGTCAAGATTTATGTGGTTAAGGTTGCGAACGTATCAAAAAGACCACAATTTACTTCATTTTCTACTTGGTATGTTTCCCCCCCATCAACTAGTATTGATGTGTAAAACACATCCTGGATAGCTTTATTGTCTGCAGAAATTATTGTGGGTTTTATTTTTTTATTTTTTTGTTGTAAATAACAGAATAGGTGATGCATTTTTAAAAAGACATCACAATAAACAAGGTCTTTCTAAGAGAATATTCCAGTTCCCTGTCTGTCGCTCACTTCAACGTCGTGTCGAAGAAGCGACACTAGGGGTCTCTCTTGAGCGACGAAAGATACCTCTGATCTATGAAAAAAGGCCAATGAGAGTTGGCGAACAGTATATGCATACCCCGCCTCCGGATACGGATATAAAGGCGAGGGAAATACGCTCGTTCATTCAGTAATTTTCTTCGGAGCCGATGGTCGTGTGTATGCTGCCAGCTGCGAGTAATGCAACTGATCCTGCTTCTGATCCTCTGACACTCTGCTGCTGTTGGATCTACGGCAGACTTCAGCGGCTTTTCTCTTCACTGCCGGCGTGCAGTTTGGCCCTGGGCGCTTCGACAGTGCAGAGTTAAAAGAGTTCCATTTAAAAAGAGTAATTTTCTCTATAAAAGAGTTTATTTCTCTGAAAGAACAATACACAGTGGTGTTGAACGCCCTTTTCACGGCGCATCTTTATAAAGATGCCATTCAACCCCTGTGTAGTTCCTGGATGCGGTAGAGTGCTCTCCGCTTCTGACGGCCACAGGCGCTGTCTCGTGTGTCTGGGCGCCTATCACACCGAGGACATGACCATGGCAACGTTGTGGTCGCGGCTTGCTATCAACAGAAAGCACGCCACTCCAGCCGCCCCCCGTATCGCTCCTTCTTCCCACGGGATTGAGGACGATGCGGCTGGCGATAGAGGCGATTTCGGGAAGGCAGTGGGTGCAGTTCCGCCGGGTACACCCCCTCAGACCACCCGCCCCCCCGACACGCTCGTTGACCTCCGTCCAGCCTCGAGGTAACGGCGACTCGCCTCCGGACTGGTCTGACTATCCTCTGGAGCTTGAGGCAGATGAGCTCGCCGCTCCGTCGGAGATTGCGGCATCTGACGCTGACTCCTCCCCTGGACTGCCGCCTTCGGGCCAGCACGCCCAGGCTGAGGCGGATGCGCAGATGTCCGACATGCTTGCCCGGGCCGCTGTCGGGGTGGGGTTGGACTGGAAACCTCCATCCTCCCCACACCAGTCACGGTTGGATGACTGGTTCCTGGGGTCTGGGTGCCGCTCACAGCCACGCCCCCCCTGGTCACATTTTTCCCGGAGGTGCATGACGAGCTGACGTCTTCATGGAGAGCCCTGCTCTCCATTCGTCAAAATCCCTGCTCGTCCGCTCTCGCTACCCTCGACAGCAGAGAGGCCCATGGGTACACGGCGATTCCCCAGGTGGATAGGGCAGTTGCGCTCCATCTTTGTCCCGGTGACCCTACCACCTGGCACGGGCGCCCTGTGCCCCCTTCCAAGGCCTGTAGGACTTCATCCTCACTGAACAACAAAGCCTACAGTGCCGCAGGACAGGCCGCCTCCGCCTTGCATGCCATGGCAATCCTGCAAGTCCACCCGGCCAAGGTGCTCAGGGACCTGCACAAGGGTAGCCCTGACCCCGATGTGCTGCAGGAACTACGTTCAGCAACCAACCTTGCCCTCAGAGCCACAAAGGTCACTGCGCAGGCACTCGGGCAGGCGATGGCCACCCTTGTGGTCCAGGAATGTCATCTTTGGCTCAACCTGGTCGAGATGCGTGAGGCCGACAAAGTTCGCTTCCTCGACGCCCCTGTCTCCCAGCTTGGCCTCTTTGGCGACACCGTCGAGGACTTCACCCAGCAGTTCTCCACGGTGAAAAAACAGACGGAGGCCATATCTCACATCCTGCCTCGCCGCAAACAGAAGCACATCTTAACTTGCGTCTGGCATCTAGATTGGTTCGCAGCAATAGACCTGAAGGACGTGTACTTCCACGTCTCCATCCTGCCTCGACACCGCCCCTTCCTGCGGTTTGCGTTCAATGGTCAGGAGTATCAGTACTCCTGACCAAGTCCTCCCCTTCAGCCTGTCTCTGTCCCCTCGTGTCTTCATGAAAGTCTCAGAGGCAGCTCTTGCCCCGCTCCAAGAAGCCGGCATCCGCATACTCAACTAACTCGATGACTGGCTCATTCTGGCCCACTCGCGAGAGTTACTATGCACCCACAGAGACCAGGTGCTCAGGCACCTCTGCCGTTTGGGGCTTCAGGTCAACTGGGAAAAGAGCAAGCTTACTCCAGTTCAGAGCATCTCTTTTCTCGGGATGGAGTTAGACTCGGTCTTAATGTCGGCATGCCTCACCAACGAGCGTGCCCAGTCAGTGTTGAACTGCCTTGCCACCTTCAGGCCGGGCACAGTGGTCACTTTAAAGCTTTTCCAGAGGCTCCTGGGGCATATGGCGTCCTCCTCGGCGGTCGCACCGCTGGGGTTGATGCATATGAGACCGCTCCAACACTGGCTTCAGACCCGAGTCCCGAGACGAGCATGGCGCCACGGCACACACCGGGTAACAATCACCCCCGCCTGCCGCCAAACATTCAACCCCTGGACAGACCTCTGTTTCTTACGGGCAGGAGTACCCATACAGCAGGTGTCCAGACGCGTACTGGTCATGACCGACGCCTCCAGATCGGGTTGGGGTGCCGTTTGCAAAGGGCTCGCAGCCTCAGGCCGTTGGAAAGGGGCCCAGCTGTGTTGGCACATCAACTGCCTCGAGTTGTTGACCGTGGTTAGAATGGGCAGCAACATCTCCTCATCACTGACCCTCAACACTAGAGCCCTGCAGGGCTGTGTTCTCAGCCCACTCCTGTATTCCCTTTACACACATGACTGTGTGGCGACACATAGCTCCAATGCCATCATTAAGTTTGCTGACGATACGAAGGTGGTAGGTCTGATCACTGACAATGATGAAACAGCCTACAGAGAGGAGGTGCACACTCTGACACGCTGGTGTCAGGAGCACAACCTCTCCCTCAACGTCAGTAAAACCAAGGAGCTTGTGGTGGACTTCAGGAAGAAAGACAGAGAACACAGCCCCATCACCATTAATGGAGCAATGGTGGAGAGAGTCAGCAGTTTCAAGTTCCTCGGTGTCCACATTACTGAGGAACTCACATGGTCCGTCCACACTGAGGCCGTTGTGAAGAAGGCTCACCAGCGCCTCTTCTTCCTGAGACGGCTGAGGAAGTTTGGAATGAACCACCACATCCTCACACAGTTCTACACCAGTACTGTAGAGGGCATCCTGACTGGCTGCATCACCGCCTGGTACGGCAATAGCACCGCCCACAACCGCAAAGACCTGCAAAGAGTGGTGCGAACAGCCAGAAACATCATCGGAGGTGAGCTTCCCTCCCTCCAGGATATATATAACAGACGGTGTGTGAAAAAAGCTCGGAGGATTATCAGAGACTCCAGCCACCCGAGTTATGGGCTGCTCTCACTGCTTCCATCAGGCAGGCGGTATCGCAGCATCAGGACCCGCACCACCCGACTACATGACAACTTCTTCCCACAAGCAATAAGACTTTTGAACACATGATCTCTCATGATCAACAATCAGCACTGCACTTTATTAATCTTCATTCTGTCAAATATATTCTCGCTCCCAATTCAATTAGTGTATATATATATTTATACCCTGTGGCAGCGGGGGCGTGGTCAAGCGCCCGTCCGAAGGGAGAAAGCGGTAAGGGCGCTTGCACCTGAGCTAAATTATGTCTAACACCTGTCTCTAATTTCAGTGAGTATGGGGAGAGCGGCATAAAAGAGCACCAGTGCCTCCAGTCGAGGGAGAGAGTTGCCAGTCCAGTGTTGGCATTAAGAGAACTTTTGGAGAAACCATTAGATTAGTCCCATAAGTTTATGTTTAGCACGTTTTGCACTACCCCCTGTCTGTGTACTATTTGTAATTAAAAGCCCTTACCCTTGTGTTGAACCCAGCTCCCGTTTCCTCGTTTCTGTGAACTCGTTACATACCCTTATCTAGTGTATGTGTATTCTACATTGTGTGTATTGTGTACATTTGATATGTAAATTTTTGTGTAAGTATGTGTACATTAGTGTTAATTTTGTCACCTATTTTTAATTTAGTCTTTGTCTTAGTCTTGTGCCAAATGTCCTAGTTAGTTTTAGTCATATTTAGTCATTCACATATCTTTTTTTGTTAGTCTTAGTCGACTTTTAGTCGACTAAAAGTCTCGTCATTTTTGTCTAGTTTTAGTCAAATGAGAATTTAAGGTATCTTAGTCAAGTTTTAGTCGACTAAAAGTCTCGTCATTTTAGTCTAGTTTTAGTCAAAAGAAAACTCAATATATCTTAGTCAAGTTTCAAAACATTTTAGTCTTTTTTTAAATAAATTATATCTGAGATTAATTCTAAGATAACCATTTCAGTCAAATAATGTTTCACACATCTCAAATATTGGTTAAATGTCATAATTACCTGACAAAATACACTTGTTGAATGATTTGTTGAATTCACTTTGTTAAACGTGTCTGGTTTTCTGATTTAAGAGACACATTCACAAATGATGAACTTGTTCTGAAGAGTATTTTATTAAGCAAATAAGTTACATAAAATATATATAAACTGCATAATGTATGTGCCACAACACCATAGCTAACTGGTTAATTTACAGCGTAGATGCCTAAAATCAGCATTAGCTTATGAGACGTTAATTTAAGTTAACTTCCCTGAATGTGTGGGTGGTTAGCCTTTAGATGTCGCTTAAGGTTGGTGGTGTTTTTCCCGGTATTGTTTATCCGCAGTGCTTCCCGTCAGTTATAATGACACATTCGGACTTTTTGTCAATATCATTGTACCTAAAATGCGACCAAATATCGAGCCTCTTCCTTCTACCTAGCATGTCGTCGGCGCTCGTCGCGTGTTCGCCACTGTCTATGATTGTTGTGTTCTTGCTCCATGTAGTTTCGTGTTGCAGCCACAGGAGTATGAGACCTGTTGTAACCGTTACTAGAGCAACAGCGCAAACTCATTCTGAATATTTTGAAGGCGTAACAGCTGAATATTCTATCTCATGATGAAAAAGTAGAGACGATTGTATACGAAAATGAAGAGAGATTTTATCTTAGTTTTTATTTTATGCAAAACATTTTAGTCTCGTCTTTTTTCGTCAACAATAATGCATGTTAATTTAGTCTTAGTCAGCGTTTTTGGACATTGGCGCAGTCTCGTTATCGTCTCGTCTTAGTCAAGGAAAAAAAGGTCGTTGACGAACATATTTAGTCTCCTCTCGTCTGACGAAATTAACACTAGTGTACATTTGTTATGTAAATTGTGTTGTGTAAATATGTTGTTTATTGTAAAGTGGTTTATGTCTCGTCACTGTCATTACTGCAATGTTGCTCGGAACTGCACACAAGACTTTCACCTACTGTTGCACTCGTGTACACAGTAGTGTGACAATAAAGTGATTTGATTTGGGGTCCTTTTGGCCCTGCGGAAGTTTCTCCCGTTAATTCGGGACGAACATATCCTAGTCAGGTCGGACAGCACCACTGCGGTCGCGTACATAAATCGGCAAGGCGGCGTACGCTCACGCCACATGTCACAACTCGCCCGTCGTCTCCTCCTATGAAGCCAGCACCGCTGCGTGCCACTCACATCCCCGGCAACCTCAATGTGAAAGCGGATGCGCTGTCACGACAATGCTTGCCTGGCGGAGAGTGGAGGCTTCACCCCCACTCGGTTCAGCTGATTTGGGAACGGTTCGGCAAGGCCCAGATAGACCTGTTTGCCTCCCGAGAGACCTCCCACTGCCGCTCTGGTACGCCCGCTCAGAGGCTCCCCTCGGGGCAGATGCACTGGCACACAGCTGGCCGGTGGGGCTGCATAAGTACGCATTTCCCCCAGTGAACCTTCTTGCACAGGTGCTGTGCAAGGTCAGGGAGGACGAGGAGCAAGTCACTCTCGTGGCTCCTTACTGGCCCACCCGGGCCTGGTTCTCGGACCTCGTACTCCTCGCGACAGTCCCTCCCTGGCGAATTCCCCTGAGGAAGGACCTTCTTTCTCAGGGACGGCGCACGCTCTGGCATCCGCACCCAGACCTTTGGAACCTCCACGTCTGGCCCTTGGATGGGACGCGGAAGATCTAGCTGGTCTACCACCCACGGTCGTAGCCACGATCTACCAAGCCAGAGCCCCTTCTACCAGGCAACTCTACGCCCTGAAATGGCGTCTGTTCGTGAATTGGTGTTCTTCCCGGGCAGAAGACCCACAGAGGTGTGCAGTTAGGTCGGTGCTCCTGTTCCTACAGGAGAGGTTGGAGGGGAGGCTGTCCCCGTCCACCTTGAAGGTGTATGTTGCCGCTATCGCAGCTCACCACGACCCAGTAGACGGCAAGTCTCTGGGTAAGCACGACTTAATCGTCAGGTTCCTAAGAGGTGCCCGGAGGTTAAACCCCTCCCGGCCAAACCTGTTCCCCTCCTGGGATCTCTCGGTGGTCCTTGCCGGTCTTCAGAGATCCCCTTTCGAGCCGCTAGAATCAGCTGGACTCAGGGCTCTGTCTCTAAAAACGGCCCTGCTGATCGCGTTCGCCTCCATCAAGAGGGTCGGGGACCTGCAAGCGTTCTCTACTAACGACACTTGCCTGGAGTTCGGTCCGGCAGACACTCATGTGCCTAAGGTTCCTACCACGCCCTTCAGAGATCAGGTAGTGAACCTACAAGTGCTGCCCCGGGAGGAGGCAGACCCAGCCCCCTCACTGTTGTGTCCGGTACGTGCCTTGCGTGCCTACCTGGAATGCACCCAGAGCTTCAGGCACTCTGAGCAGCTCTTTGTCTGCTTTGGAGGACAGCAGAAAGGGAACGCTGTCTCCAAACAGAGGTTGTCTCACTGGGTGGTGGATGCCATTCTGCCACCCCCTCTGCGGGTTCGAGCCCACTCTACTAGGAGCGTGGCATCCTCATGGGCACTGGCTAGGGGCACCTCCCTAGCAGACATTTGCAGAGCTGTGGGCTGGGCAGCACCTAACATCTTTACGAGATATTACAATCTCTGGGTTGAGTCAGTCTCATCCCGTGTTTTCTCAGGTCCGAGCCCGTAGAACTCGGTACACGTCGACTGTCTGACCGGGTGAATCGCTTGTTTCCAGCGCCGTTTCCCTCTGCCGAGGCAAAACAGTGCGCTTCTTTCCCAGAAGACCTAGGTCCCTGGTTGATTCCTCCCTAGCCCTTTGGGCCCCCAGCAGTTCAGCGGAGGAACTTGCCGGCCCAGTCCACTATGGGTACCCCAGCCTACCCCTACTGGAATAGGTGCTCCACAGATTAGGCCTCCTACGCGGACTCCTCCTGTGTGTACTTCTGCGGGATGGTCACCTTACAAGCTGACCCGCGTCTCCCTTAGGCAGTCCTTTGCTGCCCTCCGGTCGCCGTGTTGTAGCAACTCCCCCCTCCTCGAGGTTGGATCTACCACTGCACCATCCTTCCCACATGTGACCCAAGAGGCCATGTGATGTATTTTGCCACCTCTACCTCCCCTTTCGGTTGGGTGTGGCCTCCGCATGGTCTATTCCCCCTAAAAGAATAGGAATTTGGGTAAGACCCCCTTTCCTCGATGCGGTAAGGGCCCCGGCTGCTCTTGTTCTATGCCGAGAAAACATAGAGAGAAAAGAGGCCCAGCCAGGCTTGGCCCATTCCCTAGTTGGGAGCATCACCTTGTTCCCCTCTAGGGTAACCAAAAGGATTCTGACGACTTTTTTGGGGGCATTGGGGAAGAGTACGTGCAGCCTGAACACAGTTGGTCGCTTGTGCACGTAGAAATACCTGCCCGCTTCTGTGTATGCAGTCAAAGGATGGATGAACATTGCTGAAAACAAAAACAAGCTACAAACATTAACAATATAGCTGGTGGTGTGTTCCATTATTGTGGAATACTCAATTCTATTGGAAAAATTCTACTCTACAGACATGCCTTTAAACTGCAGTTGAATTTTGATGGCTTACCACTCTGCAAGAGTACTAGAACCCAGTTTTGACTGATTATTAGTATGTTGCAAGGATGCACAAAGAAACCAATGTTGATTGGACTGTTTTGTGGTACTTCAAAGCCAAATTCATTGACTGGGTATCTTTGTGATGTGGTTCAAGAGCTGAAAATGTTGAAAGGTGGGTTTCTGTTCAAGCATGTTGTGTCGAAGAAGCGACACTAGGGGTCTCTCTTGAGCGCTGAATATGCCTCTGATCTATGAAAAAAGGCCAATGAGAAGTTGGCAGACAGTATTTGCATACCCTGCCCCGGACATTCGGGTATAATAGCGGGGAAATACGTCGAGTTCATTCAGGATTTTTCTGAGGAGCTGGAAATGGTCAGGCCACTGGTCAGGGAATGGAGGTTACATATGTAACCGCGACGTTCACTGTCTGTCGCTCACTTCGACATCATGTCGAAGAAGCGACACTGGGGGTCCACTTTAAATCATGCCATGCGCTGAGCCGTGTACGTGTACTGCTGACACAGGAGCGGGCAGGTATTTCACATGCACAAGCGACCAACTGTGTTTCAGACTGCACGTACCCTTCCCCAATGCCCCAAAAACGTCAGGGGGAAATGACCCTGCAGAGGCCACACCTCCCCAAAAGGGGAGATAAAGGTGGCGAAATACATCACATGGCCTCTTCGGTCACATGTGGGAAAGAATGACGCGGTGGTAGATCCAGCCTCGAGGAGGGGGGAGTTGCTACAACACGGCGACTGGAGGGCAGCGAAAACTGCCTAAGGGAGACGCGGGTCAGCTCTTAAGGTGACCGTACCATGGAAATACACACAGGTGGAGTCCGCGTAGGAGGCCTGACCTGTGGAGCCCCTATTCCAGTACAGGGTAGCCTAGGGTACCCGTAGTGGACTGGGTCAGCAAGTTCCTCCGCTGAACTGCGGATCCAAAAGGGCTAGGGAGTAATCAAACAGGGACACAGGTGGGTGGGATATCCTGGGAAAGAAGGTGCACTGTTTTTGAGGGAAAGGGCGCTGGACACAAACGATTCACCCGGTCAGACCGTCAGCGTGTACCGAATTCTACCAGCTCAGACCTGAGAAAACACGAGACGAGACTGACTCAACCCTGAGATTGTAAAATAAGGTATTAGGTGTTTCCCAACCCGCTACTCTACAAATGTCTGCTAGGGAGATGCCCCTAGCCAGTGCCCATGAGGATGCAATACTCCTTGTTGAGTGCGCTTGGACCCGCAAGGGGGGGGGGGGGTCAATAGGCCAGTAAAATGGCATCGACCACCCAGTGGGAAAGCCTCTGTTTGGAGACAGCGTGTCTGACCTGAACAGGAAATGTTTATCTCGAACTAACGGGAGAAACTTCCGCAGGGCAGTTGATGTGCCAGCGCAGTGGGGCCCCTTTCCAACGACCTGCTACTGCGTGCCCATTGCACACGGCGCCCCAACCCGATCTGGAGGTGTCGGTCGTAACCAAGACGCATCGGGACACCTGCTGTAAGGGTACTACAGCCCGTAGAAAACAGAGGTCTGTCCAGGGTTTGAATGTTTGCTGGCAGGCGGGGGTGATTGTCACACGATGCGTGCCGCAGCGCCATGCTCATCTTGGGACTCGAGTCTGAAGCCAGTGCTGAAGGATGCCATATGCCCCAGGAGCCTCTGGAAAAGTTTTAAGGGGACCGTAGTGCCCAGCCTGAAAGCGGCGAGGCACCTCAACACTGACTGTGCACGCTCGTTGGTGAGACGTGCTGACATTGAGACTGAGTCTAACTCCATGCCGAGAAAAGAGATGCTCTGAACCGGGGTGAGCTTGCTTTTTTCCCAGTTGACCTGAAGCCCCAGACGGCTGAGGTGCCTGAGCACCTGGTCTCTGTGAGCGCATAGTAACTCTCGTGAGTGGGCCAGAATGAGCCAGTCGTCTATGTAATTGAATATTTGGATGCCGGCTTCTTAGAGCGGGGCAAGAGCTGCCTCTGCGACTTTTGTGAAGACGCGAGGGGACAGAGACATGCTGAAGGGGAGGACTTTGTACTGATACGCCTGGCCTTCGAACGCGATCCGTAAGAAGGGTCGGTGTTGAGGCAAAATTGAGATGTGGAAGTATGCGTCCTTCAGGTCTACCGCTGTGAAACAATCTAGATGTCGTACGCAGGTTAAGATGTGTTTCTGCGTGAGCTTTTTGAACAGGAGTTTGTGCTACGCTTGGTTGAAATCTCGCAAGTCCAAGATTGGTTGTAAGCCACCGCCTTTCTTGGGTATGAGGGGAGAAACCCTTCTTCATCTCGGTTGGAGGGACAGGCTCTATCGCATCTTTGAGTAAAAGAGTGGTGATTTCCGCATGCATGGACTGGGCATGTACGCCGTGTACTGCGGAAAAGAGGACACCCATGAAGGGGGGCGGAGGCCTAGCAAACTGAATTGCGTAACTGAGTCAGATGGTCCAGGCCAGCCAGTGAGACGGGTTGGGAAGCGAGAGCCACGCGTCCAAACTCTGCGCAAGAGGTACCAAGGGGACTATTATTTTTGACATACCCATCAGGGCGGAGCAGCGGGGCGGAGCAGGTAAAGTGGCATCGGAAGGCGACGATGTGTCCCGAGGCTCTGGTGCTGAGAAAAGACTCAAAGCACTTACCTTGCTCCGCACATCAGGCAGGGGGTGGGTTAGTGACTGAGGAGGTGATCCAGGGTATGCGTCCTCTAGACTCGTTGGAACTGGCCATCCGGGGAACAGTCGTGGGGCTGGAGGCGGGTGGTCCGCATCCAGAATGCCTGGACTGTTGAGATCTGCTGGCAGAGTGCCGTGAGAAAGGCATTTGCGGTCCAGGTGACCCAGAGACAAAGGAAATAGCTCTTTTATTGAGAATGTGTTGCAAATTAAAATTGAACAAAAGATTCTCCTCCCGGCCCTCCACCGGGGAACAGAGTGGTCTTACCATCTCCGGAGCTAACAACTTGGTCCCTGGGTCGAACGTCTCAGGAACGCCTGGGAGCCTTACGGGTCCTCGAGGGGGTCCGGGAGACGGGAGGCGTCTGCTTTCTGCGGTGTGCTCGACGCTGGGGCTGAGAGCTGGGCCTGGGTTGAGGCAGAGCAGGGTGTTTCTTGGCTGCAAGAGGACTCCTTCGGTGGGCAGATGGGGCAGGGCCCGTGGCGGCAGGCTTGCAGCGGGGCAGGATGTGAGAGATAGCCTCCATCTGCTTCTTCACCACGGAGAACTGCTGGGCGAAGTCCTCAACGGTGTCGCCGAAGAGGCCAAACTGGGAGACGGGAGCATGATAAAGTGAGCTTTGTCGGCCTCACGCATCTTAACCCTTGAGCGTCAGATCGTTCAGTGCCTTGGCCTGGTGGACTTGCAGGATAGCCATGGTGTGCAGGGCGGAAGTGGCATGTCCAGCGGCGCTGTAGGCTTCAGCAGTAAACGATGATGTCGTCCGGCAGGCCTTGAATGGAGCTCAGGGTGACCCCGCCAGGTGGTAGGGTTTCCGGGACATAGATGGAGCGCAACAGCCCTATCCACCTGGGGAATCACCGTATACCCGTGGGCCGTGAGCAGGGCTTGTGACGAGTCGAAAGGGGGGCTCTTCATGAAGCCGTCAGCTCATCATGCACCTCCGGGAAAAACGGGACCGGTGGGGGGGGGGGGGAGGGGGTGTGTTGGGGGGTTGGGGGTGGCGAGGCTGTGAGCGACGCACAGACCCCAGGAACCAGTCAACCAACCACGATGGCTATGGGGAGGATGGAGGGTTCCAGTCCAACCCCACACTGGCATGTCGGACATCTGCGTGTCAGCCTAAACCTGGGCATGCTGGCCCAAAGGTGTCAGCCCAAGGGAGGTATCAGTGTCAGATGCAGCTCATCCAACTCAAGCTCCAGAGGATAGGCAGACTGGCTGTGAGGCAAGCCACTGTTACCTCGAGCACGGACGGGAATCAACGAGCGTGCCAGGGGGCGGGTGGTCTGAGGGGGCGTGCCCGCTGCCCTCCCCAAATCGCCTCCATCGCCAGCCACATCGTCCTCAATCCCTTGGGAAGATGGAGCGACGAGGAGGACGGCTGGAGTGGCGTGCTTTCTATAGAAAACAAGCCGCGACTGCAACGTTGCCATGGTCATGCCCTCGCAGTGAGAGCATGAACCATCCACAAACGCTGCCTCGGTGTGAATGCTGCCCAGACACACAAGACAACGCCTGTGGCTGTCTGAAGCAGAGAGCACTCTACCGCATCCAGAAACTACACAGGGGCAGAATGGCATCTTTAAAAAGACGCATCCTGAAAAGGACGTTCAACGCCGCTGTGTAATGCTCTTTCAGATAAATAAACTCTTTTACAGAGAAAATCACTCTTTCATATATAACTCTTTCAATTTCACTGCGCTGCCGTGCAGAGAAGGAGAAAGCCGCTGAAGTGCGCCGTAGATCTAACAGCAGACAGAGCGTCAGAGGAACAGAAGCAGGAATCTGGTGTGTGACTCGCAGCTAGCTGCATACACGACCATCGGCTCCGAAGAAAATTTCTGAATGGACTTGACGTATTTCCCCACTTTTATACCCATATGTCCGGGGCGGGGTATGCAAATACTGTCTGCCAGTTGCTAGTGCGGTGGACATAAGTCTGAAGGGCACAGACTGGACAAATTCTGTGAAAACTTTCATGCTCCGGCGTTGTAAAGCAGGGAGCAGAAGGCTTCGAGAGTGTCCAGATGTACAGTCGAGAAAGGGACCTTAGGCAGGTAGTCAGGATGAGGGTGAAATATTGCTTTAGCCATTCCTGGGGCAAAATCTAAACAGGCTGGAAAGCAGACAGAACCTGTAGATCCACAATTCTTTTTAGAGAAGTAATTGCCATAAGAAAAAAAACATCTGTCGTTAGCAACCTGCAATGGCAAGACACACCTAGAGTGGGTCCCAAAGTGAGGAACTGGGGTCTGAACCACTTAGATGTAGGTACGTAGCATGCGGCACATAACCCTTTTACAGCCTAGGGGATTGGCCCTTGGATGAAATCCCCTGGGTTTGAGCAACAACTGAAACGGTCTCATGTGCAAAATCACTGAGGACCTAGTAGACATTGATACTGACGAACAGTGCAACCTTGGCCTAGCCTGAGTGTTCTGAATGGACTCGATTCGAGTGGGAGACAACTGTGCCCGCATGTGATAGAATTCCATATGATCCCCAGATAGGTAGTTTTCTGAGTGGGAGAGAGGATGCTTTTCTTGGCGCTGAGCCTCAACCCCAGAGAAACCAGATGAGCTAAGACGATATCACTGTGCTGTAATGCCAGTTCTTGCGACTGTGGCAGTATCAGCCAGTTGTCTATGTAATTCAGAATGCAAATAAAGAACAAATAAAATTCTGTAGCCTTTTTCTACTGTTCTTAGGATCCACATAAGCACCTGGCAGTAGTTGTGTATCGATTCTGACACTTCCTGTTGAGGGGATGTCGAGTGTCCTGGACTACGGCAGGAAGCAACGGAACACCCAACATTTTGCTGGAAACCGCTAACTCCCGAAACACCAGAGGCGGTGGGAATGGAGGAGTTTCGTGGGGTATCGGGAGGGTACAGGTGGATGTATCATGTGACCAATCCCAAGCAGGGGCTATCCCCCACAAAGCTAGTTGCAAAACCGCCAGGGTTTTTTCATTTTTAGAAATAACTGGCATGAGATCTTGCTTTGGGGGCTGCTGAGGGTGACAAACCAGCACCCCAGTCTTTACAAGGGGGAGCACGATATGCCACGCTTTGTTTTTGTCCCTCCCGTCTAGAAGGACCGGGGTGGGGCTGGGTGGCCGACAGCCCCTCCCCCTGAGTGCGGCGAGGAAGGAATTGCCCAAAGGCTTCATCGTGGTGTTTTGCCTCCTGGAACCTGGTGATAACTACATTCATAGTGTCACCAAATAAGCCAGAAGGCAAAACCAGGGCATCGAGAAGGAAAACTTTGTCCTTATCTCTGATGCCCGACAGGTTGAGCCATGTGTCTCTCCGTGCTGACTAAAGCAGACATAGACCGGCCAATGGCACAAGCCATCTGCTTGGTCGAGCAGAGAGACAGATCTGTGGCTAGACGAAGCTCAGAGAAAGCCTCTTCATCCACCGTGTTGCCCACACTCAGGTCCTTCAACAGATCAGCCTGGTACACCTGTAACACTGCCATAGTGTGTAGGGCTGCACCGTCCTGACTTGCTGCCTGATAAACCTTCCCCACAAGTGTGGAGGTGGTCCTGCATGGCTTTGTGGGGAGAGTGGGTCTCTTTAGCGATGATGCCGAGCCATGCGAGAGATGACCCGCAAGTGTCTCTTCTACCGGCAGCATCAACAAATACCCCATGTCTCAGCACCTACGATAGTCGAATATGTTGACGTCGAGGGCACGAAGACACAGGAAGTGTAAAGATTCCTCTATGAACGAGAAATATCGTCATGGAGGTCATCAAAGAAAGAAAGGGACTGATATAGCGTTCCCCTTTTTTTCTTTTTTTTTGGCCACCAGACAGAAATCTGTCTTCTAGTTTGGAGTGTTTGGTGGTCTCTTATTCACGTGGCCAGTCTAACTGTAGCCTGGTCACAGCCCGAGTAACCACCTTGAGTAATTTCTCAGCTGCTTTATTATTGTGCGTGGAATGTTCAGATGTGGGTGCTCAAAGTCTGCAGACTCAAGTGATTCAGCATCCCCCTCGTGAACCGAAGAGGCACACTTCAGGCTCACGAGAAGGATCAGCTGGATCTGGGGAGAGAGCGAGTGATAGGGACAGACCCATCTCTCACTCCTCAGCCAGATCAATGCGAGAGCCCCACAATGAAAGAGTGGGTGCTGGCTCTTGGAAGCGAGACGAGGGCGAAGCATTTTGACTGTAAACAGATCGCAATACTCACACCCGTCCCGACACAAGAGCAGCATGCTCTTCCCCCAAGCACACAAAACAAAACTGGTGCGTGTCCGTTTCAGCCATGTAGCATAAACACGGGACACACACTGCTTGCTTTCCTTCACACTCATTCTTGGAAAGGAGAAAAAGTTTTCTGCGCACTGCCTAACAAATTCTAACTCCTAACAGAGGAAAGAAAGTTCTGACAGTTTGAGAAGCACAACACACAAAGAGTGATCTGAAGACAAACAGATCTGACGATGCACCTGTGACGCATCTATGTATAGCCCTGCTACAGGTGCATCCAATTGATGCCAACAGCAGAGGCTATAAATACTAGTCAATTTCATTGACGTGTTGCACACATATTCACAGCTGGTCACACCTAAAGCTGTTCCCAAAGCGCTAAAATCAGCCCCCGGCCTGATGTACACCCCCCCCCCCCCCTTCTTTCCCTGGGGAGGGGCACGCCTTCTGCGCCGTCTGCTGTTAGGACCATTGGGGTGGACGATAGTGGCGAGAACTCCACTATGGCAGTAATCCAGTTCAGGGGAAAGGAGGAGGCGAGAACCGGCTTGACAATATAAATAATATTTTAATGAGAAACTAAAACAAAAGACAAAACACACACATGACGGACATGTCCGTAAATGATCTCTCTCTCATCGCACCACCGTCTGCCATTAGCCTTTATCCCTCTCGGAGTCTTGATTAGCCTGATACGGGACCGGGTGTGTATCGTCACAACACGGCCCCGCCCTCCGCCCTGCCACAAATTATAATAATGCCATTGTAACATAGTTCAATGGAAAGGAGGAGGCGAGAACCGGCTTGGCAACATAAATAATACTTTAATTATAAACTTAAACAAAAGACAAACACACACACACATGACGGACATCTCCGTAAACGATATCTCTCTCGTCGCACCACCATCTGCCATTGGCCTTTATCATTTACATTTATCCCTCTCGGTGGCTCAATTAGCCTGATAAGGGACCGGGTGTGAATAATGACAACCCGGTCCCACCCTCCGCCCTCCACCCTGCCACATCCATCTAATATAAGACTGGCAGCTGAGCTGCCCACAACCTCAAAACACCATATGGTGAATACCTAATGTACTACACTTCAGTAAATTTCATTAGAATGAAGATGGATTAACTAGTATTTGGACTGTTTCCAATCTGTGTTAATTGTTTTCTTGTTTTCTTCTCAGCCCCCATGCATAATATATTAACGAAGCAGGAAATGATGATGGACCAACTGTGAATCATTTTTAAGACTCTTCAGGGAATTAAATCAACTGATTGGCCTGGATCGAAATTTGTTGCCACTGAAAGATGCCAGTTCTCTTCATAAGAAAGAGAAAACAACTGCAGAGTAGCCCTGACCTCCAGAAACAGTTGGAATGTTGGCATATCTTATGTTACCTCTATGGATGCAATTTATTTTTCCTGACAGATAGCTGCTGTTATTTAATTGACCATTAACTATTAACTGACAAGATTAAATGTTAAATTATAATCAAATTAAATTACAATGGACGAATGTCTGTAACCCGTTAAAAATAGCAACAAATATTTTTGTTTTCATAAAGTGCAAATAGCAACTTAAACAAAAAAAGAACATTCTTATTCACACATCATCACGAACCTGCAGTGCTTGAATAGCACATCAACAGTTACATAGTACAATTCCACTACAACTGAATAACAGGCCTTATTGAGGGTCTTTCTGGTGTGATATCTACACACATTGACTAGTTTAAGTAGAAAGCGTATAGGCATTCATTACTGGTTCACATGATTCATAATGTCCTTATTGTGTTTGACAGAAGTAATATTGTCAAAAAATGCATTATGTCACACTGAGCTAAACACGATTTAAAAATAAGTGCAGTCATATGATTGTACTTAATTGCATGTGGTTCTGTGAGATACAACTGCTCAGATTTGCTTTCTTCTGGAGCCTTATTGGAACCTGTTGTAGGATGTTGCCAGCTAATTACTGAACTGATCTTCAAAATTACAGTCACTGCCTGTAGATGTTACACCAGAATATCTGTCAATAAGTCCTGAGTTCCGTTTCAGTGGAATTGTTCTTTAAAATTCAGAAGCCACATTAGCTAGTAATGGAAACATTTTATTTGAAACTATGCATGCATGTATGTTTCAGCTGCTGCGAGTCATGCTTGCTTGCATGTCACTTGCTACCAGCTCTGACCACCCGTGGACCGTAATTCATTGCTATATGTGGGGAGAGTTTAAATGGGCAGTGTGGGCCACCACATTCAAATTAAAGCAAAACTGATGAAGCTTGTGAACAGCATACTCTTGTAATAAAATCAAGCCACACTTTCTGTTTTATCGCGTCAGTTCTCGCGTGAACATGCCAAAGTGCAGATGTCACTCAACTGGCAGCTGATTCCCCTCATGGGCATGCATTATAGAGCTTTCTGGAAGTAAACTATAATAGTGAAAAGGATTTAAATATTGTTCTTTTTCACACCCAAAGTGATTGTATCGCTTTAGAAGACATTAATTTTGAGAAAACTCCAGAGAAAAACTGGAGTCATATGGATTAATTTTATTATAATTTTCTATGCAATTTGGAGTTTTAAAATGCTGATCACCATCCACTTGCATTGTATAGACCAACCGGGCTGAGATATTATTCTAAAAATCTTTGTTTGTGTCCAGCTGAAGAAAGAAAGTCATACACATCTGGGAAGGCATGAGGGTGAGTAAATGATATGAGAATTTTCAATTTTGGGTGAATTAACCCTTGAAATACATTTACACAGCAAGAAGAAAATTACTGCATCTTCTGCTAGAGCATGAGAGTGCAGCTGACATTTTTTTTTTATTAAAAAAAAAATAGCTGATATACACTCACCTAAAGGATTATTAGGAACACCTGTTCAATTTCTCATTAATGCAATTATCTAATCAACCAATCACATGGCAGTTGCTTCAATGCATTTAGGGGTGTGGTCCTGGTCAAGACAATCTTCTGAACTCCAAACTGAATGTCAGAATGGGAAAGAAAGGTGATTTAAGCAATTTTGAGCGTGGCATGGTTGTTGGTGCCAGACAGGCCGGTCTGAGTATTTCACAATCTGCTCAGTTACTGGGATTTTCACGCACAACCATTTCTAGCGTTTACAAAGAATGGTGTGAAAAGGGAAAAACATCCAGTATGCGGAAGTCCTGTGGGCGAAAATGCCTTGTTGATGCTAGAGGTCAGAGGAGAATGGGCCGACTGATTCAAGCTGATAGAAGAACAACATTGACGGAAATAACCACTCGTTACAACCGAGGTATGCAGCAAAGTATTTGTGAAGCCACAACACACACAACCTTGAGGCGGATGGGCTACAACAGCAGAAGACCCCACCGGGTACCACTCATCTCCACTACAAATAGGAAAAAGAGGCTACAATTTGCAAGAGCTCACCAAAATTGGACAGTTGAAGACTGGAAAAATGTTGCCTGGTCTGATGAGTCTCGAGTTCTGTTGAGACATTCAGATGGTAGAGTCAGAATTTGGCGTAAACAGAATGAGAACATGGATCCATCATGCCTTGTTACCACTGTGCAGGCTGGTGGTGGTGGTGTAATGGTGTGGGGGATGTTTTCTTGGCACACTTTAGGCCCCTTAGTGCCAATTGGGCATCATTTAAATGCCACGGCCTACCTGAGCATTGTTTCTGACCATGTCCATCCCTTTATGGCCACCATGTACCCATCCTCTGATGGCTACTTCCAGCAGGATAATGCACCATGTCACAAAGCTCAAATCATTTCAAATTGGTTTCTTGAACATGACAATGAGTTCACTGTACTAAAATGGCCCCCACAGTCACCATATCTCAACCCAATAGAGCATCTTTGGGATGTGGTGGAACGGTAGCTTCGTGCCCTGGATGTGCATCCCACAAATCTCCATCAACTGCAAGATGCTATCCTATCAATATGGGCCAACATTTCTAAAGAATGCTTTCAGCACCTTGTTGAATCAATGCCACGTAGAATTAAGGCAGTTTTAAAGGCGAAAGGGGGTCAAACACAGTATTAGTATGGTGTTCCTAATAATCCTTTAGGTGAGTGTATAGCAGGTGATCCATTGGTTCTCGCCATACATCGACTCTGCACTCCATACTACCACAACGCATACAAGCCTACAAACACACTCTCCATCACCCTGCTGCAGTTGGTGCTGAGGTTACCTCTGACTTTAATATTATTAAATATTATATTAATATTATTTAAATATTATTGAATAAACTATTAAATAATAAAAATGTGAGTAATTGGATAATGAGATGGTATCTACTAATAAGACTTGCCAGTGTGCTTTTGAACTTCAAGTAAAATACTCTTTATGCTCATGGTATCTCTGCCAGCAAATCCATAAAAAAGGGGTTTGGGTTGCATTCACACTTTTCTGTTATAGCTATATTGGGGAGTGATTATGTTAATTACTTTTTCAAATCAATCTGTCATTTCTGATGTGCATTGTATTAATCGATATTACTTTAAAATAGTTAGGTTTATTTTTTCATACATATTTTATGGCCAGTGTTGGAAAATGATCAGGCAAAAAGTGCCTTTAGATAAAATGCAATACTGCATTAGATCAACTTTTCATTTTCCCTTAAGATCACCCTAAAGTTCCCTTAAATGTAAGTTGCAGAAAATAATCTTTGAATGTATCTTTAGGGTTTTTATAGTTAAAACATCATAATTCTTACGATTTCCCTCAAGTATTTATTGTTTACCTAAGTAGCGGAGACTGGGGAATGTTGTAACACTGCGTAAGTAGTAAAACTATCAGTTTGACCAATCAGAAAAGAGCTGTGGTGATGTCGTCAATATCATAGATTCCCATTTCCTTTTTGAGCTCACAGCTCACACTTTCAGGAAAGAAAGTATATTTTTTATCAAGATTATTTTTTGCCTAGTGTTCATTCTATTGTAGATGCAATGTTGCAACTTATATCACCTAAAGAAGCCGTTTCTCTAGTTAAATTTGATGCTTTGCATTCATGCTAACTTAAAACCCACATAGCTTAAACAGTTAGCTATGTAATGGCTGGTTGTTGTGAGGATTGTTGTAACAGTTCATATAAAATGTTACAACCATCCCCTTACGTCATCCAAATCTGTCCATCAGAACTGCACAGACAACTAGTTTGTCACGGGCCACAAGTTTCAATCATCCAAATGTGGAGAGATTCTTCAAGAAGTTTGGAGATATGTTTGAGAAGCACAGATTTACTGGAAATTATATTTGGAATGCAACCTGTAGTTAAGTTCCTTGCTCAAGGACACAATAGTGGTGGCTGTAAGGGATCGAACCAACAACCTTTTGCTTACAAGTTCAGTGCTTTAGTCCACAAAGCCACCACCAATCCTCTTTGTAATTGACACTAATTCACATAATCTGTGATTGTGTAGTAGATGTTCAAGTCAGTTATATTTGTAGAAGACTGATATGAGTAGTAAGTATCAAAGTTTGAGAGACCTAGCACAAACAACCACTGAGTTACTGACGCTCAAACAAAAGGTGTTACTTTCATCTCCGGTCTCTCCTACATCCTTGAAGTGTTGAATAAAGCCCCTTGACTGCCATTTTCATAATTAACCATTAAAATTAGGAAAACGTCACCTTAAGTGTAGGGTAAGAGGTTTAAAAAAATATACAACCAATTGAAGTGTACAGTGTACCATGACACTTTTTTGTGATAGGGTGAACCCAGTTTAGAGAATTTTTTTAGTGATTCTGCAGGAGTACAGATTTGACAATCACGCAATATGAGTTAACAAGATGAAGGGTGAACTAATGGGAACACACACATACCAGAAATGTGCATGCATCACTGCATCTTTATAAACTGTATGTGCACACAAAGGAAGAAAAGATGAGACACAGTAACAGAGAAAGGTGTCCTTTGATATGAAGGAGAGGATGGGAAGAGGAATTGGGCATGACACACCAGGAGCATTAAGTTATTAAGATTTTCAAAAATACAACAAACAAAGGAGAATTTATTAAAATAGTGGTAATACACAGTATCTAATGATAAATGTTACAATACTACAAAAACAAAGTTAGTTATGAACTAAAAGTGTAAGTACTTGTACTAATTTCTTTAATTACTGTAGATTTATAAGTGTTTGTTTTTCTATCTTTTCACCCCTGCTCTCATTTAAATAAAAAGTCAATAAGTACAGCAGCCTCCTTTAGAGAAAAAAAAAAGTCTCTGACGTGCTTTAAACATGACCACCACTTCCACCTGATGTATGTGTGAAACTAGTCATAGGAGTCAGACGGAGCTGCGAAAATGCAGCACGTTGTGAGATACAGTCTACTATTGATCAACATCTGTTTTAGAAGCCCTTCATGTGCAACAATGCTGAAAGGTATGAATATATTTTCCATTTTGACATTGAAAGAAACTTCCAGTGATTGTTTGACTGTGGTGGCCCCTGTACTAATAGTACTTGAAAAACTTTTATAGAAGTGTTGCCTTAGTTAAAAAAGACCATGAAGCTAAGCACATAATTGTAAATGAAAAGAGTGTTTGTAGGTCCGGTTTTCCTACATTGTAGATACCAAAAACAGTTTTCACAAGGAAAGTAGCTTAATATAACACATAATTTAAATAATGAGTTGATGAAAATGCAAAAAGGTTTCTGTGAGGCTTAAGTAATGAAAATTGCATATAATTAGCTCAGTATAGAAACAACAGTCGTCAATGGAGAGTTGATAAAAACATTCCACTACTGTTAATACTAATCGCTATCTCAAATAAAAACAGAAATGGTTGACTTAAGTTTTTATATTTTTCTGTTCTTACTAGTTGTTACAAGTTACCGTTACAATTTAAACCATAGTATTTATGAATAGAAACAGTTAAGTGGTCAGAATTAAACATTGTTTTGGAATCATAACTCAAATCTATTGTATATACAAGGTTGGGAGGGTTACTTTTGAAATGTATTCCACTACAGATTACAGAATACATGCTGTCAAATGTAATTTGTAATGTATTTAGTTAGATTACTCAAGGTCACTAATGTATTCTAAATCTTTGCATTACTTCTTCAGCACTGGTAGATTTTTTCACTTGTTTTGATAATAAAACTCTGCCTGTACAGTAAGACAAAATATACGTTAAAATACATTTTCTGAAAAACCTAAATATCTTATGCAGTTATTTCTAAATCAAGATAAATCAAATATATCTTGTTTTAAGGATTTTTTGATATTTTTACAGGAAAACAATACAAAAATTATTATTAATAATATGATTTTTGCCCTTATATCAAAGGTCTTGCCATAAAAAAAGAAATTATGATCTTGCATTAATTTTCTTGATAAAAAAATAAGATTGTGCCTGGTAACATGTGCATGTAAAATGGCTAGAAATAGCATTTTAGCTTAGCGTGAAGCTGACAAATTACACAAGGTTTATTTCTATTCCTTCTGCTCCAAACTTCAAACGTTCTTCTCTGTCTGCTTGTATGAATGTAAAATATCATACGAAAGTGTTTCACCACTGTTCAAATGCACTTTGGGTCGCATCATTTATATGTATAAATGTTTTCCATCTGAAAAGACTTAAATATTTAATGAAATAAATGACAATAAAATGCAAAGTAATTTCTTCAGTAATCAAAATACTTTTTGAATGTAACTTATTCTAATTACCAATTATTTAAATTGTAACTGTAGTGGAATACAGTTACTTATATTTTGTATTTTATATACGGTATCTTGTTACATGTATTCCATCACTCCCTGACTCTGTGTATATGTGCCTTTAACTTTTGTTTCAAATACTACCTACTCAAAATTATCAAGTACAAAATTTGCACTGTAAAAAAATCCTGTTAAATTTGCAGTAAAAAACTGGCAGCTGTGGTTGCCAGAAATTCACTGTAAAAAATACAGTAACCACATTTCAGGCTTTATGGGTATCAGTATATTTTAAGGTGCATTATCGTCATTTATATTATTAAATGATAAACTTGATATTAACCTTCTGGAACTGGAAAACATTTTTTTTACTTCATAAAGTATTATGAATCACCGTAGTAATTACAGAAGTGCATGATGACATGAAGTTTATCAATAGTGGCCCTTCCAGTAGCAATGACCAATAAACATGTAGAGACTGTGCTCAGGGTCACTCAAACAAACACTGAACACCATCAGTGCAACACATGTGAAATAAAATAATCCAATAAACACTAACTAAACTCACAAATTATTGGAGAGGTATAAGCGTAATACTCTAGCAACATGGAAAGTACTTAACAGTATAATTAGCCAAATCATTTTGTAAATGATGATACAAAAATTATAAATAAAGTGAATGATATTGTCAATAAATGTAATTAATATTTTGTAAATATTGGATGCAATTTTGCAAAAGAGATTATAGAGCAGATAACTGGGGATAGGGTAGATGAAGTGAATATTCCTAGTAACATCCAATCAATATATGTTAGGGGAGCTGATGAAAAGGAAATACTTGACATTGTTAATAATTGTAAGAATACAAATTCTACTGATTGTAATGACATTGACATGTCATTATTAAAAAAACATTATAGAATATATTGTAAAACCATTTACATATATCTGTAATCAGTCCTTTTTAACAGGTATATTTCTGAGTAATATGAAAACAGAAAAAGTTATTCCTATTTTTAAAAGTGGAGATAGACATCTCTTTTTCAATTACAGACCAATTTCTCTGCTTTCCCAGTTTTCAAAAATCTTAGAGAAATTATTTGTATGTAGGCTTGATAATTTTATAGATAAACACAATTTATTGAGCGATCAACAGTATGGCTTTAGAGCTAATAGGTCAACCTCAATGGTGATGGAACTGGTAGAAGAGATTTCCACTGCTATGTATAATAATGACAATACTGTGGGAGTGTTCCCAGGAGCCCTAGTGCATGATTTTACCTTGGTTGAGGGAAAGAGCACTAAGTGCAAGCAATCCACCCGGTCAGTTTGTCAGCGTGTTACCGAGTTCTACCGGCTCGGACCTGAGAAAGCACGAGACGAAACCGACTCAACCCTGAGATGGTAAAATCTTGCAAAGGTATTGGGTGTTGCCCAATCCGCTGCTCTGCATATGTCTGCAAGGGAGGTGCCCCTGGCCAGTGCCCACGAAGACACCTCATTGTTTGGAGACAGCGTTCCCTTTCCGCTGTCTGCCAAAGCAGACAAAGAGCTGCTCAGAACGTCTAAAGCTCTGCATGCCAAGTAGATACGCAAAGCACGTACCAGACACAGCAACAAAGGGGCTGGGCCTGCCTCCTCCTGGGGCAGCAATTGTAGGTTCGCTACCTGGTCTCTGAAGGGGGTGGTAGGAACCTTGGGCACGTAGCCCGGTCGTGGTCTTAGGATCACAAAAGTGTCTGCCGGACCAAACTCCAGGCAAGTGTCGCTGACAGAGAACGCTTGCAGGTCCCCGACCCTCTTGATGGAGGCAAGCGCGATCAGGAGGGCCGTCTTCAGGGAGAGGGGGAGTCCGACTGATTCTAGCAGCTCGAAGGGGGGTCTCTGAAGGCCTGAGAGAACCACTGAGAGATCCCAGGAGGGGAACAGGCTTGGCCAGGAGGGATTTAACCTCCGGGCGCCTCTTAGGAACCTGATAATTAAGTCGTGCTTACCCAAAGACTTGCCATCTACTGCATCGTAGTGGGCCATGATAGCAGCTACATACACCTTCAAGGTGGAGGGGGACAGCCTCCCCTCCAACCTCTCCAGCAGGAATGAGAGCACCGACCTAACTGCGCAACTCTGTGGGTCTTCAGCCCGGGAAGAACACCAATTCGCGAACAAGCGCCACTTCAGGGGGTAAAGTTACCTGGTAGAAGGGGCTCTGGCTTGGTTGATCATGTCTACAATGACAGGTGGTAGATCAGCTAGATCTTCCACATCCCGTCCAGGGGCCAGACGTGGAGGTTCTAGAGGTCTGGGTGCAGATGCCAGAGCGTGCCCCGTTCCTGAGAAAGAAGGTCCTTCCTCACGGGAATTCGCCAGGAAGGGGCTGTCGTGAGGAGTATGAGATCCGAGTGACTTTTTCCTCGTCCTCCCTGACCTTGCACAGAAGGCAAACAGGTCTATCTGAGCCTTGCCGAACCATTCCCAAATCAGCTTGTTTAGTGATTAGGATGTGTATTTGAAATGCAGCTTGCTTGCACCTGCATCGGCAGTTCATGTAACATGGTTCAGCTGTTGTGGCATTTTTCTATAGGGAACCCTAGTGTCACTACATCGACACAACGTTGAGTGAGTGACAGAAGGGGAACATCTCGGTTACTGTCGGTTCCCTGATGGAGGGAACGAGACATTATGTCCCTCTTGCCACAATGCTGTAGTAGCTGCTGAAATGGCCGGGACCTTATCTCGGCTCCTCAGCACAAAACCTGAATGATAGTGGGCTTTCCTTCTCCTTTTATACCCGTATGTCCGGGGGAGTGGCATGCAAATTCCCATTGGCCTTTTCTCAAAGATTGAGGTGTTTCGGGGCTCTCAATGCGACCCCTAGTGTCAATACATCGACACAACGTCTTGTTACCTACATCAGGGAACGGAGGTTACAACAGCAACTGAGACGATTTGTGTGCAGTTACTATTATAAGTGTTACTTCTGTTGAACTTGGAGCCTGTTAAATGGAAGTTATTTCTTTCCATGAAAAAAAAAATAATAAAGTGCAGATTTAAATCAAATCAAATCAAATCACTTTATTGTCACACTACTGTGTACACGAGTGCAACAGCAGGTGAAATTCTTGTGTGCAGTTCCGAGCAACATAGCAGTAATGACAGTGACGAGACATAAACCACTTTACAATAAACAACATATTACACAAAACAATTTACATAACAAACTTACACAACAATTACGTAACAAATGTACACATACCTACACAACAATTTACATAACAAATGTACACAATACACACAATGTAGAATACACACACTAGATACGGTTATAAATATATATATATACACTAACTGAATTGGGAGAATATATTGACAGAGTGATGATTAATAAAGTGCAGTGCTGATTGTAGATCGTGAGAGATCATGTGTTCAAAAGTCTTATTGCTTGTGGGAAGAAGCTGTCATGTAGTCGGGTGGTGCGGGTCCTGATGCTGCGATATCGCCTGCCTGATGGAAGCAGTGAGAGCAGCCCATGACTCGGGTGGCTGGAGTCTTTGATAATCCTCCGAGCTTTATTCACACACCGTCTGTTATATATGTCCTGGAGGGAGGGAAGCTCACCTCCTATGATGTTTCTGGCCGTTCGCACCACCCTTTGCAGGTCTTTGCGGTTGTGGGCGGTGCTATTGCCGTACCAGGCGGTGATGCAGCCAGTCAAGATGCTCTCAACAGTACTAGTGTAGAACAGTGTGAGGATGTGTTGGTTCATTCCAAACTTCCTCAGCCGTCTCAGGAAGAGGAGGCGCTGGTGAGCCTTCTTCACAACGGCCTCAGTGTGGACGGACCATGTGAGTTCCTCAGTAATGTGGACACCGAGGAACTTGAAACTGCTGACTCTCTCCACCGGTGCTTCATTAATGATGATGGGGCTGTGTTCTCTGTCTTTCTTCCTGAAGTCCACCACAAGCTCCTTGGTTTTACTGACGTTGAGGGAGAGGTTGTGCTCCTGACACCAGCGTGTCAGAGTGTGCACCTCCTCTCTGTAGGCTGTTTCATCATTGTCAGTGATCAGACCTACAACCGTCGTATCGTCAGCAAACTTAATGATGGCATTGGAGCTATGTGTCGCCACACAGTCATGTGTGTAAAGGGAATACAGGAGTGGGCTGAGAACACAGCCCTGCGGGGCTCCAGTGTTGAGGGTCAGTGGTGATTTATGTGCACTAATACAGGTCCTTCTCAAAAAAATTGCATATTGTGATAAAGTTCATTATTTTCCATAATGTAATGATAAAAATTAAACTTACATATATTTTAGATTCATTGCACACCAACTGAAATATTTCAGGTCTTTTATTGTTTTAATACTGATGATTTTGGCATACAGCTCATGAAAACCCCAAATTCCTATCTCAAAAAATTAGCATATTTCATCCGACCAATAAAAGATGTGTTTTTAATACAAAAAAAAAGTCAACCTTCAAATAATTATGTTCAGTTATGCACTCAATACTTGGTCGGGAATCCGTTTGCAGAAATGACTGCTTCAATGCGGCGTGGCATGGAGGCAATCAGCCTGTGGCACTGCTGAGGTGTTACGGAGGCCCAGGATGCTTCGATAGTCAAGTCAAGTCAAGTCAATTTTATTTGTATAGCGCCTTTCACAACACACATCGTTTCAAAGCAGCTTTACAGAAGTTCAGCATTAACAGACGATAAAAATGTAGTGTCTATAAAGTCGATAAATCATCATCCTTGTGCAGGGCTCCAAACTGCGACTAAAAATGGTCGCATTTGTGACCAAATAAATTTATTTGTGAGTGTAATTTCTGTCAAGGTCGCCATTGCCGACAGTAAAAGTTTACTCCCTTTTGATTTTAAAATTTGCATTACATTTCCCGAGATACATAACAAAAGTTTATATCAAAGAAATAGCGGGGAAAACGGAGTTCATTGCAGGAACTAACCATTTCAAAAAAGAGAAAAGAAGATAGCAGCCTTAAGCTCATCCAGAGTGTTGGGTCTTGCGTCTCTCAACTTTCTCTTCACAATATCCCACAGATTCTCTATGGGGTTCAGGTCAGGAGAGTTGGCAGGCCAATTGAGCACAGTAATACCATGGTCAGTAAACCATTTACCAGTGGTTTTGGCACTGTGAGCAGGTGCCAGGTCGTGCTGAAAAATGAAATCTTCATCTCCATAAAGCTTTTCAGCAGATGGAAGCATGAAGTGCTCCAAAATCTCCTGATAGCTAGCTGCATTGACCCTGCCCTTGATAAAACACAGTGGACCAACACCAGCAGCTGACATGGCACCCCAGACCATCACTGACTGTGGGTACTTGACACTGGACTTCAGGCATTTTGGCATTTCCTTCTTCCCAGTCTTCCTCCAGACTCTGGCACCTTGATTTCCGAATGACATGCAAAATTTGCTTTCATCCGAAAAAAGTACTTTGGACCACTGAGCAACAGTCCAGTGCTGCTTCTCTGTAGCCCAGGTCAGGCGCTTCTGCCGCTGTTTCTGGTTCAAAAGTGGCTTGACCTGGGGAATGCGGCACCTGTAGCCCATTTCCTGCACACGCCTGTGCACGGTGGCTCTAGATGTTTCTACTCCAAGGTCTGGAATCGGTCCTTCTCCACAATCTTCCTCAGGGTCCGGTCACCTCTTGTCGTTGTGCAGCGTTTTTTGCCACACTTTTTCCTTCCCACAGACTTCCCACTGAGGTGCCTTGATACAGCACTCTGGGAACAGCCTATTTGTTCAGAAATTTCTTTCTGTGTCTTACCCTCTTGCTTGAGGGTGTCAATGATGGCCTTCTGGACAGCAGTCAGGTCGGCAGTCTTACCCATGATTGCGGTTTTGAGTAATGAAACAGGCTGGGAGTTTTTAAAAGCCTCAGGAATCTTTTGCAGGTGTTTAGAGTTAATTAGTTGATTCAGATGATTATGTTAATAGCTCGTTTAGAGACCCTTTTCATGATATGCTAATTTTTTGAGATAGGAATTTTGGGTTTTCATGAGCTGTATGCCAAAATCATCAGTATTAAAACAATAAAAGACCTGAAATATTTCAGTTGGTGTGCAATGAATCTAAAATATATGTAAGTTTAATTTTTATCATTACATTATGGAAAATAATGAACTTTATCGCAATATGCTAATTTTTTGAGAAGGACCTGTAAGTACTGAGGAGTATCCAATGTGGTCTATAACTGATCTAGAGTCTGGTTCTTTCATAATTTACTTGATACCATTTAAAAAATGCTATAACTCAATTTAAATAATTAAGATAAATCAACTATACTTAATTAACAGGACAGGTATGAGTTCAGTCTGTTTGTAACTAGTTAACTTTACTTAAATAGGTAAGTTCACGTTACTTGAGCCAAATAAGTATGTTTAATGAGAAACACATGCAAAACAATTGCCTTTAAAATCCTTGGTAAGGTCAACTAATTTGATTTTACAGTGAATTGCAAATGTACTTGCATATACATTTATATGTTTCTACAGAATTGCAGTTTGCAATACATCTTTGATCATTCTCTAATGTATTCAAGGCTTCAATGAACAGTCAGAATTTTTGCCCTTCTCCAGATACCGTTACAGTTTTAAAGGAAGCTGTCGGGAAGGAGATCACCATACCGTGTGCTACAGATAAGAGCCCTCAGGATGGGGTGTACATGTTCAAACAAATCAATACAAAAAAGCAGGATATCTTCTACTTCTACAAAGATGGCACTTTAACTCTAAAAAATCAATATCCAAAGGGCAAAGTGATTTTAAGTGGAACATTACCCAACCTAAATGCTACCTTCCTCAACCTGACTCCCAGAGACGTTGGTTTGTACTGGTGTGAATTCAATTGGGAAGAAAAAATCAACTATAGCTCAGCAACTTGGTTATGGGTGACAGGCAAGTTCATGTCTTACACTTCATGTTCATCATTTTATTATAAAATAGGATGGGTTCATTATGGTTATTTGAATACACCACGTTTTTATTGTGATTGTCAAGCATAAGTGATACAATGAAATCCTGACCTAAACCATCTGTATAAAAACAAAAATATATTTGAAAGGGAAACCTCTTTTCTAAAGCAAAGAATGGTAAAAGCAATCAGTTTTGAATGCTTGTTGGGTTAATGCAGTGAAGATGTGTATGATTATCTGTTTGTTTTTTTTATTCTCTCTTCCTCACTAGAAACCACAGTAGAAAAAGAGTGCCCAGAATATGCTGAGCATTACTATAGGATGATATTGCTCATTGGGTGTGTCATCATATTCCTGCTGTGCTTCATCACTTTCTTCTGTGTGATTTTGAAGGTCAGGACACACACACACACACACACACACACACACACACACACACACACACACACACACACACACACAATTATAAAACATATGTGAACATCTACAGAGACATACCAAAAGCAAAGTTAAAAGACAACATAATATTAACAGAACGCTAATTGACCGATAGCAGTAGGATGTTGTTGAAATGCTCTGAAAATGCTCTGGAATGATTTATCATTTTGCATTAATACTCTGGAACCACTCAGATTGATGGTTGTTTCAACTAAATCAAAATAGTCAGAATATACTAATAGTTTGTAAATCGCAAATAAAAAGAAACTACATTTTGTCACGTGTAAAACAGCACATACATGATCATATTTCTGTTATAAATATAGTTAAAACAATTATTTCCAAACATGAAAATTTTGACAACATTATGTTGAATTTAAATGGGCTACAACACACTTCTCAATGAGTTGCTCATGTTTTGTGGTCTACGCAGTACTACATGCAGTAACGCCTGTAAACAGATCTACTCTGCACCCATGTAGGCCTAACTGATCTATCTTGTGTGGTCCTTACGACTCAGTCCACTTGACATTTTGCTTATTAATGCATATGGGAGTGCCTTCATACACAACCTATTTGAAACCTCTCTACAATAATGCCAATATTCTAATATTGGCTATGGTGTTTGAGCCCTGCCTGTTTTGGAGCAAAACTGACCGCTATAAAAACAGGTGCACAGAGATCATTTCCTCAGAATTTATTCCTTCAAGACAGCAAGCATCTCTTTCATGCTGATACACACAAGAAAGTGGACAGAATCTACATGGCAGCAAGAAGACTTCAGAAGACTGCTCCCCTTCAGTGCACTGGCGAAGATGATCCAAGATGGCGGCGCGGTAGCACGCAGTGGCCACTCCGGATCCAAAATGGTGCTATTTTTGTTAAAAAACCTGACTTTTGCTCCAATGTCCATGTGCCGCAATCGGTGTTCGTGTCTACCATCACCAGACACTGCTCAAATACAGGATTCATGCAACAACCAAGCTGCATGATGACCTACAGGAGGCGCTACGCGTACTCGGCTTGCTGCAGAGACCAGGCCTCCAGTCCCTGGTGTCGCCTGATGCTGGTGTCCGGGGGAGAGCATGTCGTAAGCGGTGTGTTTGAAAGCGGAAGCGCGGCAAGAGGGCGGGGGTCAATGCTAGGCTAAAAACAAACCCTAGCCGGCCGGCTCTCCCGTCTATCCTGCTCTCAAATGTTTGCTCCCTGGACAATAAACTGGACTACATCTGACTCCAGCAGGCTACGCAGCGTGAGTTTAGAGACTGCTGCGTCTTTGTTTTCACGGAGACGTGGCTCAGCGACAGAGTTCCGGACGCCGCCATTCAGCTAGACGGGCTCGCCTCGTTTCGTGCCGACAGAAATGCAGCTCTCTGCGGTAAGACTCGCGGTGGTGGCTTGTGTGTTTACATCAACACGGAATGGCGCAAGACCTCTATGCTAGTCTCTAGCTACTACTCATCACTGGTGGAGCTTGTGACCTTTTTATTTACCACGGGAATTCACCACTGTTATCATAACCAGAGTTTACATTCCCCCCAGCACTAATGCTAAGGAAGCACTCTGTGAACGGTATGGGGCTATGAGCGAACACTCACCGTGACGGACTGTTTATTGTTGCCGGACATTTCAACCATGCGAATCTCAAGACAGTGCTCCCTAAATTCCATCAGTATGTGGACTTTGCAACGAGAGGGGCGAACACGCTTGATCTTGTTAACACAAACATCCCAGGAGCGTACTGGGCGGAGCCCCGCACCCACCTCGGCTACTCAGACCACATCTCTGTTATGCTAATTCCAGCATACAGACTGCTTGTCAGATGCACAAAACTGCTTCAGAAGCAGGTGAAAACCTGGCCAGCAGGAGCCATCTCTGCTCTTCGGGACTGTTTTGAGTGTACTGACTGGCACATGTTCAGGGAGGCTGCAACATATGGCGATTCTACCAACTTGGAGGAATAAACACAAGTGCATTGATGATGTCACTTTCTCCAAGACCATCACCACACACTCCAACCAGAAGCAGTGGATGATTGCGGAGGTGCGCACACTGCTGAGGACCGGAGACTCCTCCTTCAGAGCAGGCAACAAGGCAGCCCTAAGAACAGCGAAGGCCAAACTGTCCTGGGCCATCAGAGAGGCAAAGCGCACACACGCCCAGAGAATCCATAGTCACTTCCAGGACAGTGGTGACTCACGGCGCATGTGGCAGGGCATCCAGGCCATCACCAGGGCATCCAGGCCATCACCAACTACAGGACAACATCAGTTACCTGTGACAAAGATGCCTCCCTTCCAGATGCTCTGAACGACTTGTGAGGAAAACGCTACGTAGAGTCAACCCAAGGAAGGCTGCTGGACCAGACAACATTCCTGGCAGAGTGCTTAGAGGATGTGCAGACCAGCTGGCAGATGTTCTTACCGACATCTTCAACATCTCTCTGAGCAGCGCCGTCGTTCCAACGTGCTTCAAGTCCACCACCATCGTCCCCATGCCAAAGAAGTCTTTAGTGTCCTTCCTCAATGACTACCATCATGTCACACTGACACAAATCATCATGAAGTGCTTCGAGAGGCTCGTCATGAGGCACATTAAGATCCAGCTGCCCCCTCACTAGACCCACTGCAGTTCACATATCGTCCAAACCGTTCAGCAGACTACACCATCGCCACCATCGCCACCACCCTCCATCTGGCCCTCACCCACCTAGGAATCATACGTTCAAATGCTATTCATAGACTTCAGCTCAGCATTCAACACAATCATTCCCCAGCACCTGATTGGAAAGCTGAACCTGCTGGGCCTGGACACCTCCCTCTGCAACTGGATCCTGGACTTCCTGACTGGGAGATCTCAGTCAGTCCGGATCGGGAGCAGCATCTCCACCACCACCACACTGAGCCCTGGGGCCCCCCAGGGCTGTGTGCTCAGTCCACTGCTGTTCACTCTGCTGACTCAGCTCGAATCACATCATCAAGTTCGCAGATGACATGACCGTGGTGGGTCTCATCAGCAAGAACGTCGAGTTAGCTTACAGAAAGGAGGTGCAACGGCTAACGGACTGGCATAGAGCCAATAACCTGTCCCTGAATATCAACAAAACAAAAGAGCTCTTCTCTGAACATCGACGGCTCCTCTGTGGAGATTATCAAGAGCACCAAATTCCTTGGTGTTCACCTGACGGAGAGCCTCACCTGATCCCTCAACACCAGCTCTATTACCAAGAAAGCCCAGCAGCGTCTCTACTTTCTTCGAAGGCTGGGGAAAGCACATCTCCGACCCCCCCATCCTCACTACGTTCTATAGAGGGACTATTGAGAGCATCCTGAGCAGCTGCATCACTGCCTGGTTTGGGACTTGCACCGTTTCGGACTGCAAAACCCTGCAGAGGATAGTGAGAACAGCTGAGAAGATCATCGGGGTCTCTCTTCCCTCCATCAAAGACATTTACATAAAACACTGTATCCGCAAAGCAACCAGCATTTTGGACGACCCCACACACCCCTCACACAAACTCTTCACCCTCCTGCCATCTGGCAAGAGGTACCGAAGCATTCAGGCCCTCATGACCAGACTGTGTAACAGCTTCTTCCCCCAAGCCATCAGACACCTCAATACTCAAGAGACTGGTTTGACACACACACACACACACACACACACACACACACGTGTCCTGAGTTGCACTTTAATAACTGCCACTTTATAACTGTCTGTATATAACGATAAGGCTGGGTCTGCCTCTTCCTGGGGCCGTAGGAACCTTGGGCACGTAGCCCGGTCAGGGTTTTAGGGTGATGTGAGCATCTGCCAGACCGGGCTCCAGGCAAGAGTCACTAGCAGAGGGTGTTTGCAGGTCCCCGACACTATTGATGGAAGAGAGGGGAAGGAAGGCACACAGCTCGACTGAGTCTAGCGGCTTGAAGGGGGTACTCCTTAGGGCCCACGGGGGGTGCAGAGAGACCCCGTGAGGAGAACAGTCATGGCCTAGGAGGATTCAGCCTCCGGGCAACTCTTAAGGGACCTGATGACCAGGTCATGCTCCCACAGGGGCTTAACGTCCACTTCATCGTGGTGTATAGAGGCTACAACACATTCAAGGTGGAGGGGGACAGCTGCCCCTCCAACCTCATATGCAGAAATGAGAGCAATGACCTGACTGTGCATTTCTGCGGGTCTTCTGGGAAGAATCGGGAAGAGCACCAGCTGCGAACAGATGCCATTTTAGAGCGTGGAGCTGCCTGGTAGAGAGCAACTCCTGGCAGTTGATGTGCCAACGCAGTTGGGACCCTGTCCAGGATCCGGCGGATGCGTGCCCATTGCACACAGTGCCCCAACCCAGTTTGGAGGCATCTGTGTTGACCATGACGCATCTGGTCACCTGCTGCAGGCGGCTCCTGTCTGCAGAAAGCAGAGGTCTGTCCAGTGGTTGAGTAGTTGATTGCAGAGTGGGATGAAAATCACATGGTATGTGCTGTGGTGCCATGATCATCTTGGGACTCGAGTCTGAAGCCAGTGCTGCAGTGGTCTCTTATGCGACTGCCGCCGAGGACGCCGTATGCCCCAGGAGCCTCTGGAACTGTTTTAGAGGGACCGCTGTGCCTGGTTTGAATAGGACGAGGCACTTCAGCACTGACTGTGTGCGCAGGGTTGCGATTTCCACCCGAAGGGTGTTGCCGTTCTCGTCATGTACCGAAGTGAAACAGATGCCGCAAAAGTGGGGCGGGGGCACCTGGCAAACTGAATCATGTAGCTGAGTCGGATGGTCCTGGCCAGTGAGCACAACGGGTTGGAAAGCGAATGCCATGCGTCCAAGTACCGTGCAAGGGGCACTAAGGGGACAATCATGTTTGAAGTACCTGGTGGGTCTTCGCAGCGGTTGGGAGCAGGTAGTGTTGCGTCGGGAGGCAGAGTTGCGTATCGGGGTGCCTGTGCTGAGAAAAGACAGGGGCGGGTTGGTGACGGAGGAGGAGGTCCGGTGGAGATGTGGGGCGCTGATGTGGAGCTGGCAGGGTGGAGTTGGCTGTTGGGGCGGCTCGAGTTCGAACGGCGCCGAGGCATGACATGCTGGATCGCCTCCATCTGTTTCTTTACTGCCGAGAACTGCTGGGCGAAGTCCTCGACAGTGTCAGTGTATGATCCTCTGGGAAAAAGCTTGTTTGAAGGCACGAACCAACTCTCAATTATCGATGTAATGTACAGTGAAACTCAGATATGCCTCACACGTTCTGCTGGACCACAAATCGGTAGTTGTGGAGAAGTGGGTCACATTTGCTAGCTGGTGGACCAACCTTTCTCTGACTGAAATGTATAACTCTGGTAGAGCTTTCTCTATAAAATATTTGTGACCAGGCAATTAATATTTTGGATCAAGTGTCTTAATGAGTTTTTTGAATCCGGACTTTTCCACTACACTAACTGGGGCTATGTATTTGGCGATGTAGTTGGTGTAGTTTGGCGGTGATTTATTTCCATTTTGGACTTTTTTTGTCATAAGGTACTGATTTGGAAAACGAAGAAGCCAGAGTCATTTGCTTCTGGGCTGGTTGCTTTGGTGTTTTATTTGGTGTCGGTGGAGATGTGGATATCCAAACCACTGCCAGATGATGGATCCAGTACTATTTCTTTTCTGAACCATTTCATCCTCCTCCATTTTCAATTACCGTTCCCAAATTCAACACTCGTTTTGTTGCTTTGCTTTTTGTCTCTTTCCCTGTTCTCTCCAGATACAAAAACACACATCTCACGGCTCTCACCTATATACGTCACACAGACTCATCCAGGAGAATGACCTGGAAGGGTGAGTGCATGTGTGTGACATATGTATGTAAGCTTTTAGTGTCTGTGAGAGGGAGAGAAGCGGAACACAAAAAGCAAGTCTCATGCCGGCGGCTTAAAAAAATTACTTGACAATTTGTACTCGATGTACGCAAAATGGTTAATTACAACATCGTGTGCAGAACAAGCTGCGATAAATCGAGTATATTCTATATATTTCGCCAACCCCTACATTATATACGGTTTTATTATATACCAGGGAACAAATACCATATGCCACTATATACAGCAAATGTTCTATACCATTTTGTAATTTGGGAATTTAATTATTTCTTATTCATTTGCTAAAAATGACATTAAATATATTTGTGTGATGTGTGTTTGGTTAGTTAAAAAAAAAAGTGTTCTTTCTTTTTCGTAATTGTGAAGTAGTATACCTGGACTGATAAACAACAGTTGATAGTTTTGTATTAAATAAATAGACTTGTTTATTTGCACAATTTATAGGTGTACTTGTAGGTAAGCTAATATCAGCGAATATCACTGTGGGATTGCTGTAGAAGTTTCTGTAGATGGCATGGTAATTCTGTGGTTTGACATGCCAGTTATAATCATCCAAAAGACAAACCACTAACACAACAGCACCTACAACACACTTTCATGACCAAATGTTGCTGAAATTATTCATCAATTCATCAAAGTCATCAATAACATATTTCTTTATTTCTTTCTTGATTATATTCTCATTGATTGTTTGTCATAGGACAGAGTTTCAGAATGTCTGAGCTGCAGCTCAAAAAAAGTGAAAGGCACCATGAAAATGTATGATTATAAAATAATGCATGCTAACTGTACTCTGTACTCCACATGTTCTGATGGTGTGTGATTTTTTCATGTAAAGAACAGATCCAACTATAAGTCTTATAGCAATCATAAGTGTTCCCGTCTGGCTTAACAGTCAGATCCCATCTCATTTAGACATTAAAATTTGCTGCCTCAAGCTGCTTTCAGGAGACTTTGGAATACTTTTATGATGCTCTATTGTGACTACTTAAATGGGGTTGTTAAGCCTCTGATCATTGGTTGGTTAAATCGTTGTAGGTAGGGGAACTAAAATATCAGTATGATAGTATAATGTAACTAAACTCATATATATATAAGTGTAATGATACATTGCGGAAAAACATGCATGATAAATCAGAAAATTGCACAGCCTATAATGGAATAGTCCAAACTAAGGTGAAAATGGCATGACATGATTTTGTTTCATTTTGGCACTATTTTCTTTATATACAGGTAAGCTGCCTATGCAATACAAATTTACAATCATTTGTCATAAAATAAAGCACCTTAAAAATAATGTGGTAGCCTACTTTCCATACAAAGTAATATCAATATTTTCATTATCAGTAACACAACAATGTAACACATTATTTTTGAAAGTAGCATCCCCTGACTCTGAACATTTTTAAAATAGAAAATCTGTTTCACCAGTTCCCCGTCTGTCGCTCACTTTGACGTTGTGTCGAAGAAGCGACACTAGGGGTCTCTCTTGAGCGCTGAATATGCCTCTGGTCTATGAAAAAAGGCCAATGAGAAGTTAGCAGACAGTATTTGCATACCCCACCCCGGACATACATGTATAAAAGCGCGGAAATACGTCGAGTTCATTCAGAAATTTTCTTCGGAGACGATGGTCATGTATGCAGCCAGCTGCTAATCACACACCAGTTCCTGCTTCTGTTCCTCTGACACTCTGCTTGCTGTTGGATCTACAGCGCACTTCAGCGGCTTTCTCCTTCTCTGCACGGCAGTGCAGCTTGGCCCTGGGCACTTCGACGGCGCAGAGAGTTAAAAGAGTTATATTTAAAGGAGTGATTTTCTCTATAAAAGAGTATTTTCCTCTAAAAGAACTTTACACAGCGGCGTTGAATGTCCTTTTCAGGACGCATTTTTTTAAAGATGCCATTCCACACCTGTGTAGTTCCTGGATGGGGTAGAGTGCTCTCCACTTCAGACAGCCACAGGCGTTGTCTCGTGTGTCTGGGCAGAGATCACACCGAGTCAGCATTTGTGGATGGTTCATGTCTCACTGCGAGGCAACGTTGCGATCGTGGCTTGTTTTCAATAGAAACTCCAGCTGGAGTACGACCCCTCGGACCACCTGCCCCCAGCATGCTCGATGACTCCCGTCCGTGCTCGAGGCAACAGCGGCTCACCTCAATGCCGGCCTGCCTATCCTCTAGAGCTCGAGGTGGATGAGCACAACGCTGCATCAGAGAGCGCAGCGTCTGACGCTGATGCATCCACTTGGCTGATGCCTTTGGGCCAGCACCTCCAGCGCCGCTGGACAGGCCGCTTCCGCCCTGCATGCCATGGCCATCCTGCAAGTCCTCCAGGCCAAGGCGCTCAAAGATCTGCACGAGGGTAGCCATGATGCCGATGTGTTGCAGGAACTGCGCTCAGTGACCGACCTCACCCTCAGGGCCACAAAGGTCACAGCGCAGTCACTCGAGCAGGCGATGGCCACGCTTGTGGTCCAGGAACGTCATCTGTGGCTGAACATGGTCGAGATGCGTGAGACCGACATGGCTCGCTTTCTCAAGTCCCCCCGTCTTCCAGTTCGGCCTCTTCGGTGACACTGTCGAGGAATTCCCCCAGCAGTTCCCCATGGTGAAGAAGCAGACAGAGGCAAACTCACATATCCTGCCTAGCCACAAGCCTGCCGCCATGGGCCATGCCCCGTCTGCCCTCCGAGGGCGTCCTCCTGCGGCAAAGAAACACCCTGCTCCGCCTCAACCCGGGCCCAACTCTCAGAACCAGCAGAGCACACCGTAGGAAGCAGACGCCCCCCCATCTAAAGGACCCCCTCGCGGACCCGTAAGGCTTCCAAGCTCTCCTGAGACATCCGACCCAGGGACCAAGATGTTAGCTCCAGAGATGGTAAGACCACTCCATCCTCCGGTGGAGGGCCAGGAGGAGAATCTTTTGTTGGATTTATTTCATTTGCCGCACTCCCTCGGGGCTGTACCCACATTCTCAGTAAAAGAGCTATTTCCTTTGTCTCTGGGTCACCTGGCCCGCAAATGCCGTTCTCACGGCACTCTGCTGCCAGATTTCAACAGTCCCAGCACGCTGGACATGGACCACCCGTCTTCAGCCCCACGACTGTTCCCCGGCTGGCCGGTTCTGACGAGTCTAGAGGACGCCTACGTTGGACCTCCTCCTCAGTCGCTAACCTGCCCCCTGCCGGGTGTACGGAGCAAGGTAAATGCTTTGAGTCTTTTCTCAAGTCTATGGAATTGCATTATCCAATGTCAGGCAAAACGGCCTCAGACGAAATGGCTTTAGACAAAAAGGTCTCAGAATGAGCAGAAAGTTGGTCGCTAGGCAGATTTGATAACTAAACTGTTTGGTTGCTAGCTTGCGAAACTAGCTGATCTATCTCTAACTTTATAAAAGCAGAAGTGTTGTTTCTATAAATTAATAACTAGCTAGCTAATATAATTGGTGTAAGTTTAAACTGACCTATGAAACTGATTAAATTTACTTGCTGCAACAAGCCAAAATATAGTATGTTTAGTTGCTAGAGTCTTTTCTCAGCACCAGAGCCTCGGAACACATCTTCGCCTCCCGACGCAGTTTTACCTGCTCCGCCCCGCTGCTCCGCCCCGCCGGTTATGTCAAAAATAATTGTCCCCTTGGTGCCCCTATCACGGAGTTTGGATGCATGGCTTTCACTTCCCAACCTGTCTCGCTGGCTGGCCCGGACCATCCGACTCGGTTACACAATTCAGTTTGCCTGGCCTCTGCCCACCTTCACCGAGATGAAGAAGGGTCTCTACAGCCCTTACTTCATCGTACCCAAGAAAGGCGGCGGCTTACGAACGATCTTGGTTTTCAACCAAGCTTTGCACAAACTCCCATTCAAAATGCTCACGCAGAAACACATTCTTAACCTGCAATCGGCATCTAGATTGGTTCACAGCTGTAGACCTGAAGGACGCGTACTTCCACGTCTCAATTCTGCCTCGACACCAATCCTTCTTACAGTTTGTGTTCGATGGCCAGGCATATCAGTACAAAGTCCTACCATTCGGCATGTCTCTGTCCCCTCGCGTCTTTATGAGAGTCACAGAGGCAGCCCTTGCCCCACTCCGAGAAGCCGGCATCCGCATACTCAATTGCCTCAATGACTGGCTCATTCTGGCCCACTCTCAAGAGTTACTATGCACTTACAGAGACCAAGTGCTCGGGCACCTCAGCCGTTTAGGTCTTCTGGTCAACTGGGAAAAGAGCAAGCTCACCCCGGTCCAGAGCATCTCTTGTCATGCAAAACGGTCCCCATAAAACGTTTCCAGATGCTCCTGGGGCATATGGCATCCTCCGCGATGGTTGCGCCCCTGGGGTTGATGCATATGAAACTGCTTCAGCACTGGCTTCAGACTCAAGTCCCGAGACAAGCATGGTGTCGCGGCACACAACGTGTGACAATCACCCCCGCCTGCTGCCAAACATTCAAACCCTGGACAGACTTCTGTTTTCTACGGGCAGGAGTACCCTTGCAGCAGGTGTCCCGACACGTCTTGGTCACGACTGACGCCTCCAGATTGGGTTGGGTCGCCGTGTGCAATGGGCGCGCTGTAGCAGGCCATTGGAAAGGGGCCCCGCTGCACTGGCACATCAACTGCCTGGAGTTGCTGACTGTTTTCTTTGCCTTACGGAAGTTTCTCCTGTTAGTTCGAGACAATCTCATCCTGATCAGGTCTGACAGCACCACTGCGGTAGCGTACATAAATCGCCAATACGGTGTACGCTCCCGCCACATGTCACGATTCACCCCGTCATCTCCTCCTCTGGAGCCAGACTCAAGATGCTGCACGCAACTCACATCCCTGGCAACCTCAATGTGGTAGCAGATGTGCTGTCACAACAATGCTTGCCCGGTGGAGAGTGGAGGCTTCACCCCCAGTCGGTCCAGCTGATTTGGGAATGGTTCGGCAAGGCCCAGGTAGACCTGTTTGCCTCCCAAGAGACCTCCCACTGCACGCTATGGTATGCCCGATCAGAGGCTCCCCTCAGGGCAGACGCACTGGCACACAGCTGGCCTGCGGGCTTGCGCAAGTACGCATTTTCCCCAGTGAGCCTTCTTGCACAGTTGCTGTGAAAGGTCAGGGAGGACGTGGAACAAGTCACCCTTGTGGCTCCTTATTGGCCCACCCGGGCCTGGTTCTCGGATCTCGCACTCCTCGCGACAACCCCTCCCTGGTGAATTCCCCTGAGGAAAGACCTTCTTTCTCAGGGATGTGGCATGCTCTGGCATCCGCACCCAGACCTCTGGAACCTCCACGTCTGGCCCCTGGATGGGACGCGGAAGATCTAGCTGGTCTACCACCCACAGTCGTAGCCACGATCAACCAAGCCAGAGCCCCTTCTACCAGGCATCTTTACGCTCTCAAATGGCACTTGTTCGCAAATTGGTGTTCTTCCCATGCTGAAGACCCACAGAGGTGCGCAGTTAGGTCAGTGCTCTTATTTCTGCAAGAGAGTCTGGAACGGAGGCTGTCCCCTTCCACCTTGAAGGTGTATGTCTCCGCTATTGCGGCCCACCATGATGCAGTAGACGGCAAGTCCTTGGGTAAGCATGACTTAATCATCGGTTTCCTAAGAGGCGACCAGAGGTTGAATCCCAGTTGAAGCCTGTTCCCCTCCTGGGATCTCTCAGTGGTCCTCACGGGCCTCCAGAGTCCCCCCTTCGAGCCGCTAGAATCAGATGGACTCAGGGCCCTCTCTCTCTAAAGACGGCCCTGCTGATCACGCTCGCTTCCATCAAGAGGGTCGGGGACCTGCAAGCGTTTTCTGTTAGTGACACCTGCCTGGAGTCCGGTCTGGCAGACACATATGTGATCCTAAGACCATGACCGGGCTATGTGCCCAAGGTCCCTACCACGACCTTCAGAGACCAGGTAGTGAAACTTCAAGCGCTGTCCCGGGAGGAGGCAGACCCAGCCCCTTCATTGCTGTGTCCGTGCATGCTTTACGTACCTATTTGGACCACACACAGAGCTTTAGGTGCTCTGAGCAGCTCTTTGTCTGCTTTGGGGGACAGCTGAAAGGGAACGCTGTCTCCAAACAGAGGCTCTCCCACTGGGTGGTGGATGCCATTTCATTGGCCTATCGCACCCAGGATGTACCCCCCCGCGGGTCAGAGCACACTCAACAAGGAGTATTGCATCCTCATGGGCACTGGCCAGAGGCACCTCCCTAGCAGACATATGTAGAGCAGCAGGTTGGGCAACACCTAATACCTTTGCAAGATCTTACAATCTCAGGGATGAGTCAGTATCGTCCCGTGTATTCTCAGGTCCGAGCCGGTAGAACTCGATAACACACTGACGATCTGGCCAGGTGAATCGCTTGCACCTGGCACCCTATCCCTCGGCCAAAGTAAAACTGTGCGCTTTCTCTCCCAGGAGAACCCACCCACCCGGGTCCCTGGTTGATTCCTCCCTAGCCCTTTTGGGTCCGCAGTTCAGCGGAGGAACTTGTTGACCCAGTCCACTATGGGTACTCAAATCTACCCTGTACTGGAATAGGTGCTCCACAGATCAGGTCTCCAACACGGATTCCCCCTGTGTGTATTTTCCACGGTACGTTCCCCTTACGAAGTGGACCCACATCTCCCTTAGGCAATTTTAGCTGCTCTCCGGTCGCTATGCTGTAGCAACTCCCACCTCCTTGAGGTTGGATCTATCACTGCGCCACGTTCCACATGTTGCCTAAAAAACCCATGTGATGTATTCGCCACCTTACCTCCCCTTTTGGGCAGGTGTAGCCTCCGCAGGGTCTTTTGCCAGTGTATATGGAATTAATTGGGATGATGAGGCTTTTTTCATAAATTTTTTGTTCTCAATCCCTGATAAAACTCTTGCAAACTTATTCTAGGTGGGGATTTTAACTTTTGTTTAGAGATCTTCTTCTAGACTGCTCTTCTTCTAAACCCAGAGTACAATCTAAATCCTCCAAAAGCATTCAGCTGTTTATGGAACAATATGCTGTTTCGGATGTCTGGTGCTTTTTCAATTAAAATGCAAAACAGTTTTCTTTTTTCTCCCCCATTCACCATACCTTCTCTCAGATTGATTATTTTCTTTTTGACAATAAACTGTGTCCACTCATTTGTTCCTGCATCTACAATCCTATAGTAATCTGAGATCATGCTGCAGTTTTAGTGGACTTTTCACTTCCTGGTGGGTTATCCTCTAGATCTCCTTGGCATTTCAATTCTTTATTACTTAATGACACAGATTTTGTACAATTATTAATGATCGTATTGATTTCCACAAACGTTTCCCCTGATATTTCAGTTGCTACAGTATCGGAAACTTGCAAAGCCTTTTTGAGAGGAGACATTATATCTTATTCAGCCTATCAGAGGAAAAAGGCAACTGAGAGGAACTCTTCTTTATTTAGAACTCTGGCAGAGCTTCAATCCAGAGCTGTAGATTCACCCAGCTCAGATATCTTTAATAATCTTCTTTCAACTAAAGCTGAGTTCGATCTGCTTGCAACGTATGAAGCAAATGAAGTCCCGCTATAACTATTATGAATTCGGTAAATTAAAAAAATTTAAAAGTACATTGTTTTTAATCAGTTACTCCAATCCTCCGCCTTGCATCATATTACTAACATTTCTACCCCTACTGGCCCGACAATCAACCCCCATAACATTAATGACCAGTTCAGGGACTTCTACATCTCTTTATATACTTCCACATGTACTGTACTGCTGATGAGGCTCCCATTGACAGTTTTTTCAACTCCCTTGATATTCCTCTTATTGATTCTGATTCTGCCTCCAAATTGGCAGAACCCTTTACTTTAGATTAAATTAATACACTGAACCTGATGCAGACTGGAAAGTGCCCAGGCCCAGATGGCTTGCCTCAGGGCATTGCTAGAAATAAAGCTCTACTGGGGTACAGACCCCCCCATTACTCATATTGCTTTTTATTTATTTCTTGAAAGCCTGACGTGTGCAAAAAGTGTGCAACACAATGCACTATACAATACATTGCTTAACCTAATATTCCTACACAGCAACAAGAACTGGGAAAGGTAAACATGTAGAGATATTCATTTTTGTTAAAATATGAACATTCTCAACGTGTTTTATGACATAAAATGTATTCACTGTATATGCAAATAACAAAACCGGAGAAAACTATCTTGCATATTTGCATTCTTCTATATTACACATTATACATCAGGAAAACATGTCAAGTAAGTCTATGGAATTGCATTATCCAATGTCAGGCAAAACGGCCTCAGACGAAATGGCTTTAGACAAAAAGGTCTCAGAATGAGCAGAAAGTTGGTCGCTAGGCAGATTTGATAACTAAACTGTTTGGTTGCTAGCTTGCGAAACTAGCTGATCTATATCTAACTTTATAAAAGCAGAAGTGTTGTTTCTATAAATTAATAACTAGCTAGCTAATATAATTGGTGTAAGTTTAAACTGACCTATGAAACTGATTAAATTTACTTGCTGCAACAAGCCAAAATATAGTATGTTTAGTTGCTAGGTAATTAGCACACAGCAGCCAAAGTTACTGCCATCTGTTTTGTGTCCTAAACTAGCGCTAGCGAATTAAATGATTAATTTCATATCCAAAAGATTGATTCACAATCAAAGACAGTACTACAGAAGACACTTTTTTTTCTGCAATTCCATAGACTTGACAGAGGTTTTCCTGAGACTTGATGCTTTTTGATCTGATGTCTGAAACCTGACTCTGATGGCTGAGGATGTAGTTTGTTGATCATGTCTTACCTCCCTCAAACTCATATCTCCTTTCTGCTTTCCTATCCCTGCTTCGTCCAAAGAACTTTCCAATAATGTTTAAGTCAAAATAAGATCATCTGTATTATTTAGAAACTTACATTAGTTTCATCATGTTTTTATAGCCTACCTTAATTCTGACTTGCGTGCCAATAGGCTACCTGGTTAGAGTTGCACCAGCTGTGCGCAAGTTCTCACGTAAATTAGGATGTAAAGTTCACACTTAGGGCTTACTTGCTAGTTTGTAACTAAGTTGGTGCTTAATTTGGTTGCATCACCTGTTCTTAAGGAAAGACTTAACTAGTAGGTCATAAACTCTCCATAAAGTGCGTAGTCGCATAATATGACGTTTACCTATATTGATCCAATAAACAGCCTTCAAATTTGTACACAGAAGTGTTAAAAAAATACCTGAATTTCAGTTTTATCTCGCTACAGTTCATGTTCAAACCTTGTCTGCTCATCAAACTGTCAGCTGTGTTAAATTTTATCCCCATTAAAATACAAAACATAATAAAAGTAGATTTAATAAATTGTATATTTATCCTGTGTAAATAACAATATATAGGATCTGTATCTAAAATAAATAAGGGGTGATAAATAAATGTGAATACAACAGGCTGGAAAAATAGACATTTATTCATTTTAATATCTTTTATATTTCGTATATGTTGACGCCGAATGACACACCCTGAAAACTGCACCGTTTAAATTGTTTCATGCTGAAGAGCTGCTTGAAAGGTTTTTTTCTCTCTCTCTTTTAAATGTAAAAGAGTGTAAATGCAAACACCATCATATATGTCAAAATTATTGATGACTCACGCAAAACAAGAGCATATTGATGTCATTAAATGAGTCTGCTTTTTTATTCCAACCATTACTCCTGGTCGGAGGTTTGCATAAATATTTAGTTCAAACATAGGGTTACGTTCTACTTAAGTTTAATGGTGCAATATTTAAATATTTAGTAGAGCATAAATTGTCTTTATATGCAGATTACCTTTTTCTGTGTGTCTCTGACCCGGCCAACTCTATTCCCCTGGTGTTAGCCTTGCTGACAGAGTTTGGTCAAATTTCATTCTATAAGTTAAATCTGAATAAAAGTAAATTAATGCCTATTAATAGTGCTGTCACAGAATACCGCCTGTCTTCACAGCCTTTCAAATCATCTTTACATTGCTTCAAATATTTGGATGTGCATGTGACAAAAAGTTTTGCTAAATTATTTGAGCATAATTTTCCCCTTCTGCTCAGCCCCTTACACAAGATTTTCACATTGATCTCTTCTTCCCCTGTCCTTGGCCGGTAGAATTATCCGCATTAAGATGAATTTGCTCACCAAATTTTTATATCTTTTCCATATTTTTATTCCAAAGTCTTTTTTCTCTAAACTTGATAGTTCTATTTCTCAATTCATATGGAATAGAAAGAATCCCAAGGATCCGAAAAGGCATCCTGCAGAAAACAAAACATTTGGGTGGTTTGGCCCTCCCTAATTATCTATTTTAGTACTGGGCAGCGAATATGTGCTCTACCCTTCATTGGATTAATACGAATAAATTGGACAACCCCCATCATGGTTAAGCATTGAGAATGCTTCATGCAAATGTTTCCTGATTACACTCTCCATGCTGAATTACTCTGATAACGTTATACTTATATGTATATGCATGCACACAGACATAAGAATATTAACATATAGTCATATCTGTCCATACATGTTCACATATTCTTATTATACCATGTGCATACATACAAACAACAACCTACATAAACCTTGGTCGTACACACATCTTAATAGAAAAAGTAATAAGTAAACCAAATAAATTCAAAATAATGTACAGGAAAAAGAAAAAAAATACTGGGATGAATTCACAACTTATCCTGTCTCATAGGATATTACACGTTCCCTATAAATTTAACGTTAACAAGAACTAACTAAGAAGAACTAAAATGCCCCTCCGCATTCTCGGCGACTCATGGGGACACTCCTCCGCCCCTGGCAGCGGCCCTACCGCTCCAGATGTTCTGGGAGACACTTCCCTCCTCCCATCGTGGACGGCAGTCTTCCTTCAACCCCTCCGCGTTTCTGGGGGATGGCAGGGTGTTCACAGCGTCCGGGCAGTCGGTCTACTCCCTCCCCCGGTGGATGGCAGCGGCACTCCCCTGAGTGGATGGCAGTGTTGAGGACACCGCAATGGGTATCCCTCCTCCCTCACGGCTTCGGCACCAGTGTAAAGGATTTCGATGGGCAAGGAGGAGGTGAGAACCAGCTTGTCCAGGATTCCACTTTTATGATTGGAAAACTTAAACTCTTTTAAAGAAAATAAAACTCTTTTATGAGGAGAATACTCTTTTAGTCAGATGGAAGCGCTGGCGAAGCGCCCAGGGGTGTGGACTAAACAGCATGCAGAGAGAGAGAATGCCAGATGGAAACACGCTGTAGATCCAACAGTAGTGCTTCTCACAGGTAGAGGTGAGTGGAAGAGTGGTGAACTCAACTTTGCTGTTGCACAACCGCTCGGCTATGAAGAAAAAATCTGACTGACAGATGCACGCCCGCTTCCCTTTATACCCGTATGTCCGGGGGCAGGGCATGCAAATTCTGTTTGCAAATTTCACACTGGCCTTTTCTCAAGTTCAGAGGTACGCGAGGCTCCCAAGGAAGACCCCTTGTGTCAATTCATTTGACACAACATCGAGTGAGTGACAGAAGGGGAACCATGCATACTTTGGTGTTTTTTTGTGAGGCCCAGTTCATTTCAATTGGTGCCAGGGTGATTCTCACTACAGGGACAAGAATCCCAAATGCACTTGTTGAAAATGCCCAAAATGGTCTTCACACTCATCATAGACAGTCATCTTTTAAATTATTTTTTTTATAAAAATGTAAATATTTGAAGCATAGATCAAGGTCATTTGAAAACATTGCAAGATTCTTGACATAGACAGGGTAAATGGGAAAATAAATTAAATGGGTAATTTCTTTTTCTCCTCAGGTAAAGAGGTCAGTTGAGAACAAGAGATACACACCAAAAGCCTTTCAGCCTTCAGACCCAGAGTATGTGGAGATGAAAAGGAGTCATTTGGATTCCCAGCCCACTCCAAAGATATTAATTAACCCTGAGTACCAATCTCCTGTGTACCAATCTCCTGAGTACCAATCTCCTGAGTACCAATCTCCTGAGTACCAATCTCCTGAGTACCAATCTCCTGAGTACGAAACATGTGATTGATCAGGTGTTAAGTTGCATTGCTCTCCATTATAATTTGCAAAGCTTTTTTAAAATAGATTCATTGATTGCTTTATAATTTCGTTTATTTAACATGTTTTCATGTGTAATTTTCTCCTTTGCCTTTTCTGTGAATGTGAGTGAACACCATTCTTTGTTTGTCTCTAACATCATCCACATAGATTTTAAATTCTTCAAGAACAAAGTGTGAACAATTTTAATGACTTCAGCAGTTGAAGAGATATTATTAGTTGTTGAGCAATGGATATATCAAAGCAGAAACCTCTCTTGTGGTTCACAGTCTTGTTACTTCCTCTTTTACTTTACCTTCTATGTGATCTTGTATGTGTGTTTGCACATGCATGCACCAGATCATGAAATGACATAATCAAATGGTATACAATACAAGCTAATAGAAAATAGTCCAAGAGGTTAAATTAAACAAGGCATGTTTCCACTCCGGTGTTTGCATACTTGTCAATCTCTGCAGATGATGAACCTTGAAACTGAACATTATGCAAATTGCACAAGTGTCTGATTTCTAAAAGTTTGAACAGCATGTGTTTATGTGGCAAAGTGGGTTTTGACAGTCAATTAGTCATCTTCCTTTAGGTCTGTGAACTGCTTTTTTTCTGTTCTGTATTTCTTTCTTTCATTCTTCCTTTCTTTCTTTAATCTTTTAATATGCATACACACCAAGTCACACTTGCCATTTTGTTTACATTAAGATGAATGTGCTCCCCAAATGTTTATATCTTTCTCAGTGTATCCTTATTTTAATTCCAAATTATTTTTTCTCTACACTTGATAGTTATATTTTTCAATTCATATGTAATAGAAAGACTCCTAAGGATTTGAAAAGGCATCCTGCAGAAAAAACAAAACACTTGGGTGGTTTGGCTCTCCCTTATTTTCTATTTTACTACTGGGTAGCAAATATGTGCTCTACCCTTCATTGGATTAATCTGAATAAATTGGACAACCCCCCAAAATGGTTAAGCATTGAGAATGCTTCATGCAAATCTTCCACTTTGAATGCTCTTTTATGTTTCCTGATTACACTCTCTATGCTGAATTACTCTGATAACATTATAGTAAATACAATTGTCTTTTTAAAGTCTGGACTCTTTATATTTATTTATTTATTTATTTATTTTTATTTTATTTATCTTTTTGCCTTTCATGAACTGGGAAACAAATTCCATACATTATAAGTACAAGTCAAACATTATACATAGCTATACTTACATGTACGTATATGCATGCACACAAACATAAGCATATTAACATATACACATATCTGTCCATACATGTTCACATATTCTTATTATACCATGTGCATACATACATACAACAACCTTCATATTCCTTGATTGTACACACATCTTAGTCGGAAAAGTAATAAGTAAACCAAATAAATAAAAATGTATATACAGGAAAAAGAATGAAACTACTGCTGACCGAATACACAACTTATCCTGTCTCATAGGATATTACAAATTCCATATAAATTTTACATTAACAAGAACTAAAACTAAAGGCAGTAACAATCTTCATTAACCTAATTGTCGAATGCTATTAGAATATTTCCATAAGAATTGAATAAGCAATGTCTAAGAATTGTTGAAGCACATGGAAAACACACATTTATCCCTGACCAATAATCATTTCAAATTATATATCAAGGTTGCCAACTAAATATTTTATTGGGTTCCATATTTTTTTCAAATGTTTTGGGTCTATTTGATAACATATCTCAGCTCTTCTAGAGGTAACACGTTGTTTAAGTCTCTGAGTCACGTATCAAATGTGGGAAAAGACAGAAAAATTGGCTTCTTAGCCAAGATCATACATAATGAAACCGCATATGACTGGTATTTATTTCCTATACTCGCTGTATTCCCAAAAATGCTAATTTTTGGCTCAGGTGTCAAATTAAATTTATATGCTTCTGAGAGAAATTCCAATTTTTTTTGACAGGACCAAAAAGCACGTAAATCCTATGTAGTTTGGTCCTCGAATAATGAAGCCTGTGGATAACTATGAATTGAATCACAGCATGCCTAGCATTAATAAAGCATTCATGAAGTTAATTAACACAATTTTCCCATTAATCATTAATAAAATCTATAGCTAGCTCCTTTACCCTTTCTCACTAAGTAAGATCAGTATTTGTGTTCAATCTGTGTAGCAGTAGAGCATAAAAGAAGGATACTGCGCCATGTTCCATTGGACTGCAATTACTTAGAGTTTCAAGAGTTTAATGTATAGGTATGTTTTCGAATCCTGTATAATGTTTCCTATTATAGTAGCGTTTTGGGGCCAGGGTGCCGTGAGAATAGCGCGTACCAGCTGAATGCCCAGGAAGTGAGGAAATTGCTCTTTTATTGAGAATGTGGGTACCGTAGCCCAAAGGTGGTGTGGCAAAAGAAAGTAATTAAAACAAGGATTCTCCTCCTGAGCCTCCACCTGGGGATGGAGTGGTCTTGGTACCAGCTCCGGAGCGAACATCTGACTGCCTTGGTCGCCTGTCTCAGGAGAGCTTAGGAGCTTTCCTGGTCCTGGAAGGTGTCCTGGAGATGGGGGGCATACGCCGCCTGCGAAGTGCTCGATGCTGGGGCTGAGAGCTGGGACCAGTTTGAGCCGGAGCTGCCTGTTGCTTGGTCGCAGGGGGATGCCCTCAGCAAGCAGGCGGGGTGCGGGGCATGCTGACTGGGCGACGCCGTGGCATGATGTGGGATATTGCATCCTGCTTCTTTACCGCTGAGAACTGCTGGGCAAAGTCGTCGACAGTGTTGCCGAAGAGGCCAAGCTGGGATACGGGGGTGTTGAGAAACCGTGATTTGTCAACGTCGCGCATCTCGACCATGTTCAGCCAGAGGTGACGCTCCTGGACCACGAGGGTGGCCATTCGTAGCTCTGAGAGCGAGGTCGGTGGCAGAGCACAGTTCGTATGGGGTATGGGGTGGGGCGGCTGAAGTGGCATTAACCTTGAGAAAAGAGAGCCGCGACCTCAACACTGGTCATTTTCTCGCATTGAGTGCATGAACAATCAATGAATGCCGCCTCAGTGTGATCACTGCCCAGGCACACGAGGCAGTGTCTGTGGCCATCAGTCTTCGAGAGAAATTGACCGCATTCAGGAACTACAAAGGGGCGGAAGGGCATCTTGATAAAGATGCATCCTAAAAAGGACGTTCAACGCCTACTGTGTATTGCTCTTTTATGAGTGGAAAACTCAAACTCTTTTAGAGAAAATAAAACTCTTTTAGGAGGAGAATACTCTTTTAGGCAGATGGAAGCGCTGTCGAAGCGCCTAGGGGCGTTGACTAAACAGCGTGCAGAGAGAGCGAATGCCAGATGGAAACACGCCGTAGATCCAGCAGCAGTGCTTCTCGCCAGTTGAGGTGAGTGGAACAGTGATGAACTCAACTTTGCTGTTGCACAACTACTCGAATCTGAAGAAAAAATCTGACTGACAGATGCACACCAGCTTCCCTTTAAACCCGTATGTCCGGGGGCAGGGCATGCAAATTCTGTCTGCCAATTTCACATTGGCCTTTTCTCAAGTTCAGAGATACACAAGGCTCCCAAGGAAGACCGCTTGTGTCAATTCATTCCACACAACGTCGAGTGAGTGGCAGAAGGGGAACCATGCATACTTTGGTATCTTTTGTGAGGCCCAGTTCATTTCAGCTGGTGCCAGGGTGATTTTCAATAAAGGGACAAGAATCCCAAATGCACTTGTTGAAAATGCCCAAAATGGTCTTCACCTCATCATAGACAGTCATCTTTTAAATATATTTTTTTAATATAAAAATATAAATATTTGAAGCATAGATCAAGGTCATTTGGTAACATTGCAAGATTCTTGACATAGACTGGGTAAGTGGGAAAATAAATTAAATGGGTTATGTATTTTTCTCCTCAGGTAAAGAGGTCATTTGAATACAAGAGATACACACCAAAAATTCAGCCTTCAGACCCAGAGTATGTGGAGATGAAAAGGAGGAATTTGGATTCCCAGCCCACTCCAAAAATATTAATTAACCCTGAGTACCAATCTTCCAGTAAACTCAGAAATATGTGATTGATCAGGTGTTAAGTTGCATTGCTCTCCATTATAATTTGCAAAGCTTTTTTAAAATAGATTGATTGACTGCTTCATATTTCTGTTTATTTAACATGTTTTCATGTGTAATTTTGTCCTTTGCCTTTTCTGTGAATGTGACTGAACACCATTCTTTGTTTGTCCCTAACATCATCCATATAGATTTTTAATTCTTCAAGAACAAAGTGTGAACAATTTTAATGACTTCAGCAGTTGAAGAGATATTATTAGTTGTTGAACAATGGATATGTCAAAGCAGAAACCTCTCTTGTGGTTCACAGTCTTGTTACTTCCTCTTTTACATTACCTTCTATGTGATCTTGTTTGTGTGTTTGCACATACATGCACCAGATCATGAAATGACAATCAAATGGTAAGCTGATAGAAAATAGTCCAAGAGGTTAAATTAAACAAGGCATGTTTCCACGCCGGTGTTTGCATACTTGTCAATCTCTGCAGATGATGAACCTTGAAACTGAACATTATGCAAATTGCACTCGTGTCTGATTTCTAAAAGTTTGAACAACATGTGTTTATGTGGCAAAGTGGGTTTTGATAGTCAATCAGTCATCTTCCTTTAAGTCCGTGAACTGCCTTTTCTGTTCAGTGTTTCTAACTTTCTTTCATTCTTCCTTTATTTCTTTAACATTTTGATATGCATACACACCCAGTCACACTTGCTATTATTGTTTACATTAAGATAAATTTGCTCCCCAAATATATTTTTATATATTTCTCAGTGTATCCTTATTTTTATTCCATAGTCTTTTTTTCTCTACACTTGATAGTTATATTTTTCAGTTCATATGTAATAGAAAGACTCCTAAGGATTTGAAAAGGCATCCTGCAGAAAACAAAACACTTGGGTGGTTTGGCTCTCCCTTATTTTCTATTTCACTACTGGGCAGCGAATATGTGGTCTAACCTTCATTGGATTAAACCGAATAAATTGCACAACCTCCCCAAAATGGTTAAGCATTGAGAATGCTTCATGCAAATCTTCCACTTTGAATGCTCTTTAATGTTTCCTGATTACACTCTCCATGCTGAATTACTCTGATAACGTTATACTTATATATATATGCACAGACATAAGAATATTAACATATACTCATAGCTGTCCATACATGTTCACATATTCTTATTATACCATGTGCATACATACATACAACAACCTACATAAACCTTGGTCGCACACACATCTTGGTAGAAAAAGTAATAAGTAAACCAAATAAATGAAAACCAATGTACAGGAAAAAGAAAAAAAATACTGGGATGAATTCACAACTTATCCTGTCTCATAGGATATTACACGTTCCCTATAAATTTAACATTAACAAGAACTAAAACTAAAGGCAGTAACTATCTTCATTAACCTATTTGTCGGATGTTATTCGAATGTTTCCATAAGAATTCAATAAGCAATATCTAAGACTTGTTGAAGCACACAGAGCACACATCTATCCCTGACCAATATGCATTGCAAATTAGATATCAAGGTTGCCAATTAAATATTGTAAAGGATTTCGACAGGCAAGGAGGAGGCGAGAACCGGCTTGTCAACATAAATAAGGTTTTAATAATAGAGCACCAGGTCTCTGTGAGTGAATAGTAACTCTTGTGAGTGGGCCAGAATGAGCCAGTCGTCGAGGTAATTGAGTATGCGGATGCCGGCTTCTCGGAGCGGGGCATGAACTGCCTCTGCGACTTTCGTGAAGACGTGAGGGGACAGACAAAGGCCGAAGGGGAGGAATTTGTACTGATACGCCTGGCCATCGAACGCAAACCGCAGGAAGGGGCGGTGTCAAGACAGAATGGAGACGTGGAAGTATGCGTCCTTCAGGTCTACCGCTGTGAACAATCTAGATGCTGGACGCAGGTTAAGATGTGTCTCTGCATGAGAATTTTGAACGGGAGTTTGTGCAATGCTTGGTTGAGAACTCGCAGGTCCAAGATTGGTTGTAAGCCACTGCCTTTCTTGGGTAGATGAAGTAAGGGCTGTAGAAACCCTTCTTCATCTCGGTTGGAGGGACAGGGTCTATCGCGTCTTTGAACAAAAGAGTAGCGATTTCCACGCGCAGGGACTGGGCATGTTCGCCGTGTACTGCGGAAAAGCGGACGCCCATGAAGGGGGGCGGGGGCCTGGCAAACTGAATTGCGTAACCGTGTCAAATGGTCCAGGCCAGCCAGCGAGATGGGTTGGGAAGTGAAAGCCACTCGTCCAACCTCTGCGCTAGGGGCACCAAAGGGACAATTAATTTTGATGTACCCGGCAGAGATTCACAGCGGGGCGGAGCAGGTAGGGCAGCGTCCGGAGGCAATAGTGCGTCCCAAGGCTGGGGTGCTGAGAAAAGATTCAAAGCACTTACCTTGCAACGCACAACCAGCAGAGGGCGGGTTGGCGATTGAGGAGGAGGTCCAGGGTAGGCGTCTTCTAGACTTATCGGAACCGGCCGGCCGGGGAACAGTCGTGGGGCATGGAGAAGGGTGGTCCATGTCCAGGAAGCCGTGACTGTTAAGATCTGGCGGCAGAGTGCCATGAAAATGGCATTTGCGGGCCAGGTGACCCAGAGACAAAGGAAATAGCTATTTTACTGAGAATGTGGGTACCGCAGTCCCATCTAAGTGGGGCGGCAAATTAAAATTGTTTAAGAACAAAAGATTCTCCTCCCGGCCCTCCACCGGGGGACAGAGTGGTCTTACCACCTCCGGAGCTAACATCGCTGGGTTGTCTGTCTCAGGAGTGCCTGGGAGCCTTACGTGTCCTTGAGGGGGTCCGAGAGATGGGGGGCGTCTGCTTCCTGCGGTGTGCTCGACACTGGGGCTGAGAGCTGGGCCCGGGTTGAGGCGGAGCAGATTTCTTAGCCGCAGGGAGACGCCATCGGCGAGAAGATGGGGCAGTGCCCGTGGCGGCAGGTTTGCTGCAGGGCAGGGCAGGATGTGTGAGATGGCCTCTGTCTGCTTTTTCACCCTGGAGAACTGCTGGGCAAAGTCCTCAACAGTGTCGCCAAAGAGGCTAAACTGGGAGACAGGGGTGTTGAGGAAGCAAACTTTGTTGGCCTCGCGCATCTCAACCCGGTTGAGTCACAGATGACGTTCCTGGACCACAAGGGTGGCCATCGCCTGCCCGAGTGCCTGCACGGTGACCTTCATGGCTCTGAGGGCGAGGTCGGTCGCTAAGTGCAGTTCCTGCAGCACATCGAGGTCAGGGCTACCCTCGTGCAGATCCCTGAGCGCCTTGGCCTGGTGGACTTGCAGGATGTCCGTGGCGTGCAAGGCAGAAGCGGCCTTTCTCGCAGCGCTGTAGACTTTGATGTTAAACGAGGATGTCATCCTACAAGCCTTGGAAGGGAGTATAGGGTGTCCGCACCAGGTGGTAGGGTTTCCGGGGCATAGGTGGAGCGCAACAGCCCTATCCACCTGGGGAATCGCAGCATACCCATGGGCCGCTCCGCCGTCCAGGGTAGTGAGAGCGGACGAGCAGGTCTTTTGACGAGTGTAAAGCGGGGCTCTCCACGAAGACGTCAGCTCATCATGAACATCCGGGAAAAACGGGACCGGGGGTGGGGGCGAGGCTGTGAGCAGCACCCAAACCCCAGGAACCAGTCATCCAACCGTGATGGGTGTGGGGAGGATGAAGGGTTCCAATCCAACCCCACACTGACGGCGGCCCGGGCAAGCATGTCGGACATCTGCACGTCAGCCTCAACCTTGGTGTGCTGGCCCGAAGGCAGCAGCCCAGGGGAGGCGTCAGCGTCAGACACCGCGCTCTCCGATGGAGTTGAGCTCATCCACCTCGAGCTCCAGAGGATAGGCAGACCAGCCCGGAGGCCCAGGAGGCCCAAGAGTCGCTGTTGACTCGAGCACGGACGGGGGTCACCGAGCGTGTCAGGGGGCGGGTGGTCCGAGGGGGCATACCCGGCGGAGCTTCACCCGCTGCTCTCCCCAAATTGGCTCCATCACCAGCCGCATCGTCCTCAATCCTGTGGGAAGAAGGAGCAATACAGGGGGCAGCTGGAGTGGCGTGATTTCTATTGAAAGCAAGACGCGACCGCAACGTTGCCATGGTCATGCTCCATGAGAGCATGAACCATCCACAAACGCTGCCTCAGTGTGATCGGTGCCCAGACACACGAGACATTGCCTGTGGCCATTTGAAGCAGAGAGCACTCTACCGCATAAAGGAACTACACAGGGGCGGAATGGCATCTTTAAAAAGACGCGTCCTCAAAAGGACGTTCAATGCCGCTGTGTATTGCTCTTTTAGAGAATTAAACTCTTTCACAGAGAAAATTGCTCTTTATAAGGAAAACTCTTTTAAAACTCTGCACTGTCGAAGCGCCCAGGGGTAAACTGCATGCCGTGCAGAGAAGAGAAAAGCCACTGAAGTGCGCCGTAGATCCAACAGCAAAGCAGAGCATCAGAGGATAGAAGCAGGATATCACTCGCGTCACTCGCAGCTGGCTGCATAAACGACCATCGGCTCCTCGGAAAATTACTGAATGAACGAGCGTATTTCCCCTCACCTTTATACCCGTATGTCCGGGGGCGGGGTATGCAAATACTGTAGGCCAACTCTAATTGGCCTTTTTTTCATAGATCAGAGGCATATTCGACGCTCAAGAGAGACCCCTAGTGTCGCTTCTTCAACACGACGTCGAAGTGAGCGACAGACGGGGAACCAAATTTATTATGAATATACAAGTCTCTTATGGAAATTAAAACCTTCTGCCTCCATTGAAAGAAAACCTTGTCTTGTAAGCAGGGATAAAGGCATGGTTGTTACAAATTGGGCTGTCCAACTATATGTGTAGATTTTATTTAATTTTTAATTATTTTAATTATATAATCCGTTTCCATATTTTAAGAGAATTATTTATTATTACGTTCCCATTATAAGAAGTTGAATCGATTTTTTCTGGACTATTCAGCAATGCTTCTAATGATGTCCTCCTACATGACTGACTGTTCACTTCATCTCTACAGAGCGTATGCTGTTGGATCTACGGCGCATATCAGCGGCTTTCTTCTTCTCTGCACAACAGTGCAGCTTTTCCCCTGGGCGCTTCGAAAGCGCTTCAAAAAGAGATTATTTTCCTAAAAAGTGTTTATTTTCTCTAAAAGAACAATACACAGCTGGCGTTGAACGTCCTTTTCAGGCCCCTGTGTAGTTCCTGGATGCGGTTGAATTTCTCTCCACCTCTGACGGTCATAAGATCTGCCTTGTGTGCCTGGGCTGCGATCACACACAGGTAGTGTTTTATGAATGGTTCATGTTCTCAGTGCGAGAACATAGCCATGGCAACGTTGCGGTCGTGGATTTCTTTCTTCTGGAGAGAAAGCCACTTCAGCCGCCGCGCCCCCCCCCCCGTACCGCACCTCCTTCCTATGGGATTGGGGCCGGCGTGGCTGGTGATGAAACGGGCTCAATTTTGCCGGGTAAATCTCCACGAGCCACCCGCCTGCCCGCCAGCACGCTCATTTGCTTCTGTTCGGGCACGAGGTGGGAGTGGCTCGCCTCGCGGCCAGTCTGTTTACTCCCTCCGTGAGCTGGATGATGATTTCGCCGCTGCATCGGAGAGCGTCACATTGGTGTGCCGTCACATTGGTGTGACACCTCCGTGTCTGCTCGTCCAGTCTGAGCCTGACATGCAGATGTCCGCATTCTGGTTACCACAGACGCCTCCAAACAGTGTTGAGGTGCTGTGTGCAATGGGCACGTAGTCGCTGGCTCCTGGAAAGTGCCCCCGCTGTGTTGGCACATCAACTACCTAGAGTTGCTAGCTGTATTTCTAGCCCTATGAAGGTTCCTCCCGGTAATTCGGTGCAAGCACTTCTTGAACCGTTCAGACAGCACCGCGATGGTAGCATCCATAAATTGCCATGGCGGCGTGCGCTCCCATCATGTCACAACTCGCCCACCATCTCCTCCTTTGGAGCCAGCAGCAACTCAGAGTGCTGTGCACTTCTCACATCCCAGGCAACCTCAACACAGCAGCAGACAAGGTATGCTCAGCAGAGAGTGAAGACACTACCCCCAGGCGGTGCAGCTGGAACATGTAGACCTGCTCGATTCCCAAGAGACCTCCCATTGCCCGCTCTGGCACTTCCTAAAGGGGGGCCCCCTCGGTACAGATGCACTGGCACACAGCTGGTCTTGGGGGCTGCGCAAGTACACATTTCCCCCAGTGAGCCTACTTGCACGGGTGCTGTTCAAGGTCAGGGAGGATGAGGAACAAGTCATTCTGGTGGCCCCCTACTGGCACACTCTGACTTGGTTCTCGGATATCGTGCTCCTCGCAATAGCCCCTCCCTAGTGATTTCCCCTGAGGAAGGACCTTCTTTCTCAGGGACGGGGCACCCTCTGGCATCCGCGCCCAGACCTCTGGAACCTCCATGTCTGGCCCCTGGACGGGATGCGGAAGATCAAAATGGCCTACCACCTGCCGTCATAGACATGATCAACCAAGCCAGAGCTCCCTCTACCAGGCAAGTTTACGCCCTGAAGTGCCGCTTGTTCGCGAATTGGTGTTCTTCCCGGTCTGAAGACCCACAGAGATGAGCAGTTTGGTCAGTGCTCTCATCCCTGTAAGGAGGGGAACAGCCTCCCCTCCACATTGAAGGTGTATGTAGCTGCTATTGCGGTCCACCACGATGCAGTAGACGGCAAGTTCTTGGGTAAGCACGACTTAATTATCAGGTTCCTTAGAGGCACCCGGAGGTTGAATCCTCCCCGGCCAAGCCTGTTCCCCTCCTGGGATCTCTCAGTGGTCCTCTTGGGCCTTCAGAGACACCCCTTCGAGCCGCTTGACTCAGTTGAGCTCGTAGCCTTCTCCTTGAAGATGGCCCTCCTGATTGCGCTAGCCTCCATCAAGAGGGTTGGGGATCTGCAAGGATTCTCTGTCAGCGACACCTGCCTGGAGTTCAGTCCGGCAGACACCCATGTCGTCCTACGACTGTGACCGTGCTATGTGCCCAAGGTTCCTATGACCCCCTTCAGGGACCAAGTAGTGAACCTGCAAGCGAAGCTGCCCAGAGAGGAGGCAGACCCAGCCTTTTTGTCACTGTGTCTGGTACGTGATTTGCATACTTATGTGGACTGCACACAGAGTTTTAAATGTTCTGAGCAGTTCTTTGTCTGCTTTGGTGGACAGCAGAGAGGGAACATCGTCTCCAAACAGAGGCTTTCCCACTGGGACATTGATGCCATAGCTTTGGCCTATCACACCAAGGCCGCACCCTCCCCCTTACGGGTTCAAGCACACTCTACAAGAAGTGTGGCATCCTCGTTGGCACTGGCCAATGGCACCTCCCAAGCAGACATATGCTGAGCAGCGGGCTGGGCAACACCCAATATCTTTACGAGATATTACAATCTCAGGGCTGAGTCAGTCTCGTCCTGTGTTTTCTCAGGTCCGAGCCGGTAGAACTCAGTAATGTGGAACAACTGACCGTGTGTACCACTTTCAGCTAGCTCCTTTTCCCTCTACTGAGGCATTCACGTGCACTCTTATCCCAGGAGATCCCACTAACTTGGCTCCCTGGATGACTCCTCCCTCATCTAGGTTACTATTGTAACCTTCGTTCCCTGATGGAGGGAACGAGACGTTGTGTCCTCCCAGCCACGATGCTGAACCGAGCCACTCTTATGGCCGAACCTCATTTTCGACTCCTCAGGGCAAAAACCTGAATGGACAGACACATTTCCCTCCCTTTATATCTTAATGTCCGGGAGCGGGACATGCAAATTCTGTCTGCCAATTTCTCAATGGTCTTTTCTCAAGTTCAGCGCTGTGTGAGGCTCTCAAGAGAGACACCTAGTGTCCCATCAGGGAACAGAGGTTACAATAGTAACCTAGATGTTCTTTCTTACCAAACGCATTCCGGGATCTCCCGTTATTTTCAGTAGTTTGTCTCCACCAGGAAAGGGATTAGCGGCCCAATATTAACCTCTGAAGTAGGGAAGACTAAATCCTCCTTTTGCATTTGACTTAAGCAGGTGTTTTTTAGGTATTCTGACCGCTTTATAATGTAAAAGGAATATTTTTTACTCTAATTTTGCAAATAACTTTAACGATATGAGAATTGGAATGTAAATAAATAAATATAAGTATCGAGGGAGTCACCATTTTGATTGCATTAATCTTTCCTGCCATAGACATAGGTAAAGTCCTCCAAAATTTAGATTAACTTTCAGCTGATTCATTTTTATATGCCAGTTTGTTTTAAGTAATGCATCTGCCCACCTTGTAATTGTGATTCCTAAGTGTTTGAATTAATAGTGAGCTAGTTTAAATGGAGAAGAATTTAAAAACTGTTGTGTCAATATTTGAAGATAGAGGCATTTTCTCACTTTGGTCCCAATTTATTGTGAAACCTGATAATTTATTCAATGTTTCCAAGAGATTTAAGAGAGGTGGAATGGATGTTTCTGGTGTTGATACAAAAGCAGACCATCTGCATATAAAGCTATACATTGTGGTCTATCATTAATTACAATGGTAGCAGTTTCAACTTTCTGCCTTATACTTTCTGCCAGGGGTTCCATCGCAGGTGCAAATAGATAGGGGGAAAGGGGACAGCCTTGTCGTGTTCCTCTATATAATGAGAATGGGGTTGACAATGTCAAATTTGTAAGGACCGAAGCCTCCGGTTTATCATACAAGATATTTATCCACTGGATGAAATTTGCCCAAAATCCAAATCTTTTAAGCATAGCAAACATAAAAGGCCATTCAATTTGATCAAATGTATGTTTTGCATCTAATGAAATCAAGTGTGTTTTAGATACCTGTTTTGTATACATTATATTATAAAGATGTCACAGGTTTTACTGTATGTGTCAATTTGGCATAAATCCAGTCTGATCTTGATTTAAGATTGAACATATATCATTTTTCAGCCTATTAGCCAAGACCTTACTAATAATTTTTGCTTCCATAGGAATAAGAGAGATTGGGTGATATGAGGATATCTTCATTTTTTCCCTTCTGGCCCTGGGTATTACAACTATACTAGCTTTGAACAGTGTGGGGGGAAGTCTTAATTGGGACATTGAGTGATTAATCATACAGAGAAACATAGGAGCAAGAATCTCCCAAAACTTTTTATAATATTCTGCACTAAATGAGCATTTATTATTAGGGAAGTTTGTGTCAAATTCATTGATCTCTTTTATAGATATTGATCTAATTTCCTCCTCTAACATCCCAACAGCTTCTTAATTAAATTGGGGAAGATTTATGTTAGATAAAAATTTATTTATTCCATTAATGTCTATATTTCCTTTAGACGTATATTACCTCTTTATAACAGTCCACAAAGCGTTCTTTTATCCGTTTGGGATTGGTATATATTTCTCCATTCTTTGTCCGGATCTTATAAATGGATGCTTGGGACTGTTTCAGCTTTCGAGCTAGTTGTTTATGGGGTCTCTCGCGTAGTTCAAAATTCCGTTGCTTAATCTGGTTTAGCGTTTTAGCTATTTTATTTGCAAGAATAGAGTAATGTGCACTTCTTAATGCCACAATTTATTTTTGAATAGATAAGCAATAAGTGTATAATCTATCTCCAATTCACATTTCTGTGTTTTGTTCATGTTATTTCCTGTTCCCTCTTGTGATCTTGTCATGTGTTTCCCCTGTTCATGTGTCTTGTTTTCATTGGTTCATTGTTTGATTATTTTGTTATTATACTTGTCTTTTCATTGGTTATAGTTAATTTAGTCATGTTATCTTGTTTATAGTTTAGTCTTGTGATTGGTTGTCCTGTTTACCTGTTACCCATGTCCTTGTATTTAAGCCCTCATGTTTGCCATTGTAACGTAGTTCAAGTCATGTTTATGTGTCTGCACTTATATTGCGCCTTTTTTTAACCTTAATGGTATTCAAAGCGCTTTACACTGTGACACATTCACCCATTCATACACCAATGGCGGCAGAAATGCCATGCAAGGTGTTAGCCTGACATTGGGAGCAACTTGGGGTTCAGTGTCTTGCCCAAGGACACTTCGGCATGTGGAGTCGTGTGGGCCGGGATTCGAACCACCAATCCTGCGATTAGTGGCCAACCCGCTCTAACTACTGAGCCATCTTTACTGTAAAGGCTTTAAACAATGTTTACCATGCTTGTTCAATGAACCATAAACAATTACTGAACATCTACCCGTGGAACGGTCGTTAAGACACTAACAGCTTACATACAGTAGGTAAATAATGTCTGAAAACTAAAGAGACCTTTCTACTGACTTTGAAAAACACTAAAAGAAAGATGCCCAGGATCCCTGCTCATCTGAGTGAAAGTGCCTTAAGCATGCTGCATAAAGGCATGAGGACTGCAGAAGTGTCCAGGGCAATAAATTGCAATGTCCGTAGCTGATCATCCTTGCAGTGCCAGACCACGTGTAACAACACCTGCACAGGATCAGTACATCCGAATATCACACCTGTGGGACAGGTACAGGATGGCAACGACAACTGCTCGAGTTACACCAGGAATGAAAAATCCCTCCATCAGTGCTCACACTGTCTGCAATAGGCTGAGAGAGGCTGGACTGAGGGCTTGTAGGCCTGCTGTAAGGCAGGTCATTACCAGACATCACCGGCAACAACCTCACCTATGGGCACAAACCCACCTTCGCTGGACACGACAGGACTGGCAAAAAGAGCTCTTCGCTGATGAGTCATGGTTTTGTCTCATCAGGGGTGATGATCAGACTCACATTTATCATCAAAGGAATGAGTGCTACACTGAGGCCTGTACACTTGAAACATGATTAGGAGGTGAAGGGTCCATCATGGTCTGGGGCGGTGTGTCACAGCATAATCGGACAATCTCAATGCTGTGTGTTACAGGGAATACATCCTCTTCCCTCATGTGGTACCCTTCCTGCAGGCTCATCCTGACATGACTCTCCAACATGACACTACCAGCAGCCATACTGCTCGTTCTGTGTGTGATTTCCTGCAAGACAGGAATGTCAGTGTTCTGCCATGTTCAACGAAGAGCCCATTTCTCAATTCCATTGAGAATATCTGGGACCTGTTGGATCAGAGGGTGAGGGCTAGGGCCATTCCCCCCAGAAATGTCTGGGAACTTGCAAGAATGGGGCAACATCTCACAGCAAGAACTGGCAAATCTGGTGCAGTCCATGAGGAGGAGATGCACTTCAGTACTTAATGAAGCTGGTGGCCACACCAAATACTGACTGTTGCATTATTCCATTTCTGTTAGTCACATGTCTGTGAAACTTGTTCAGTTTATGTCTTAGTTGTTGAATCTTTTCATGTTCATGTTCACTTGATAAGATTGCTGAAAATAAAAGCAGTTGAAAGTGAGAGGATGTTTAATTTTTTACTGAGATTATATACACTACCGTTCAAAAGTTTGGGGTCACTTGTCTGAAATGTTTCTCATGATCTTAAAAATCTTTTGATCTGAAGGTGTATGCTTAAAAGTTTGAAATTAACTTTGTAGACAAAATATTATTCTGCCAAAACATATACATTTATTTAATAACAAATCTAAAATTTCCTAAAAAAAAAAAAAGTTTTTGAAATGGATGACTTGGATCAAAATATGAAGAAAAGAAGCCAATAAGTGCCCAACATAGATGGGAACTCCTTCAATACTGTTTAAAAAGCATCCCGGGGTGATTCCTCAAGAAGTTGGTTGAGAAAATGTCACGAGTACATGTCTGCAAAATCTAGGCAAAGGGTGACTACTTTGAAGATGCTAAAATATTACATAGTTTTGGATTTATTTTGGATTTTTTGGTCACAAAATAATTCCCATATTTCCATTTCTATTATTCCATAGTTTTGCTGACTACTATTATTCTAAAATGTGAAATAAATAAAGAAAGAAAGAATGAGTAAGTGACCCCAAACTTTTGAATGGTAGTGTACAGTATATGTGGTGGTGATTAGGAAATGAGGGACAGGTTTGCAGGTAAGTAGTGTAAGGCTGGGTGCCAATGTGCCAATGTGTTTACATTCAAAGGCAAAGAGCCTTTGATGATCAACTTCGAGATGATCAACAAATGAACTTTCTCGCAATTAGCATCTCTTCCTGAGGCACCATACCCCACTGAGCGAAGACTGCAAAATTCACACCTCATTGTTGCCCTTCCCATTCTCTCCCCTCTCTTTCTCATCCATTCCCCCTCAGCACAGAATCACCTCAAACTCACCTAATATCTGTATGTAACAAGAGACCATATCTGATGTATACAAATAATGTAACTAGTGTAACATGTTTGGTATCATTCAAAATGTCTCAGTGCGTCTGGTATAGTGTTTTGTCCCCAGGTTTATAAAACTCAATGACAACAAAGTTATAAGGTCTTTGCCAAATACTGAATAACTCTGGAGATCTAAACCCCTCCTTGAAGGTTTAACACCAGGAAGCCAAGAACCCATTCACCCCCAAATTCTCAAAGGACAATACCATTTGGCTCACAATGTGTATTCTGTCTGGATATTTAAGGAAGGCTGACCCAGAGCTTAAGGTTCTCTGTAGTCAGACGATCCCGCACACCGCACTGTGTGTAACTTTAATAACAGAAATCTGCATTCAGATTTCCCATGCTTTGCAATTACATGTAGTTCTAAATTGTCAGGTAACATACTTTTGACTTGTTTCTTTATCTTGTGTTTTAAATCTTACCTGGCAAATAAATTGTTACTTTTTGATTTATTCTGTATTCCTCTGAAATCATTTATATCAGTACTGGTTCTTTAAAATAGGAGAAACTGCTCTGGAGGAACCGAGGAGGAGAATACCATTTTAGGAATCATTTATATCATAACTTAAGCTTTAATGTAGGAGGAAGCCACTTAAAGACTATCAGTTTGAATCCCATTAGAAACTGATCAAAAGGTAAATGAATAGAAGAGGATTCAGAGTAACCAATAACTTAAATGATTAAAATAATGATCAGAAAGTATTTATAACTTTAATTCTAAATTAGAGGTCAACTTAAAAATGGAGTCAGATTAATATAAAATTGGAGTCAGATAAAATTAATAACGGGATGAATTTGTAAAGTGCAAATTATTAACAATAATTGCTTTACTTCAGTGCTCAGAAAAGACAGAACAACGCAGAGACCTTCAAGGGGAAAATATATATGTTTTTAGCAGTTTTGCTTGTGCCCCGTGTTTTTACAGTAGTGAGATCAGGTTATGCAGGGAGCAGGAAAACTGGGTTTACTGAAGGCTAGGGGGGAGAGGCATGAATGGCATGAAGAGACTGGGTATATGAAATGACATGCAAGGTGAATAAATGACTATCTGGTTCTGGATGTTGTGACATTACAAATTTCATGATTTAAAAGACTATGTTTATGCAAATTAAAGTAGAAATGATGATGATTGATTTTGCATAATAATGCTGCATCTTGAATGTAAAGTGTGTTACATGTTTTTCTCATGCATTCTTCTAAGTTTTTCTTCTGTTTTAAACAGGTTGGGACCAACATAGTTGAATACTTGGGGAGGCTGAGATCTCTAAACCCTTCCCCTTTGTCCTTGGTCTCAGAGACAACAGTCAGTGCCATCAAGCATTTGTTGTTGTTGGCAGACAGGCACTACAGTAAAACACTCTCTGTGCTGTGGACACATGCTTTAAGCTTGTTTGTGTTTTGTAATTTCATTTCCCAAAGCAGTGCGCACCAGTGTGTGAGTTTCTGCAGACCGTTGTCTACAATATCCCAGGAACAGAATCCCCTTTCAATAAGACAGATTTTTGGTTATTTGTCATGCTAAGCAGTACTAGAACCACAACATTTGAATAGCCTATGTGAGTTTGTATAAGAAGAAAGTTGTTAAACCTACCTTAATTTTTGTTTGATGCTCCACTATCTTCACCAGCTGGTTGCAGACTTAAATTTGACCAAGCTGTTAATGCATTTTTATACTTGTGCCACTGTGTTCTTGTGCCACTTTATGTTAACCTTATTGTTGTAATGTCAATGTACTGTTTTAAAGATTTGTGAACAGAAATTGGATGAATTGAGATTTATGTTTTAGGTTTATATGTTGTTGTATTGTTCATTGAGACTTTCTCAATGAAACTATGACATACTCTCTGCAGTAATGCAAAGTACACCTGAGTTATTATAAACTCACAAAAACTGGAGAAAATGGTCCTTTCAAACACTTCATACACAGCTTGAAACACATTACTTACACATTGGGTTGTTGCAACCCAGCAAATAATTATCACTTCCCATTAGATGGGTTAGAAAATCAACCCATAGAGTTGGGTAGTTGTAGAATCCAACATGCTACATCAAAATAACCCACACTTGGGTTTGTCCATATTTGGCCCAGGAATTTTCAACCCAACATTTTTTAGTGTGAGTACAGTTCTCACTTTAGACTAGGTCACACAAAATGCTTAGTTAGCAATTAGTCAATGCTTTACAACCATTTTACAATGTATTAAGTAATAATTGCTTTAACAGTAGGTAATACTAAAATTGTAACAAAAAAATGTATTACATTTAAATGTAAATCTAATTAATTAATGTATTTATTTATTTTCTATGAATTCATACCTTCTTCATGTTTAAAGAAACATTATCAATCTGCTTATAAATGAACCAATTAAACGATAATAGATAATTTGCTACAATGAATATAAACAAATAAAAAAATATTTTTATGTGGCTTATTAATGTAGGAACAATAATTTATAAATGATCAATTGACTATAAACTAATGCTTTACAAATACTTTATTCCATGTAGTTATTATAAAGTGTTACCAATTTTCATTCTTTTTAAATGTATTTATACAGGCTTGCACTTTAAACAAGAGCAATTGTTACAAAGCAGATAAATATTTATTTTATATAATATTATAATATAATATATTATAATAATGTGCATATGCAAGAGAATATCACATCAATTCATCAGTTTACATTTCAGATTTACTATTACTAAGCACTAGATATGTACAGAATGGCACATTTTGTAATGAATTTCACAATTTCTTTACATTTTGTTATAAAGAACCCAGTCTCATGAAAATATTCTCACATGACGTTGTTCGCATAAATTCGTATCTGCATCCCGGTTGTCAAATACGGAAGCGTGAGTTCTGTGCACGAGGTGTTAAGGAAATAGTTATTAATATTATGCCCATAACCAAACTTAACCAATCAGTAGAGTGTGTAAACATGATATAGGAAGCAGTTGTGTATGACAGAAGCAAGTAATTGTTGCATATTAGATGGAAACGATGTCCAGCGACATCAATGGCTGTAGTGAAATGTGTAGTAATTCAAATGAGTGCAGTTGCACATTATCATATGAACTGGGCAAATTTAGAAAAGTAATATGAATCCTGACAATTTCGCCGTGAGAGTGTGTTGAGTGTAAAACTATTTGAATCATGATTTAGTATTAAGTAAATTAAATTCTTCAATAATTATGGTTGTGATATGCTACACCGTGAGCAATAAATGTTTCCTGTTTACCAACACTCCTCATGCAAAACCATTCAGCAATCTTGAGGCCCCCACACCAGATTGTATGTGGTCTGTAGCAACTTCCTGCTCATCACCAGCTCTGCAGCTAAAATTGTTTTTCACAGTAAATCTCACTGTACTGAGTTTCATTCTCTTTCATTCTCTCTTTGCATAAACAACACCAAATCATTAAATTCTGCTGACATTGAGAGAAGCATTTTTTTTCTCGAGTATGAGTAGCATTCATGTAACTATCGCCTAAGCATTTCTTCCAGTAACCGTTCAGAACAAACGCATTCTCACGCTAAAAAGACAACAAATATAGCAGATCGCAGGTGTCTTGAGACACGTTTTTATCAGTTGAAGAAGTTTTTTTTTAACTGACACTGCATCTAAAAATGCATCGCTCCTTAAACACTGTGAAACATGATGCAGTTGTCAAGACATCTATCTAGCGAATGTTTACATGGACAAACTACTGAAAAACAGTGTGAGCGGATGCAAAACTTGTTCAGTTTGAACAGTCCCTTGTTCACATCTGTTTCTCAAAGTTACCTCTCAAAAAGACAGCCTTTTGTTTCAGTAGATTGTAGGTAATTTCCCACTTTATCCAGCACTGTTTGTTCTGTTCTACTGTGTGAGAAACCACTCCAAATGTTTCAGAGTGTGCTCTGAACGAATTGTTTTGAATCACAAATCGATTCAGACAGTACCCTATCTGTCACTCACTCGACGTTGTGTCGATGAGTTGACACTAGTGGTCACACTTGGGAGCCCAGACATCTCTGATCTTTGAGAAAAGGCCAATGAGAATTGCCATGTGGAATTTGCATGCCACACCCTTGGACATACGGGTATAAAAGGAGCGCCACTTCAAACACACTCAGATTTTCTTCTTCGGAGCCGAGCGGACGGATTCACAGAGCTGAATTCAGTTCTCCCGGTTGTGCTGAGTAAACACCCCTGGGCGCATTGACAGCTGAGCACAACTTCTTATATATATATATTAGGGCTGTCAATCGATTAAACTTTTTAATAAAATCAATTACATGGTTTCCCTATTAATTAATCGGGATTAATCGCATTAAATCGCATATACAAATATTTGCTTAGAAAGCCCTCATATAAATATAATTCAACATATAATGATGAAATAATGATCGTCTCGGTTATGTATGTAACCTCCGTTCCCTGATGGAGGGAAGGAGACGCCGTGTCGAAGAAGCGACACTAGGGGTCTCTCTTGAGCGCCGAATATGACTCTGATCTATGAAAAAAGGCCAATGAGAGTTGGCGAACAGTATTTGCATACCCCACCCCCGGATATACGGATACAAAGGCGAGGGAAATACGCATGTTCATTCAGGATTTTTCTGAGGAGCCGGGAGTGTCTGGCCACCTCAGTGGCTCGGCTCAGTGACGTGGCCGGGAGGACACAAAGTCTCGTTCCCTCCATCAGAGAACGGAGGTTACATACGTAACCGAGACGTTCCCCATCTGTCACTCACTTCGACGTCGTGTCGAAGAACTGACACTAGGGGTCCACTTCAAATCACGCCATGCGCTGAGCCGTGTACGTGTACTGCTGACACAGGAGCAGGCAGGTATTTCACGTGCTCAAGCGACCAACTGTGTTTCAGACTGCACGTACCCTTCCCCAATGCCCCAAAAAAGTCGTCGGAATCCTTTTGTTTACCCTAGAGGGGAACAAGGCGACGCTTGCCAACTAGGGAATGGGCCAAGCCTGGCTGGGCCTCTTTTCTCTCTATGTTTCTCGTCATAGAGAAAGAGCAGCCTGGGCCCTTACCACATCATGGGAAAGGGGTCTTACCCAAATTCCTTTTCTTTCAGGGGGAAAAGACCCTGCGGAGGCCACACCCGCCCGAAAGGGGAGGTAAAGGTGGCAAAATACATCACACGGCCTCTTCGGTCACATGTGGGAAAGAATGGCATGGTTGTAGATCCAACCTCGAGGAGGGGGGAGTTGCTACAACACAGCGACCGGAGGGCAGCGAAGGACTGCCTAAGGGAGACGCAGGTCAGCTCGTAAGGTGACCGTATCGTGGAAGTACACACAGGAGGAGTCCGCGTAGGAGGCCTGACCTGTGGAGCACCTATTCCAGTAGGGGTAGCCTGGGGTACCCGTAGTGGACTGGGTCGGCGAGTTCCTCCACTGAACTGCAGACCCAAGAGGGCTAGGGAGGAATCAACCAGGGACCTAAAGGGGTCTCCTATGAAAGAAGGCGCACTGTTTTACCTCGGCAGAGGGAAAGGGCACTGGACACAAGTGATTCACCCAGTCAGACCATCGACGTGTACCGAGTTCTACCGGCTCAGACCTGAGAAAACACGGGACGAGACTGACTCAACACTGAGATTGTAAAATCTCGCAAAGGTGCTCTAAAAATGTACTCCGGAGGGGAGCCTCTGAGCGGGCGTACCAGAGTGGGCAGTGGGAGGTTTCTTTGGAGGCAAACAGGTCTACCTGGGCCTTGCCGAACCGTTCCCAGATCAGCTGAACCGAGTGGGGGTGAAGCCTCCACTCTCCGCCAGGCAAGTGTTGTCGTGACAGCGTGTCCGCTATCACATTGAGGTTGCCGGGGATGTGAGTGGCGCACCACTCCAAAGGAGGAGATGATGGGTGAGTTGTGACATGTGGCCGGAGCATATGCCGCCTTGGCGATTTATGTACGCCACCGCAGTGGTGCTGTCCGACCTGACCAGGATATGTTTGTCTCGAACTAATGGGAGAAACTTCCACAGGGCCAAAAGGACGGTCAACAACTCAAGGCCTGCTACTGCGTGCCCATTGCATACGGCACCCCAACCCGATCTGGAGGCATCGGTCATGACCAGGATGCAACGGGACACCTGCTGTAAGGGTACTCCTGCCCGTAAGAAACAGAGGTCTGTCCCAGGTTTGAATGTTTGGCAGCAGGCGGGGGTGATTGTCACACGGTGTGTGCCGCGGCGCCATGCTCGTCAAGGGATTCGAGTCTGAAGTCAGTGCTGAAGCGGTCTCATATGCATCAGCCCCAGCGGAGCATCTGCCACGGAGGATGCCATATGCCCCAGGAGCCTCTGGAAAAGTTTTAAGGGCACCGTTGTGCCCGGCCTGAAAGCGGCAAGGTACCTCAACACTGACTGCGCACGCTCGTTGAGGAGACATGCAAACATTGAGACTGAGTCAAAGTCCATGCTGAGAAAAGAGATGCTCTGAACTGGAGTAAGCTTACTCTTTTCCCAGTTGACCTGAAACCCCAAACAGCTGAGGTGCTTGAGCACCAGGTCTCTGTGAGTGTATAGTAACTCTCGTGAGTGGGCCAGAATGTGCCAGTCGTCAAGGTAATTGAGTATACGGATGCCGGCTTCTCGGAGCGGGGCAAGAGCTGCCTCTGCGACTTTCGTGGAAACGCGAGGGGACAGAGACATGCTGAAGTGGAGAACTTGTACTGATACGCCTGGCCATCGAACGAGAACTGCAGAAAGGGGCGGTGTCGAGGCAAATTTGAGACGTGGAAGTATGCGTCCTTCAGGTCTACCGCTGCGAACCAATCTAGATGTCGAACGCAGATTATGATTTGTTTCTGCGTGAGCATTTTGAACAGGAGTTTGAGCAACGCTTGGTTGAGAACTCGCAAGTCCAAGATCGGTCGTAAGCCACCGCCTTTCTTGGATATGATGTAGTAAGGGCTGTAGAGACCCTTCTTCATCTCAGTTGGAGGGACAGGCTCTATTGCATCCTTGAGTAAGAGAGTAGCGATTTCCGCGCGCAGGGACTTGGCATGTATGCCGTGTACTGCGGGGGAGGGGCGGAAGCCTGGCAAACTGAATTGCGTAACCGAGTTGGTCGGTCCGGGCCTGCCAGCGAGACGGGTTGGGAAGTGAGAGCCACACGTCCAACTCCGCGCTAGGGGCACCAAGGGGATGATTATTTTTGACATACCCGGCGGGGCTTCACAGCAGGTGCAGGAGCAGGTAAAACGCCATCAGGAGGCGGTGACGTGTCCCGAGTCTCTGGTGCTGAGAAAAGACTCAAAGCACTTACCTTGCTCCGCACACCCGGCAGGGGGCAGGTTAGCGACTGAGCAGGAGGACGTCCAGGGTAGGCGTCCTCTAGACTCATCGGATCCGGCCGGCCGGGGAACAGTCGTGGGGGCTGGAGGCAGGTGGACAGGATGCCAGGTCTGTTGAGATCTGTCGGCAGAGTGCCGTGAGAATGGCATTTGTGGGCCAGGTGACCCAGAGACAAAAGGAAATAGCTCTGTTATTGAGAATATGAGAATGTGAAAACAAAATTATTTCAACAAAAAATTCTCCTTCTGGCCCTCCACCGGGGATGGAGCGGTCTTACCATCTCTGGAGCTAACGTCTTGATCCCTGGGTCGAGTGTCTACGGAGCGCCTGGGAGCCTTCCGGGTCCTCGAGGGCGTCCGTGAGACGGGGGCGTCTGCTTCCTGCAGAGTGCTCGACGCTGGGGCTGAGAGCTGGGCCCGGGTTGAGGCGGAGCAGGGTTCATAGCCACAGGAGGACGGGGCATGGCCCATGGTGGCGGCTTGCGGCATGACAGGATGTGAGATGGCCTCCGTCTGCTTCACCGCTGTGGACTGCTGGGCAGAGTCGGCAACAGTGGCGCCGAATGGACAGAGCTGGGAGACGGGGGTGTGGGAGAAGGTGTGCCTTGTCTACCTCCCGCATTTCGACCAGGTCCAGTCCATAGATGCGTTTCTGGACCACAAGGGTGGCCATCGCCTGTTCGAGTGCCGGCGCTTCTGACCTCCGTGGCCCAGGGGCGCGGTTGGTCATCCAGTGCAGTTCCTGCAGCACATTAAGAACAGGACTACCAAAGTGCAAGTGTTGAAGTGCCTTGGCCTGGCGATGGTTGCAGGAAGGGCCATGGCGTGCAGGGCAGAAGCGGTCTGGGATCGTTCCACCGAGAGGGTAGTGAGAGCGGAGGAGCGAAGAAGCCGTGGCTTTGCTCAACTTGTCATGCACGTCCGAGAAGAAAGGAACCGGGGGGGGGGAGGCGCGGCTGTGAGCAGCGCACATGCCCGCGGGACCGATCAAGTTGCCCGGGAAAGCATAGCAGACCTCCGTGCGTCAGGCTCAGGCTGGACGAGCAGACCCAAAGGTGGTGGCCCAGGCGAGTCATCAGCATCAGACGCCGCTGTACGCTCTCTGATGCAGCGGTGATGTCATCCAATTCTGAAGCAAGCAAGCGTGCTTATTTTTTTATTTTATTTTATATATATAAGATAATTAAAATGCATTCCATTCTTGTGGCAGTAGAGTTAATCATTGATAAGATAATACAAAATGTGGCTTTAGAATACAATGCATTGTTTACTACCATATTATTGAACATAAGCCAATCATTGGCATAAAGTTCACAGCAATACATTTCACAAGTGAATTTGTCAATCAGTTGGAGATTTATTATGAGGGCTTGTTTAAGGACTGTCAATTTACACCTGCATCAGACAAGCTTGCGTTGCGTCTCGGGTGTGTTGCGTCATACACATAACATTTTTAGGTCACTGTGTCAAGTTAAATACAGTTCAATACTTAGAACACATCTTGAGATCCCTTTGTTCGGATTTGCGCTCCATCAGTTGTTTTGAATGCAAGAATGTAACGCATGTCTGTGTTGTTCTGCTGCTCATGTGTGTTTTTCTTCACTGTATAAACTGCACATTGCCACACAGCTGAAGTTTCACTTACTGCCCTCTGGAGTAAACAGGTGGTACTACAAGCTTGAATTTCTATATTTTATTCTCTCTCTCTCTCTCTCTCTCTCTCTATATATATATATATATATACATACAAACGTCTTTTTGTTTGTGTGTGTTTCCTGGTTGCGATCGTTACTTCTCCGCTTCCCACGACCAATATCGCTGCCTCTCGTGTTGGGCACTGCCAATGCGGGGACAGCACTTGTGGACAGGTCATGCTCTCACTGCGAGGGAGTGATTTTGGCATGAACCCAAGAAGGCTTCAAAGTGTTCCCAGAGACTGGCAGTCCAGGAAGTAGGAGATCCACTGCACAGGAGCTGGTAAGAGCACCACTCCTTCCCCCTGTGGAGGGCCGGGTGGAAGTTTTTTATTTTACTTTTCTTATATGACTGCATGCCCCAAGGGCCGTGGTACCCACATTCTAAGAAAAGAGCAGTTTTCTCATTTTCTGGACCTCACAGTCTGTGTCCCCGGGCATCATTATTAAGACCACCAGTCACCGTTTACATTTTACATTTATGCATTTGGCAGATGCTTTTATCCAAAGCGACTTACAGTGCACTTATTACAGGGACAATCCCCCAGAGCAAGCTGGAGTTAAGTGCCTTGCTCAAGGGCACAATGGTGGTGGCCGTGGGGTTCGAACCAGCAACCTTCTGATTAGCAGCCCTGTGCTCTAGCCACTACGCCACCACCACTCCTCTGTTTCACTCTCTGGTAGGTATATCGCCTCAGAGGCAGGCTTCCCGCCCCTGTGCGCCCAGCTGTGCCAAAAATCCACCTCTGATGTGATGGTCTCGACGACTGGCTACTTCTAACTCACTCGCAGGACACGTTGTGTGCGCACAGGGACCCGGTTATGCCGCTCAGGTTGATGCATATGAGACCACTTCAGCACTGGCCTCAGACCCAAGTCAAGAGACGAAGATTACTATGGCATACCATGCCCAGCATGTGCCGCCCCCTGCTGGCAAGCGAGCCCTCTCTACCAGGGGTGCCTTGGGCGTTTTCCCACAGCGCCTCTCTAGCAGACATCTGTAGAGCAGTGGGCTGGGAAACACCTAACACCTTTGGGAGGTTCTATAACCTCAGGTTTGAGCCACTATCCTCCTGTGTGTTATCAGGTGACACAAACAGGTAAGTTCGGGTCGGCTAGCTAGGTTTACTGCTTGTGCAAGGCGCTTTTCCCCTCCCTTGTGGTGACGTGCGCTCTTTTCCTAGTCGCGTTCACAAAAATGTGTCCATTCCAAAAGTGTGAACCCTGGACGCACTTCCTCCTTAGCCCAGCGGCCGATGAGTCTTCAGAGAAGCTCGCCGCCACCCCAGTATGTGCGTCACTTAGGCCCCCATACTGAGGTAAGTGCTCTACATGTGCTTGTTGTCTCCTTAGGTAACCCCGTGTGATGTATATTCCACAAAATGGTTTCCCCGATGGTAAACCACGTCTTCCTTGGGCAGAGGGCCCTCTCTCCTTGGTCAACATGTTTGTAGTAACTCCTGCCCTCCTTAGGTAGGACCTACCCCGGTGCAAATGAAACATGGCAATTCTCATTGGCCTTTTCTCAAAGATCAGAGATGTCTGGGCTCCCAAGGGTGACCCCTAGTGTCAGCTCTTCGACACAATGTCTCGTTCCCTCCATCAGGGAAACATGACGTTTTGTAAGCCTGTTTGTCATCACTAGTTCTTTTAAACAGCCAACAGAAATACAGGAAACCTTTTATGATTGATTAAATATTCTGAGAGAAAATATTTCTCAGGTCAGTCTGAGCTTTCATGGTACACACAGTGCGTACGGCCATACAGCTGCAGATGCCACTGCTTAAACTACATGTTGCATTTGCGCTTTATAAATATATATATATATATATATAGGGGTAAGCCTTTACCACTAATGAAGAAGAAAACTTACATGCATTGGAAGGGAGCCTAGGTTGGTTCCTCCAGGTGGCTGCGCCCTGCAGGTATAGATGTATCACCACAGCGCGATCCAGTGGAGGATTCATCCACTTCCAAAAGCAGAAGTCTACCCTTCGATGCTGCGACCGATATCTCATCCTGGTCATGAGCCCGGAACAAGACATTAAATATGCCCTGAGGTGGACTGCCTGCATTGCTTGTGAACCCTACCAATTTCCAGATTGCCTGTGGTGCATACCAACCCCACCGTCTCAACAGGTTTCAACACAGAATGGACCGGGTTGGGAAGCAGCTGTGGTGGTTTTTTATGCTTGTTACTGTCACCATGTTTTCTCACAGTCTCTTTTTTGAAATGGATAGTTCCTGCAATGAACTCCGTTTTCCCCGCTATTTCTTTGATATAAACTTTTGTAATGTATTTCGGGAAATGTAATGCAAATTTTAAAATCAAAGGGAGTAAATTTTTACTGTCGCCAATGGCGACCTTGACAGAAATTACACTTGCAAATAAATTTATTTGGTCGCAAATGCGTCCATTTTTAGTCGCAGTTTGGAGCCCTGCACAATGATGATGATTTATCGACTTTATAGACATTACATTTTTATTGTCTGTTAATGCTGAACTTCTGTAAAGCTGCTTTGAAACGATGTGTGTTGTGAAAGGCGCTATACAAATAAAATTGACTTGACTTGACTTGGTTTTCTGCTTCACAAAGATGGAAGAGAGCCACAACCAAAATGTTCTCATGGGCATGTTCTCGTAGTGAGAATGTGACCCCTCCACAAAAGCTGCCTTGGCATGCTGGAGACCCAAGCACTCGAGGCAGATTTCATGGCCATCCTGTGTGGAGAGATAATGGCCACACCAGTAGCACAAAGGCGAAAAGACATCTTTAAAAAGACGGCAATCATTTCTGCAAGCTCTTTTAGAGGAAATATACTCTTTTAGAATATATTCTTTTACACCTGTGGACTGCCGAAGCACCCAGGGAAAGCACAACACTCGACCAGGCGAGGTTGACCACTGATATATAATTTCAGCAGACAGCAAGGTGGCGGGACGAACACACACATGCGCTCAGTTCTGAAGAACAAATCTGAATGAGTGGTGTATGCCATCTTTTTTTATACCCGTATGTCTGGGCAGCGAGCGGCATGCAAATTTCACTTGCCAATTTTCATTGGCCTTCTCTGAATAAAGCAAAGGTTATTGGAGCTCTCAAGAGCGAACACATACATCATGTCACTACATTGTCACAACATCGAGTGAGTGACAGACAGGGAACACTGGGCAATAAATCAATAAATAAGATATGATTGATTCTGGGCTCGCACTCCCCAACCCGTCGCATTGGTTGATCAGGACCGTCCGACTCGGCTATGCGATTCAGTTCACCAGGTGCCCATCCAGGTCCACTCCACTGCAGTGCAAGGCGAGAATGCCACTGCCTTGCATGCGGAGATCGCCTCCCTTCTACGGAAGGGTGCAATAGAGACTGTCCCTCCAGCCGAGGTGAAGAAGGGGTTTTACAGCCCCTACTTCATCGTACTTAAAAAAGGCGCGAGTTCGACCTGCGAGTTCTCCGCAAGAGCGACCCCTTGTGTCCACTCATCAACACAATGTCTCGAGGTTAAATCAGTAACCAAGACCTTTTTCTTTAAGTGTACCGATGAATGGAGAGTGCATGCATATCCCATGTTATTCTGCTAATAAAGTCTTGTAGGCATATCACCTTTGTAACAGCTGGAATAAGCCATTTAAAAGTGACCTAAATAAAATGCACTGGAAAATTATACTGTGGGGGGCAGTGCTGCAAAACTCATGAATAATACTTATGTTATGCACAGTAAAAGTGTCTGTTAAATTTCCCGTTTTGATAAACAGTCATTCTTAATGACCGATTCAAACATTCAAATAAATATTTCACATAATATGGTCATTTCATCTCTACATCTAAGATTTTGTTAGTCAGTAGATAAATATAGAGATCAGCACTTTAATTATGAACATACCTGATTAGTGTGAAGATTTCAACCAATGACAAGTGAAGATTTTTAGAAGAATATTGTAGCTCTGTTGGTCCATGCAATACAAGTGAATGTTGACTAGAACTTTGACGCTCCAAAAGGCAGAATACAATAATCCAAAAAGGCAGAATACAATAATCCATCCAGTGTTTTAATCCATATCATTTTAAGTGAAATGATAGGTGTGGGTGAGACAGTAATTAAGTCCTATTTTACTTTAAATCTCCACCTTTGACCAGCCATTACCAGTAGGTTGCAATACACACAAAGAATGGGAATTGCCAAAAAAATAAAAAATAAGAATAACTTAAAAGTGAAACTGTAATGGTAAAAAGTACATAAATTTTGTTTCTCACCCACACCTATCATTTCGCTTCTAAAGATTTGGATTTAACCAAGGGCTGGACGATATGCCAAAAAATTTAAAACTTGATTGTTATGAAATTTATGGACGATTCACGATTCATTTTTTTTTTCAACTTGTAAATGTACTGAAAAAATGTATTAGTATATGTTGTAACTAACATTAGTTAATTAGTTCATGTTAACTACAGTAATGAAATAATGTGAATTTACTTACAGTAGGTTAAAGGTGCCATATGAATCAATTTTCCAGTAATATTTGCCTTTTTTTTGCCAAGCTGTGTGAACAGCTTGTAATGCAAATTAAAAAAATTAGCCCTTCCTAGTTTGACTAATAAAGCCTGTAGACTGATTTTCATGTGAAGGGAGCGGGTTGCATTTGCCGGGAAATCCAAAGGATGTGACCTTTATGTGCGCTCCCGAGAGCCTTGCCTCAGTGCCTCTCTTCCGCTATTCAACAGCAACAACAAACTGCAACACTATGTAACATTATCTTAATGATGAAATCAAGCTTCCCAGCTCAACACCAAATCGAGTAAGCCAATAAAAAAACACAAAAAAAAAACATTTATCTATTGAATCCCATCTGGCTAAGTGGAAATGTGATCATGGTCGAGCGAAAACAAGAGTGAACATCGGTAGGGCATTTGATTCCTGGAGGGACCTTCGTTCGGTTTGGGGATCAAAACCGACCCTGAATTGCCATTCTTCTTATTGGCCAGGTAAACTTAAATAACTGCAAAGCATGTGAAATTTTGTCCTATAACTTGATCTTGCCTGCACAGTAACTGTCATAAACAATGTTAATCTGTAATTTTTCAGCAAGTTAAACTACAATAACATATTAAATGACAATGTTCAAGATGATGCAAAAAGACCCATTCTTTAGTGTAACGTAACATGGTTATACAGAAAATACTTACATTCTATTATTCTAAAACAATAGCACATCCTTATATCAAAATCACAGTTGTGATGGAATCACATCAATACTTGTTTGTCCACATATTTATAATGTCTCCATTTCTGGAGAGGAAGTCAGCAGCAGCCATCTGCTCCCCCGGTCTGTGGACCACCTTGAACTTAAAAGGCTGGAGAGCCAGATACCACTGGGTGATCCGGGCGTTAGCATCCTTCATTCGGTGGAGCCATTGGAGTGGGGCGTGATCCAAGCAGTGGGTGAAGGACCGCCCCAGCAGGTAGTATCGGAGAGTGAGGACCGCCCACTTGATGGCCAGACACTGAAGCGTCTATCTATAAAAGGAAAGGGAGAGAGAAATTAGGTGCATGTATAAGCGGCCCCCCACAACGTGCGGCTTTAACTTGCGTGAACGCCTGCTGGCACTGCTCCAACCACTAGACAAGGTCTGGAGCTCCCTTTTTAGTGAGGTCAGTCAGCGGGCTAGTGACGTCCGAATAATTAGGCAAAAACCTCCTGTAATAGCCAGCCACCCCCAAGAACTGCCTCACCCACTTTTTGGTCTTTGGTCTTGGGCAGGTCGCAACCGCCGCAGTCTTGTCAATCTGGGGACGCACCTGGCCATGGCCCAAGTAGAACCCCAGATACTGAAACTCCACATGCCCAATTGCGCACTTCTTGGGGTTTGCTGTGAGCCCCGCTCGCCACAGCGATCTCAGGACCTACCTCATAAATGATGGCACATAAATGATTATATCATCTAAATATGCAGTGGCGTAAGCTGTATGCGGTCTGAGGATTCGGTCCATGAGACGCTGAAACATAGCCGGGGCCCCAAACAAACCATATGGAAGCGTCTCAAATTGGTGCAAGGGGATCTGCCAATAACCGTTTGTCAAATCCAATGTCGAATAAAATTGAGCAGTACATAACTGATCGAGCAACTCATCAATGCGGGACATCAGGTACGCATCAAATTTAGACATCTCGTTGACTTTTCTGTAATCCACACAGAACCGCACCGACCCGTCGCTCTTAGGCACTAGAACAACCGGGCTGGACCAATAGCTGTGGGATTCCTCTATTACCTCCATATCGAGCATCGCATCTAATTCCTCCTGAAATGTTTTCTTTTTGTGTTCGGGCAAGCGATAGGGACAGATACGTACCACCACTCCCGGGTTTTGGCACCAGTGTAAAGGGCTTACAAGGAGGACACGGAAGGCGAGTTGCTCCTCTCAGGTAAGGTTTTTAATCGACCCACTGCAGTGCTCATGGCTTCACATCAGTGACTCTTCAGCTTCACAATAATACTTTTACAGCTTCACAAATAATATTTTTACAGTCTCACAATAACACTCTTATAGCTTCACAATCGTTCAGGCCCCAGACTCTCTCTCTCGACTGCTGGTGTTGTGGGTTGTTTTATCCGCTCTCCCTATGCTCACTGTAATTAGAGACAGGTGTTAGACATAATTTAGCTCAGGTGTAAGTGCCCTTACTTCTCTCTCTCCGGACGGGCACTTGACCATGCCCACACTGCCACTCTATCGTATAAATGCAGTCAATGTATCATGCAAAGAAAAGTGATTACTTCAAACAACAGTCTTGCATAGTCAGACCTATATTCACACTTTGTTTTAGCCCTGTTCCAGCAGTGGTGAGTCAAATATAATGTACAATCTCAAAGTTTGTAGTAAAACAATCATAACTGTGTGATTTTAATTATGCTACCTCATCTGTCAGCATGATGCTGGTGAATCACATTCAGTCTTTTTGTACATTAAGCCATTGTTTTGGCCGATGCTCGCTTGTGTCCCCATGGAGTGTGTGAATGAGTGCAAGCACGAGCACGAGCAACAAGTAGCTGACTGCAGTTCACTTAACAGCCACAGGTGTCATTAATAACAAAGGTTTCTGAATCTTACATATTGCACCTTTAAGAGTGAGATATCCTAACAGTAGGTTAACACAATTTCCGTGTGATCTGACTAAATGCCAGCTTACCTTATGTGCCCTTCCATTTAATTAGAAAATAACTACTCCAAGCCCCATCATACATAATTTTCCTTTTCTTACAGAAATTATTTTGACAGAATATACATTTTTGACTAATCAGTCTAAAGGTAATCCCAAACCAACCATAGTGACTGTGCCCAACTGCTGTAACTTTTGGAAACATGATGATGAAAATCAAAACAGGTCTGTGTTCCTCTTGAGCTTTTATGTCTACACAATAATTTCTCACTCTCATTAATCTTATATTTCTTTCATTTGTTAATCTACATTCATATTTTTCATCAAAACACACAATGATGACTTTAAAAAACTATAAAATTAGTTATCAGCAGGTAATGCCCAGCCTAGTTATCGGTAAAATCCACTATCGGTCGACCTCTAAACCCAATGTTCAGAAATAATAGAATAAATAAAACACCTGCTAAATAATTCTTAGCCAATGAAGGTATTTATTTTATCTAAACCAAGTCTATCTAGAAAATGATCAAGAAATCAATATCTATAAATTATCATAAGTTTATCTAGAAAGTACTATAAAAAATATTTAAAAATGTATAAAAAATTTGTGTATATTCACAAACCCCTATTCACACACCCACTTGCGGTTCACGCTGAGCAGTACAGCAATATGAAATAATGTATCATTACATTTCAACTAGCAAACTTTTTCATAATGACCACTTGGTAGATGTTGGCTATAAATGCAGTACACTTGAAACATGTCACAGAACAAACCAATAATTAGCAATCTATCTGAATCATCATGTCAAAAGGAGCGGCGGCTGTTTGATTCTCCTGTATATAGCCTCTCCATAATTTGAAATTAAGTGCCCATAACTGTCACTGTAATTTATTATTTTTATGGGTAAAAAGAAAAGGAGACCATTTATAAACATACATACGCCCAGGTCAGTTATGGTCTTAAGCCGGTGTATGCATGCATGATGGGCGACCTGAGCTACAATCACACTGTGTACAGTCGTACTGGGAATATTACCATTGTCTTTTATATTAGTCTCCGTGTTGTTAACCTGTCATGTTCATTTGGAGCATGCCACACATGTGCAGCTGATCAGATCGTGAGCAGCATTAAGACAAGCTCTATAAGTAATTTTTCTTATCCTTATTAAGCCTTTGGTGGATTTACAACATGTCTAAATTTCTCTGTCACTTCGACGTGTCAGATGAAACAACACTAGGTGTCTTTCTTGAGAGCCTCACGGGTACCTCTGAACTTGAGAAAAGGCCAATGAGAAATTGGCAGACAGAATTTGTAATTTGTAAAATTTCATTTGTAACATATTCTGTTAGATTACTTCAGGTCAGTAAAGTATTACTAAATACTTTGGATTACTTCTTCAGCACTGGTAGATTTCTTCACTTGTTTTGACTATAAAAACTCTGCCAGTACATTAAGACAAAATACATATGTTAAAAATACATTATCTGAAAAACCTAAATATCTTATGCAGTGCTGTTTCTAAAACAAGATAATTCAAATTGATCTTGTTTTAAGGATTTTTAGATATTATTACAGGAAAACAATACAAAAATATTATCAAGCCTATGATTTTTGCCCTATTAGCAAAGGTCCTACAAGAAAAAAAGAAATTATGATCCAACATGAATTTTCTTGAAAAAAAAAATTATGATCATGCCTGGTAATGTGCATTTAAAATGGCTAGAAATAGCATTTTAGCTTAGTGTAAAGCTGACAATTTACACAAGGTTTATTTCTATTTCTTCTGCTCCAAACTTTCTTCAAACGTAATCCTCTGTCTGAATATGAATGTAACACATCATAAGAAAGTGTTTCACCACTGTTCAAATGCACTTTGGATTGCATCATTGTATAAATGTTTTCCATCTGAAAAGACTAAATATTAAATGAAACAAATGACAATAAAATGCAAAGAAATCTCTTCAGTAATCAAAATGCTTTTTGAATGTAACTGTATTCTAATTAACAATTATTTAAATTATAACTGTAGTGGAATACAGTTACTTTTATTTTGTATTTTAAATATGTAATGCCGTTGTATTCTGTTACTCCCAACCGTGTGGACAGCAGGTAAAGAACAATGCCATGGTTCTCCCATTGAAGATATTTCAGTCGGCCGCCCAAGTGATAGCCTATTTAGGACTGCTGAGGCACATTTAATGATAATCTTGCAATCAGCTAAAGGCTTCTCATCTGCATATTCACACAAGTATAACGGAACCAGCTCACAATCATGATCTGCTCTTCTCTCTGGCGTGCATTCAACAACCGGGCATCCCTCGATATTGTGGATCGCAGACCTCAAACTGATATGACCAATTTCAATTCTAGTGAGACTTTTATAGTTTAAAGCATTACGGAGGAAGTCAAGTCAAACCTCTCAAACATTAGGCAGCCCTGACATGCCAAACAACACTGAGGAGAAAACAGCAACACTCTGCAATATGATAATTTTCTTTTTTTCATTTTACATAACCTTTACAAAATTGTTTCACAATTTTGCATGAGTAAAAGTAACTGTTATATTTTGACAAAATGTTATAGTTTCTTATATAAATAATCTAAAGGCAGAATATATTAGACCTCATTTTATATCAACAGTGGCATTTGTTGTTAAAGTTTCAAGATGTGTTTTAGCAAGTATTTATTTTTTCATAAATATTACAATTTGTTATTATTATTACTATTATTTAAGACTAGCTACACTGACCTAACCATGGTTATGAGGTGCCTTTCCTCCTGTTTGATATGTATGTTCTGTTTGAATTATGTTTGAAATTAGGAAACAAACGGAATGATAATGAGCTCATGTAAGTAAATATGCTAGGGGAGAGAGAAAACTTCCTGTCACTTTTGTAGTTGATGTCAACAACTAAAACATTGTCACTTGATGAACATCCTTGTACTTGAAAAAACTGTGCAACATAAAAGGAAATGCGATCCAGGATGCATTAAATACAGGTTAAGTCTTTACTAGGGTGGGTCGCCACTTGATTTACAATGTAAAGTGTGGGTCCTGAAGCAAAAGAGTTAAAGGTACAGACAGGTGCTGTCACGCACCTACAATATATGTTAATTATTAATAATCATGGGACATTACTTTAAAAGCTCACACTGCTGATGTTATTTTTCATTTAGTAGTTCATTTAGCATGATATGCTAACAAGAAAACTAATATGCTTTAGTTATAACATTTTATAACATTTTATAATGTAACATTTTATAGTTACATGCTTTTTTTATCTTGTTTATAATTAAATGTATTATTATAATTCTGTTAGCTTTCTTTTTTATTCTATTTATTTTATTTAATTTCAAAAGGGAGAATTTTTTACATATACTTAAAATATAATTTTATTTTCAATTATAATAAAGCATTTGTTGAACCCCACAAAAATAACCCTTCTCTTTTCACTCATTTAAGGGTCATTGTAACTGATAATAATAATTGTGTAATACTGTATAATGTGAAATCCTGATATTTTCTGAGACGGTTATCGCACCGTGAAAATCTTATACCGTTGCAACCCTAGATGTTACTGAATAATCTCCACCTCATACAGTAAATAGCCCTAAAGATAAAGGCCCTTTTAGATCAGTGGAGAAAGAAGTATACTCCTGATCTAACACTGGTCACCCGGGACCCAGAAGGAGATATTACTACACCCCCTCGACAGATTATCAATGCTTTCCCATACAATCAACACTGCCCGGTAGTAGTCAGACGACTGATCACATAGTAAATGTGTGCCCAATAAGATGCTTTATTAGTGGTCTTCGGGCGCTACATGAAGCAACTCCTGAGGCAGTGCAATATCTAACTGAATTGGACTTTAACTTATGACAAATTTCCATGTAATGCTGGCTGAGTTCTTTTACAAATTGTTTAATGTCATATGAAGAAAAAGACAAAACATTCTGCCACAAATGTAGAATCTTTTTGAGAAAATGTTTCATGTTCAAAATGTTGGAAAAGAGTTAGTCTGGAGGGGGCAGTGGAATAAAATCATTTTAATTGTGTGAATGTACTGTTTTATGTTGTCTGTTTTTTTTTCCTTACACAATCCTTATTATGCTTTGGTTTTTGAGCTTGTTTTTAGTCTGTTTGATTTTTCTTTAAAAGTTACAATTTAAGAGGTAAGTCCAGCGTCATTGTCTTGATGCTCTTTTTATACTGTAATTTGGTATTAATTATCTTCAAGACATTTCCTATACTGCTCACGCTGCACATTGTTAGACTTGCAACATTTGTTAAAAAATAAAGAACACATTAATGTGTTAATTGTCTTTGTCGTGTGTTTTTTTCAGGACTTTGTTCTGGAGGAATGCAAGAAGCAGACCAGCATAGTTGTACTCTTGATCGCTGCATCGGAGAATGCCTTGGTGATGTCAGGCGGTGACGACTCGACCGGGACGCCGCCTTCGGATGTGGCATGTTGGGCTTGAGTGGAACATTTCCCCTGCCCTCGAGGCTTGACAACTGGGTTGGGTTCGGTACGCCGCTCGACCATGGCCCCCTCCCATCTTGTTCTTCCCGGAAGTGCACAACAAGCTGATGCAATTGTGGAGTGCACTTTTTTACTGCCTAAACCCGGTCCTTTGGCTCGTCTGCTCTCACTACCATCAATGGGGGGACGGCCAAGGGTTATGCTGCAATGCCCCAAGTGGACAAAGCAATCGTGGCACACCTGTGCCCGCTGAGCATTACCACCTGGCGGATTCAACCGGCACTCCCTTCCCAAGCCTGTAGGGTGACGTCGTCCCTGACAACAAAAACCCTACAGCGCTGCCAAGCAGGCCGCTTCCACCTTTCATGCCATGGCCCTCTCACAGGTCCATCAGGCCGAAGCTCTGAAAGAGTTACACAAGGGTAGTTCTGATCCCGGTGTGTTACAAGAACTGTGCTTGATGACCGAGCTCACCCTTCAAGTGACGATGGTCACAGCATGAGCCATCGGTCCACACTCGTGGTCCAGGAGTGCCACCAATGGCTGAACTTCATTGAGATGATGGAGGTTCGTTAATGCCCCCATCTCCCAGGCCAACCTCTTCGGTGACATCGTCGAGCACTTCGCCCAGCAGTTCTCGAATGTGAATCAACAGACAGAGACCATACAGCACATCATGTCCCAGAGTGGCTCAAGAGTGCGCACCCCGTCTGTTCGCAGAGGGTGTTCTCCTGCGGTAACCCAAGAGCAACCGGCTCCGCCCCAGCTCGAGCCTACTACTCGGCCACGGCGTAGAGCCCCCCGCAGGAGAGCGATGCCACCCGATTCTCGGGCGGCTGCCAAGAACCCTAAAAGGGCTCCCAAGTGGCCCTGAGATGGGCCATCTGAGGAAGAAGCTGACTGCAGGAACCCAGGAGCTGGTGTACAGACCATTCCTCCCCAGTGGAGGTAAATCTGTTGTTCCCTAATTTTCTGTTCACCGCACCCCGCATGTGCCCACATGGTCCAGAAAAGAGCAGTCTCCTCTCTCTTTTCAAGAAAAGAGCAGTCTCCTCTCTCCTCAGGTTAGATCGCCGGCATTACCGGTCACTATCCCTGTGGCCACCAAACACCGGGCGATTACAGCCCGGCAACACAAACGCGGCCCCCGCCTTCTCATGCCAGGCTGCACCACAAAAATCACATCCCCAGCCGGCCGCCGAGTTTCAAGGATGCCCCGAGAGGCCCTCATCCTCAGATGTCAGCCCGCCTTGTGCCAGATGCACGAAGCAATGTAAGTCCTTGGAGGGTCCCCTCAGTGCTCCCGCCTTGGGTCGGAGGCCTCCTGCTTGCTTCCCCCCGCTGCGAGGCCCCACCCCCAGGAATGTCAGATATGATACTTCCCTTAGTGTCCCTCTCCCGGAGCTTGGGCGCATGGTTATCGCTTCACAACCCGTCATGCTGGCTGGTCAGAACAATCCGACTTTGTGATTCATTTCGCCAGGCGTCCGCCCCGGTTCCACGGCATTCTCTTTACGTCAGTGAAGAACGAGTGTGCCGCCGTTCTGTTTGGGAGATCACCGTCCTTCTATGGAAGGACGCAATAGAGCCGGTCCCTCCAGCCGTGATGAAGAGGGGCTTTTACAGCTCTTACTTCATTGTTCCCAAGAAGGGTGGTTGCACCCAATCCTGGACCTGTGAGTCCTGAACCAACCATTGCACAGACTCTAGTTCAAGATGCAGTCACAGAAGCACATTTTATCGTGCATCCGGCATCAAGATTGGTTTGTGGTGGTAGACCTGAAGGACACGTACTTTCATGTCTCGATTTTACCTTAACACAGATCCTTCCTACAGTTCGCGGTCGATGGTCAGGCGTTTCAGTACAAGGTCCTTCCCTTTGGCTTGTCCCTGTCCCCCCGCGTCTTCATGAAGGTTGCAGAGGCTGCCATTTCCCTGCTAAGGGAAATGTGCATACGCATACTGAACTACCTCGACAACTGACTGATTCTTGAGAGTTACTGTGTGCACACAGGGACCTGGTGCTCACACACCTCAGCCGTTTAGGGCTTCGAGTCAACTGGGAAAAGAGCAAGCTCTCCCTGGTTCAGAGCATCTTTTTACTTGGCATGGAGTTAGACTCAGTGTCAATGATAGCGCACCTCATGAACGAGCTGGCCCCTTGGACTGCGCAAATATGTGTTCCCACCAGTGAGCCTACTTGCACAAGTTCTGTGCAAGGTCAGGGAGGACAAGGAGTACTGGCCCACTCAGACCTAGTTCTCAGACCTTACACTCCTCACGACAGCTCCTCTATGGTGAATTCCCCTGAGGTAGGACCTTCTTTCTTCTTTTTTTTTTTTGTGTATCTATTTGGAATGCCTCCTTGCGGGTTTGAGCACACTCTACAAGGAGTGTGGCATCCTCGTGGGCAATGGCCAATGGCACCTCTCTAGCAGACATCTGCAGAGCAGCGGGCTGGGCAACATCCAATATCTTCACAAGATTTGATAATCTTATAGTTTTGTCCCGTATTCTTTCAGGTATGAACAGGTAGAGTTTGGTAATACGGAACAGCTGGCCAGATGTATCACTTGCATATAGCACCTTTCCCCTCCCCTGAGGTGAAAATGTGCGCTTTTACTCCCCAGTCGAGGTCACGAAGTCACGGACCCTGGATGTACTTCCTCCCTTGCCCTGTGTCTCATGAATTTGGTGGAGGAGTTTGCAGCCAGACCCACACCGGTTACTAATATGCCCTATACTGAGATAGGTGCTCCACAGGTGCCAAATACTCCGGTAACCCCCGTGTTGTATTTTCCACTGTACAGTCTCCCTGTCAGCAGATCCACCCCTTCCTTTTGCAGAGCTCTCTCTGCCCTCAGTCACTGTGTTTGTAGAGCTCCTCCCCTTTGAGTCAGGACCTACCACTGCGCCTCTTCCATGTGTGGCTGGTGAGCCCATGTGTCGTATTGTCACATGTTGACCTCCCCTTTGGGCTCAATGTGTTTTTTTCCCCCTGAAAGAATAAGAACGGAAAAGAACACCATCCCTGATGTGTATAATAGCGTTAGATGTCCATAGCCAAATCTAATACTTCATGGAGAGAAAACATAGCGAGAAAGGGCCGTGGCTGGCGTCTCTTCCCCCATCCTCAGGAATGTGGGGAAATACATGACATCTTTTGGGGCATTGGGGGAGGTTACATGCAGTCTGATGCACCTGCTATTACGCACGCAGCAGCTTGCTTGCACCTGCATCGACAATTCACATAACACGGTTCAGCTGTTGTGGCATTTTTCCATAGGGAACCCTAGTGTCACTACATCGACACAACGTTGAGTGAGTGACAGAAGGGGAATGTCTTGTTACTGTCGTAACCTTTGTTCCCTGATGGAGGGAACGAGACGTTGTGCCCTCTTGCCACAATGCTGTACTAGCTGCTGAAATGGCCAGGACATTTTCTCCTCAGCACAAAACCTGAATGAGAGTGGGCATTACAGCTTCTTTTATACCCGTATGTCCGGGGGAGTGGCATGCAAATTCCCAGTTGTTCCTGTCACATTTGAGTTGAGAGTTGAGAACATCGATAAATGCTAATCCCAACGTGTCATTTTCATTATCTATGTGAATGTTGAAGTTACCAACAATTAAAGCTCAATCTACATGAACTACTAGATCTGATAGAAAATTTGCAAATTCACCAAGGAAATCAGAGTATGGATCTGTATACTGTAGCAAGTGCAAAAGACTACAGAGATTTTTTATTTATATCTGATGTCACATTATGTCACATTATGCATTTTTAGTTCAAAATACTTAAACTTATATCATGTACTCTGAGTAACACCAATAACATCACTGTAAATTGTAGCAACACCTCCTCGACCGAGGCTCATGTTTAGAACAATAACCTGGTGGAGTAGATTCATTTAAACTAATATATTCATCCGTTTTCAGCCAGGTTTCAGTTAAACAGAGTGCATACAAATTATGATCTGTAACAATTTAATTTACAATTAGTGCTTTGTTAGAAAGAGATCTAATTTTCTAGCTGCCCTAAGTTTATATGATGTTTATCTTATTTTTATTTATTTTTTTAATGTTTGACCATTATAAAAAAAATTCTAAATTATTTAGTGAGATATTTTGTTTGGTATTTTGGGTAACAGACACAGTCTTTATACATGTATGATATGTTGTAGTTTATGTGACCTGTGTGACATCTCAAGGCAGCTAGAAGACGTTCGGATTAACCAATTTGTCTGCTTCCTGACCTGGGCCTCAATTAGTCAAATACTATCACTATTAAGACTATGAGCCAAATTACTAGAGAGGAGAACAGCACTTTCCATGGAGGGATGGAGATCATCTCTCTTTAGCAGGGCAGGTCTTCCCCAAAAACTCTTCCAATTGACTATAAATCCCAAGCTATTTTCTGGACACCACTAAGTCATCCAGACATTTAGTGACACTAATCTACTATAAACCTCATCACCATGATTATTAGGGAGGGGGGCAGAACATATTACAGTGTCTGACATAGTTTTTGGAAGTTCACACACCACTTTAACATTATCTTTATTGATCTCTAACTGGACATCATTAATGCCAACATGAATAACAATTTTAGAAAATCTACATTTAGTATTAGCCAGCACTTCTAAATTTTATCTGATATCAGATGCCCGAGCCCCCAAAACGCATTTAATAATAGTGGCTGGAGTCTCTATTTCCATGTTCCTTAAAATAGAATCTCCAATTATTGAGGCTCTTTCAACATGACTCTCAGTGGGTGCATCACTGAGTGGGGAGAATCTTTGGAAACCCTAACAGGAAGAGGAGAGTGGTGTCACTTTGCTGAACGAGTATGCCAAAAGATGTCACCCAAATGCCCTGATGCAGGGGCTCTTCAGCCAGAAACAAACTGTTTTTGTGTTGCTTGCTTTACTACTGACATCCGAAACAGTATCTACAGGCTTCTATTTCTCACTGACCTCTACTAGCGTTTGGATGCATGTCTCTAACTTGTTATCCTTCTCTGTCAGCCTGACAAATTCCTTACATTTATCACATGTGAATCCCTCATTGCTGATGGATGACGCTATAGTAAACATGTGTCATGCAATGCAGGAAGATCACTTTCATTATAAAAAAGCTATTTGCACACCTGATGCGGTGATCAGACACATTTGAAAATTTAAGGAGGTTGAGGCGGTAAATTTGACTTGCACTGCCTCTATTCATTCGTTTAACTTCATAATCGAGATCTCCGACTCACCATGTAACCTCAAATGGTCCTAGGCAAGTAATTTAGAGCTTGATGTGGGGAGTAATATCCCATAATTCCCATAGCTGGGCTCCCCTATTATACAGCCGGCTTTACGACTCTTGAGCTTGGAGCAAATTCTGTTCTGTCATAAAACTGCTCTAGAGGGAAGTACCCCTCTGGGAATGCCCTAAGGGTGTAAATGCAGGATTCCCCCCTGCATCATTCTGACGCTGAGTAGATGGCCCCAGCTCCAACACCTCAGCCATCACGTCACACATCACACTCTGTGTTTTTGGTTCGCAGGACCCATCCACAAACAATGCTTTTAATAATCTTTTAAACCTGTAGAAGAATCAACAATAAGGAAGTGGGAAGCGGCATGGCGGTCCAGATAAATCAAGCTTTAATGTTTTCCCATTCTAAAAAGCTTTTAGTCTTTGGCTTTTCAGCTTCACAGTTTCACAGTGAGCTTGTTGTCATTGCAGGGCTTGTTGTCATCTCAATGCTGTGTGTTACAGGGAAGACATCCTCCTCCCTCATGTGGTACCCTTCCTGCAGGCTCATTCTGACATGAACCTCCAGCATGACAATGCCACCATTGTGCTTGTTCTAGGTGTGATTTCCTGCATGATAGGAATGTCAGTGTTCTGCCATAGCCAGCTAAAAGCCCAGATCTCAGTCCCATTGAGCATGTTTGGGACCTGTTTGATCGGAGGGCGAGGGCTAGGGCCATCCCCCTCAGAATTGTCCAGGAACATGCAAGTTCCTTGGTGGAAGAGTGAGGTAACATCTCACATCAAGAACTGGCGAATCTGGTGCAGTCCACGAGGAGGAGATGCACTGCAGTACTTGCAGCTGGTGACCACACCAGATACTGACTGTTACATTTGTAATTGACTGTTACTGTTGTACATTGATACTGACTGTTACTGTTACCAGATAGCGACATCACTACATCCCTGCAAATAGTTGACATTGGTGTAAACAAAAACCTGTGCAGCCTCACCTAACCCAGTTCCCCTCATTTCAATACCAGTGTGTGTAAAAACTATGACTGGGTGGAATATTCAGTGTCGCAGGATGCTATTTTATGTTTTGCATGCCGCCCTTTCACCTGGGTTTCGATTGTTGCTGGGGATAGACAAGGCAAATGTGTTTTCATTGACCATGGATACAGATGTTAGAAAAAATATACAAAATAATCTTCTGGAGCACAACAACAGCAAGAAACACAGGAAAGCTGTACTAGCATGGAGTGAATTTAGGGCCATAGCCAGTGGATGAAGTATTGATTGCTAGTCAAACTGATGCCAACGAAAATACAGAGAGTACACGTCAAAACTTATGACAATTACATATTTTTTAGGACAACAGGGATTCCCTATTCATAGCCACAATGAGAAGGATTGTGTTGATAATTAGGGAAATTTCCTCGAACATTTGGATGTAATTGCATGAAATAGTAACAATTTGAAAACTAAACAGGATTGCATGTATGGACACTACTCCCCAGAGACCCAGAATGATATGATTAGTGTTAATAGAGAAAAATATAAAAAAGTAATAATCACTGAAGTAAAGGATGCACAATATTTTTCAATTTTAGTTGAAGCAAAAGATTGCCATAAGGGGTGGTAAGTAAACATGCCATTGGGACATTTCACATGAAGGACCTGTCTGCAGAATCTCTTCCTTCATTCATAATGAATGAGTAGTCAAGACCAGGTTTAGACCTCCAGATGTGGATTGGACAGTGATTTAATGGAGCAAATGTTATGCCAGGTAGCGTGCGTGGATTACAGGCTATTATATACATTGAAAGTGCCACACGCAGTCTTACATCCACTGTTATGCACATTGATTAAATCTTGTGCTCGTAAACTCAGTAACGGAAATACCTGAGTTGTCTGAATTTTTCAGCATTGTACAAACTCTTTATAATTTAATTGCAAACAGCAATACCAGATGCATGCTTTTCATTGAGATGCAGATTCGCCTAGGACAGAAAATATTTAATTTGGAGTGCACCTGTACTACTCGGATGTATTGTTATAGGGCACTGCAAAAAACATTTGTTATGCTATGAGGCTATATTAGCTGTACTGGAGACCACCTTTGAGACCAATGCAGAGGGATTCGTATGGCGTTAAATGTTGGACAATACAGCGCAAGCGCATAAACACAGCGCCTAAGTGAATTACAGCAGTGTGAGCACATGACACAGTTTGCATGTAAAATGTAAACCTGCAGAACTTGCAAATCACAAACTCGAGCACAAAAAATATGATTGTGCACACAAATTAACAACTTGTGAGCAGAAATAACAAAACTGTGAGTCATGATAGGTCTCACACACGCGCGCAGATCTGAACACACGTGCGAAATATTTTCTGCACACACGCAGCTGAAATCTTTATGAGTTTTTGCACAGTTTTGACACTCAGGGGTGGGGCCCAATCCTAATGCTATTAGCTGCTGACCAAATCCTGTATTGATTGGCTGCATCTCTTCAAATCTCTTGTGATTGGCTGTTGTTGGACGAGGACAGACAGAAAGCGGGACGATTGGGAATCAGATGATGGCAGACAGTAACGAGGTTATGATTTCTTTCTAAATTTCTCCTTAATTTCTTGTAGCTGTAAGACGTTTTTTGCGTATATTTATATATATATATATAAATATAATCTTCCCAGTTCCCTCCATTGGAAAAATAAAACCCATTATATTAGGAAATCAGTTAGTGAAAGAGTATGATAAGGATGGTATCAACCCCTTGGGCTTTGAATCAATGTTTGGGGCATTTAAGAGTAAATGGTTGAAATCATATTTATCACAACCTTACCCTATGTGGTTTCACATACCTAGATCTCTATTTAATAAAATAGGTGGGCTTGAATTTCTTTTAAAATGTAATTTTGAGGTTACTAAGTTTCCTATTAAATTATCAAACTTCCACAAACAACTTCTCCAATACTATAAAATTATATTTACCCACAACTTTTCTCCCCATGGATCCACCCTATGGAATAACAGGGTCATTACAATTAATAGGAAATCATTATTTAAAAGTGATCGGTATGAGACGGGTATTGTGTTTGTGAATGATTTGTGAAGCTGCGCGTGTGTGCAGAAAATAACGTGTGCGCACGTGTGTGTGGGACTTGTTAATTTGTGTGCACAATCATATTTTTTGTGCTCGAGTTTGTGATTTGTTCTGCAGGTTTACATTTTACGTGCGAACTGTGTCATGGTGCTCACACTGCTGTAATTCACTTGCGCGCTGTGTTTATGCGCTTGCACTGTTTTGTCCAACAGTTAACGCCATAGATTCATAGAAGCAGATGGGCTCAGAATGAACATGCAGAATTTTTTTTTTATTGTGTGTCTGCATGTTCTTGAGTTATAGATTGTCTGAAAATTTTCAAGAAGTAGGAATTGCTATCACAACAGCTGCAACTCTTATTAAATGTACGAAATGTCAGCTGGAGATGTTGAAGTCAGATGCTGAGTGTCCAAAAATATTCAGCAAAGAAACACCCACACATACACACACACACACACACACACACACACACACACACACACACACACACACACACACACACACACATACCATACTCTCATGTGTTATAGGCTAATGTTGGTCACCATATCTAATCATGTCACTGTTTAGTTTGTAGTTGTAAGTCGGATGTTTATTGACTGCATTGTTTTGATTATTAATTGATATCCTTCATCAATACACTTTTCAAAGAGAAGTGTTTGGGTTGTTTTGCATACACCTAGGTCAAAGGGGGGGGGGATGCCAGTGCTCAGATTCAAGCCTTCATTGTTTCCTTTTGAATGTTGATGAACTACAGATATCAATTTTCCTAAGAGAAAAATCTTATGTTGAGACTGATTCCAGGGTGGTGCACCAGGCGATATTAATCCTTATTAATATTCTATTGATTTTTGATCATTGACAATTATATTTGATGATTGTGAATTTGAAGTATCAATAAGCTATTGTTAATGCTAATCAGTGTTCCATTAATTTTAATAATGAATGATTATCTTTGATAATAATTCATATTCTATTGAATTTGATAATTGATAATTATCTATGATAATAATTAATTATTGCTAATAACCAAACCCGCTCCTAAAATAGAGCCCTACATTAGTGTGACCCATTCTTAATCATTTAAATATAATATATTCCTTACGTTATATTCCTTACGTTATATTAAATTACGTTATTACTAAATTTACTTTGTTTTATTCTCCTTTTATTTTATGGAAATGTCTCCCTTTCTGACATGTGTCCCAGTACTTCTGCCATTTATTACAACAAGTTTTTGACAGACACTTTCCCTACTTAAATTGACTATCAAGTTAATGTTATCCAATTAAGTGCTTCTTTAGCCATTTTGTCTGCTTTTTAATTTCCTTGTACCCCTGTCACGTTGAAGATTCCTCAATCGGCCACCGGAGGTCTCCCTGAGTATTAACATTGGACTAAATTGGAACAATGGCAAAAGACCTTAAAGGGATACTTCACCTCTGGGAAGATGAATGTGTATTTAAAATTGGTCATTTATATAGTATAAATGTGAAATTATTTTTGAATTTGAAGCATTCTAGACTGAGAAAAGGCAGAAAATGTATTTTTTTACACATGTGGCTGAAAGACAACAACTCCCAGAATGCACTTGCTTTGCTGCCCTTAGGCCACTCCCAAACCACGCCTACCGGTTACAGGCGGCAGTATCTGAAAATTTGATACATCGTGACTCTATAAATCGTGAGTTAGTTGATAAATTGACTGACTACGCGGGAAGAACATTATGATAATTCCGGGTGTCCAAACTCTGTACATGACGTCTTAGTAACAAAAAGAAAAACAAACAAAATACTCACTTTACACTAAGCCGTCCGTTTGTCCCTGCGGGCTTTGGCTGGCATTTCCAATTTATCTTCGGGATCCTAAAATAAGTTTCCAGGACTCCCCTGTCCATGTGTGGTACAAAACTTGGGTGCTCAGTTATAGATCCTCAAGTTAGCGGTGCAGTTTCATCAGCGGATTCAGCGATCTCGTCCAGAAGAAAATGGCATCGCTGAAATTTGCGACAGCAATAGGACTCTCTATCTGTTTCCATAGGCGCACAGCGAGAGCACTGACACCACCAGTCCGCCCCAACTCGAGTCTGGCCGGGCTCTTCCTCCTGCCTGCCAAGCAGGTTTTGCTCCCCTGCTACAGCAGCTGCTCCGGCTGCCTCTTGTTCCTCCATCTCCCGCAACTGTTCATCGCTGTATTGCAGCTCGTACAGGTAGCCGCGAGCATCAGATTCTCACAACAGATCTTCGAAATCCCCTTCTGCCATTTCAACTTCAAAACTACCTTCCGCCATCGTGATTAGCCTATTTGTATACAAACTTTCTACACAGAGCAAGAGCCTGTTAGCTTAGCTTCTACAGAAAGATGGCTGACACTATCTTCACATTCTGTGAGTGAGATCCCCCCCCATATGGGCGTGGTGAAAACATGCAGAATACTGGCTGTAGTTTTAAGCCTCTGGCCCAAAAATCCTCCGATGACGCAAAATGACGATTTTTGCGTCATCGGAGGATTTTTTTCCAGACTAAAAATACATAAATCTCTCGTCTCACTCAGGGGGACATGAGGGGGGGGGGGGGGGGGGTTTGGGGGGAGCTCGGTAATTCAAAAATACTACTGGTTTTCTACTGATACAAAGCTTAATGCTAAATCCTGAAGTAACCCTTTAACTCACTTGAGTGTGGAACTGAGAAAAATGACTAACATTTTTTAGTTGTCCAGCCAAATGTATTATAGGTAGGACACTGGAAATCTGGCAATTAGATGTTTTAGTAATTAAATTTATTTATATAAAAAAATCATCGTTAAACTAAATTATAGTAACACCTGTATACAATCTAGTGATCATTGCATTTATTTTGGATGATTTACAATTACTGTTATATTTTATCCTGTGCTTTGGTTGTATTCTGATGTCATTATTAATACATTAGACATGACATCTACCTCCATAGCAGTAAAGAATATTTGTAATTGGTGTGCAGCAAAACTAACAGGTTGACTGCAGATAGGTGACACTGATTTATATTTTAAAAAAATACAAGATAAGCATATTTCTAATGAGTAAACAATAATTTAATTAATAATGGAATGCAAAGATATAACAAATCATGTACAAATTTAAGATGCATGGGATTGTCATTAGAGATAATAAATTATGTACAAGTAGGTGAACTTGGAATCCTGTTAATTTCTTGTTGTTTTGTGGTGTTCTTACTCGTATACATATAAAAATTGCCTCAGGGAATTTACCATTTGCATTGATTGTCTGCGCGTGGGTGTGATCACAATTAGGGATATTTAACTGAGCCAGGAGAAACTGTACATCGCTTTGTTTCATACAGATTACACTGCAGGAGGATATTTGTTTTAAATTTCTATTGTTTTGTTTTTTTAAAGTAGAAATTTTAAGCTTTCTTTAGACATATGTTTCATGTTTGTGTGATAAGTATTCGCAGAGTGTCAGTGACGTGTTTCTGAAATATGCTTGCAGAGACAGACGGCTGAAACCGCACCCTATATATTTTCTTTATTTGACAAAAGTACAAAGTTTTGTTGTTATTGTGAGTGTACACAAATAAAAGTAGACCCTTTACAGTTTCTAATGATGTCTTACACTTATCTGTATGCATAAAAATGACAGAGTATTTTAAGTTGCTTCCGCTGTGATGAGGAACAACTCCTGCAAGACGTGACCCCAGAGGGTTAAACGCTATAGAAAAACACTTAATAATATTTGTTTACTACACTTTTATTTAGGTATCGTGTGTGTCAGATTGCTTCAATGACAAATGTATGACAGTTCACAGGCTACACCGTAATTTAAATGCAGCAAACTTTAAGGTAAAAACAAAGGCAGAGTACCGTAACTCCATGCCAGCACAGTAACTTTATTTTGATGCACGGCTAAGGCAGAGCACCCTAACTCTATTTGAGCTTTCCAAAACAAAGTCAAAGAGCGGTAACTCGAGTTACGGAGTTCTGCCTTGGTTTCTCCTGGGCTTTTGGAAGTTAATGTTTAGACAATCCATTAAATTCTCCAAAAAACAACGAAATTGACTCAAGATACTTATCCACATGATAAAGGAGGTCTTGAAAGTCTCAAAAATATAAATAACTAATATTTGACCAAAAACGAAGTTATGGCCTTTTGCCTTTGCACAACAGATTTCCCAGTGCCCGCATACCTGGACTGATTATGACACACCTGTTCCACATAACTCAAACTATTTATGCCCTGTGTGTTTGTTCACTCATTGCGAAGTCTTGTTTGCCCCAGCTACATTTCTGAGCATTAATCATTCCCTGTGTTATCCTACCCGTTTTTTGACCGTGCCTTGTATTTCCTCTTTACGATCGTTTGCTGCCAGCCTATTATTGACTTTGCCTGAACTACTTCTGTTGCTGTTTGCTGCCTGCCCCGATCCCCTGCCTGTTTACCTCATTTCTGCTCTGCCGCTGATATTGTTGATTTCTCTGATCATTCGACCCTTGCCTCTCTGTACTCTGAACTTGCTGTGTTAAATAAACCGCATATGTATTTCTGTCAACCAGCGGTCCTCATGCATATGTCCAACAAACTTTCTGCCCAAGCAAACCTACTGGCATCTCACCAACAACATCTAGGTTGACTCACTTCACTAACAGTGGAGTTAGTGAAATCTGTTCAGAGTCTCCATCAGCCCGTACCTGAGTCCGTTTCCCTCAATGCCTCACAGTACTGTGACTGCCAATCCAAAACATTTGACGGCACCCCAACCAAATGTAAGGGCTTTCTCATGTGACTAATGAGACCAACATAGCACCACATGCACCTTCAGAATATGCAGACCTGATTGAAGTCTTTAGTAAAACCAAAGGCTCGCAACTACTGCCGCATTGATCTAGTGATTGCGCCATTAATCTTTAACCTGATACCTCACCACCTAGATACAAAATCTTTCCCCTGTCAGAACCTGAGGCGAAAGCAATGAAGTTGTACATTGAAGAAGATCTGGCCAAGGGATTCATTCGTCCATCCAATTCACCGACAGCAGTCGGCATCTTCTTTGTGGGTAAGAAGGATGGGGGCTTCGTTTTTGTATTGATTATCATGGCCTTAACGATATAATGGTCAAATTCAGATATCCATTACCCTTGGTCCCCGCAGCTTTGGAACAACTGAGATCTGATAAGTTTTACCTCATTCATATTTTAGAGGGTGATGAATGGAAAACAGCTTTTTCCACCAGCATCGGGCACTATGAATATCTCGTTATGCCATTCAGCATGTCCAATAGTCCATCTGTGTTCCAATCCTTCATAAACAATGTATTTAGAGACATGTTAAACCAGTGCCTAGTAATATATATTGATGATATCTTGAGAAACACATCAAGCAGGTCCGGGCAGTTTTGAAGTATCTCAAGGAACAACAACTGTATGCCAAAGTAGAGAAATGTGAATTCCACCAAACATCAATCTCCATCCTCAGTTATATCATCAGTCCAGAAGGGGTGTCTATGGGTGATTACCCGGCAAACCGTACACATATAAGCCCCCGAATCGTCTTCAGCATCAACCAGGGTGGCCCCATATCATAGGTAGCAGGAACAGCGGAGGAGACAGCTGAAGTAGCTTTCCCCCAGAAGAAACGTTGCCATGGTCATGTTCCCGCAGTGAGAACGAGAACCATCCACGAACACTTCCTGAACGTGATTACTGCCCAGACACATAAGGCAGCAATCATGGCTGTCAGAGGCGGAGAGGTAATGACCGCACCCAGGAACTAAACAGAGACAAAAAGGCATCTTTAAAAAGACATGTCTTCAAAAAGAAGTTCGACATCAATGTGTTTGCTCTAATAGAGGAAATACTACTCTTTAGAGGAGAAATACACAATTTTAGCACTGTCGAAGCACCCAGGGGCGTTGCTCTGCACTAAGCGTGCAGATGGAGAGAAAGCCTTTGGATTGCGCTGTATATCCAAGAGCAAATGCTTCTTTAGAGGTGATTTGCAACAGCAGTGGATTCAGCTCGCTGATACACAACCGCTCAGCTCCGAAGAAAAAATCTGAATGAACTCTGCATTCCAGCTCCCTTTTATACCCGTATGTCCAGGGGAGTGGCATGCAAATTCTACTCGCCAATTCCCATTGACCTAAAGATTTTTATGTGTTTTTTGGGCTCCCAGGAGTGACCCCCAGTGTAAATACACCGACACAATGTCGAGAGTGTGACAGAAGGGGAACTGAAAATGCCAGGTCAGTGAAATGATTAGGGGCTTCAATAGCTTTGACTTATTAAAACAAATAATAATCATTTCATTGCCACTCTTAAATGGTGAAAAGTGTGATGACAGTAGAAACAGCTTTCCCTAGAAACTCGTCAGTCAATCATTGTTTTGAGGAATGAAGGCTATGCAATGCTTGAAATTGCCAAAAAATTAAAATATTATTTAGATTGTCAAGCCGGATCTCACCTTCTCCTTTCCATTGAACTACTTTGCACTGGTGCCGAAATCCGGGAAGGAGGAGGGATGGCCATCGTGGAGTCCTCGACACTGCTGTCCACCTGGGGGAGCGCCGCTGCCTTCCGCCGCGGGAGGGAGTAGCCCGACCGTCTGAACGCGGTGAACGGCTGCCGTCCGCAATGCGAGTGGGGACTGGACTCCCCGACCGCATGGAGCGATGGAGCCGCTGCCAGGGGCGGAGGAGAGCCCTGCCATCCCCCAGAAACATGGAGGGGTCGACAGAAGACCAGGAGTCACCGTGAATGCAGAGGGGCGCTCTTTCTGCCGGGGGTCGTGGGTCTGACTCCGGTCCGCCCGGGGAGGAGCAGCTGTCGTCTGCCTGAGAGGGTGGAGTGCTCAGGGAATATGCAACGGTGTATCAGAGAACCGGCGAGTACGTTTTTAAAAAAAAAAAAATTTCCATCTCTCTCTCCTCTCTCACTCTCTCACTGCCACTTAATTTTTACAGTGTTTTATGGGGGGTACTACACTGTTACAGGAAGTACCCCCCCTATTTAATTATTTCTGTTTCCCTCCCCATGTCCCCTCCCTCGTCCAGGTAGACGGGGATGACCTGCCGGCAGACGGGGAAAAAGGCACACCCTTCCCGGAGGGGGGGTACGTCATGCCGGGGGCTCACCTGCCTGAGAGAACGAGTGAGGAATGTGGCAGGGTGGAGGGTGGGGCCGGGTTGTGATTATACACACCCGGTCCCTTATCAGGCTAATTAAGCCTCCAAGAGGGATAAAGGCCGATTACGGGCGGTGGTGTGACGAGAGAGAGATCGTTTACAGACATGTCTGTCATGTGTGTGTTTTGTCTTTTGTTTAAGTTCATAATTAAAATATTATTTATATTGTCAAGCCGGTTCTCGCCTCCTCCTTTCCAATGAACTGCTTTACACTGGTTCCGAAACCCGGGAAGGAGGAGGGATACGCCGTAGTAGAGATCTCACCACTACCATCCACCCCAATGGAGCAGCTGCGGCCATCTGCCATGGGACGAGGAGCCCAGCCACCTGGAAGCGGAGGAACGGCTGCCGACTGCGAGGGGAGAAGGGGCTCCTATCCGACTGCCTGGAGCGGTCAGCGGTCCCCTTCCAGCCGCTGAAACGCGCCGGGGTCTGAGACCACCAACCGCGAGTGGGGAGGGGCTCGGAGACCGACCGCCTGGAGCGGGAGAACCGCTGCCAGGAGCAGGGGAGACCCCTTCGGCTCCCCGAGAACGTGGCGGGGAGTTCCATCTGCAAGGGGCTGGAGGACTGCGTCCAATCCACCCGGAGAGGCGATAGAGGGTGGAAGAGTGCCCGAGGAACAAGCTACAGCATATTGGAGAACTTGCGAGTAAGGTTTTTTTTTTTTTATCTTACTCTACTCTCTCTCTCTCTCTCTCTCTCTCTCACTCTCTCTCTCTCTCTCACTGCCGCTCTGCATTGGCCTTTTCCCTCTCTTTTAAATTTACAGTGTTTTTTGGGGGGGTACTACACTGTTACAGGAAGTAACCCCCCACCCCCCTTTATTTTAATTATTTCTGTTTCCCTCCAGGTAGACGGGGGTGACCTGCCGGCAGACGGGGCTTAGAGCAAGCCCTCCCCCAGGGAAAGGGGGGGGGTGTAGGTCATGCCGTGGGCTCCCCAGCCTGAGAGAACAAGGGAGGAATGTGGCAGGGCGGAGGGTGAAGGGCGGAGGGGCGGAGGTGGACCGGGTGTGTGATCCCGTATTAGGCTAATCATGCCTTCGAGAGGGATAAAGGCCGACTGCAGAGGATGGTGCGGGAGAGAGAGATCATTTACGGACATGTCCGTTGTGTGTGTGTGTTTGTGTTCTTTGGTTTAATTTTATAATTAAAATATTATTTATATTGTCAAGCCAGTTCTCGCCTCCTCCTTTCCAATGAACTGCTTTAAAGGTGTATACTACAGTCTTCAAAGACAAAGGGCAACTGGCTCTAACAAGGACAGAAAGAGACCTGGAAGGCCTGATGTACAATTAAACAAGAGGATAAGTACATCAGAGTCTTCTAGTTTGAGAAATAGAGAAACGCCTCACATGTCCTCAGCTGATAGCTTCATTAAATTGTACCCGCTAAACACCAGTTTCATGTACAACAGTAAAGAGAAAACTCAGGGGTGCAGGCCTTATGGGAAGAATTGCAAAGAAAAGGCCGCTTTTGAAACAGAAAAACAAAAAGAAAATGTTAGAGTGGGCAAAGAAACACAGACATAGGACAACAGATAATTGGAAAAGAGTGTTATGGATCTTAACCCCTTGAGCATTTGTGGGATCAGCTAGATTGTAAGGTGCATGAGAAGTGCCCAACAAAACAGTCACATCTATGGCAAGTGCTACAGGAAGCTTGGGGTGAAATGTCACTTGAGTATCTGGACAAACTGACAGCTAGAATGCAAAGGATCTGCAAAGCTGTCACTGATATATGAGGCAGATTTTTTTGATGAGAACTATTTGAAGCAGTTTAAAAAGTTCTGAATTTTTTTTTCACTTTCGTGAATTTCTTTCCATAAGAGCAAAATCTGTACATTATTCCAAACTTTTGGCTGCCAATGTATATTAGATTAAAAAAAAAATCTTTGTGGCACGGTGGAGGGCGGGACCGGCGCGTAATTGCACACGCCCGGTCCCGTATCGGGCTGATTGAGCCGGCAAGAGGGTTAAAAGGCCACTCGCAGACGGCAATCGAGAGAGAGAGAGAGAGCTTAATCAGCAGACGTCTGCTGTCCTAAATGTTTGTTTTAAGTTCTTAATTAAATTATTATTTATGTTGACAAGCCAGTTTCTCGCCTCTTCCTTGCCCATGAATTATGAACTGTGTTACAATCTTATAATGTGTATTTAATCTCTAGACTTCATACCATTTATGACACAATGACAGTAATACAAACATAATTCCAGAATAAAAACAATTTAAAAAAACTCTTATTTTTACCCTATTTTTAAGATTTATTCATTTCGATTTCAGAACAAAGTTCCATCAAACTGAAATGAGTATTGTTTAACTAAATTAAATTAATATTTATTTTATTTTATTAAAAATTACAATTTGAAATTGAAATTTGTAAATCATAAAAGGATTTTTTTCAATGAAGTGTTGAAAGTTTTCGAAATTATAAAAAGTCAAATAGTTGTTATATGTTAGGGATGTGTTGTTTCCTACATTATTCACGTTTCAGATAGGGGAGACGGGCTAGTTCCCTAGTTTTACTAGTTTACTCTAAAAACATTTCTAGGGTAAATTTAAAAACATTTCTAGGGTGAAAGTAAATTTTATTATATACTGCAAGCATTTTTATAGGCTTTAAAGCTAAATGAAAAGTAAAACAATTATGAAGCATGGGTAATGTACAAAAATGAAAGGGTAATGTACAAAAATGAAAAACAACCGTTTTGACCAACATACAATGTAATTAATATACTCTGTTAATTTGTGACATTTAAAATGTGATAACCTACCCCAAAAAAAGATTTTTTAAAGATGCCCTTAAGCCCCGGTGTAGTTACTTGATGTGGTTGATATCACTCCACTCCTTATGGTCATAGACGCTGCCTCGCATGCCTGGGCCACACTGAGGCAGCGTTTGTGGATGGTTCATGTTCCCACAGCGAGAACTTAACCATGACATTGTGGCAGTTTCGGCTTTCCTTCCTAAAAAGGAATGCCACTCCAGCCGCCCACTGCATCTCTCCTTCTTCCCACCGGGTTGAGGATGACCCGATGGTGATGGAGGCAATTTTGGGATGGCAGTGGGCTCGTTTTGGCCGGGTAGATCCCCACGAACCACCCGCCTGGCTCGTTGACTTCCGTCTGGGCTCGAGGTGAGAGCGGCTTGCCTCACTGCCATTCTGACTACACCTTCGGACCCGCCAAGCTGGATGAGGAATTCGGAGCTGCATCGGAGAGCCTCCTGGTGTCTGATGCGGAAGATTCGACTGGGCTGCCACCTTTGGGTTGGCCCGCCCAGTCTGAGGCTGATGCCCAGATGGCCGACATGCTTGCCCGGGCCATCGTGAGCATGGGGTTGGACTGGAACCCTCCATCCTCCCTGCAGCCCTCATGGCTAGACGATTGGTTCCCCGGGTCTGGGCGCCGCTCACAGCCATGCCCCCCACCTTTCTTCCCGGAGGTGCACGAGTTGATGAGGTCATGGAGCGGACTTTTCTCTGCCCGTAACAGACCTCCTTGCTCGCTCTCATTATCCTCGACAGCAGGGTGGCCCATAGGTACTCGGAGGTCCCTCAGGTGGACAGAGTGGTTGCGATCCACATGTGCCTGGAAAACGACACCACTGTCGAAAATTATTGTCCCCTTAGTGCGTTCGACAGCCAGGTGTATCAGTACATGGTCCTCCCCTTTGGCCTGTCCCTGTCCCCTCACGTCTTCATGGAGTTCACAGATGCAGCCCTTGCCCTGTTAAGGGACATGAACATCTGCATACTCAACTACCTCGACGACTGGCTCATCCTAGCCCACTCTCAAGAGTTACTATGCTCCCACAGGGACCAGGAGCTCAGGCTCCTCAGCCGTCTAGGGCTTCAGGTCAACTGGGAAAAGAGCAAGCTCGCTCCAGTTCAGAGCATCTCTTTTCTCGGCATGGAGTTAGACTCAGTCTCAATGACAGCACGCCTCACCAACGGCGCGTGCAGTCAATGCTGAAATGCCTCACCTTGTTCAAGCTAGGCACAGCGGTTCCTCTAAAACAATTCCAGAGGCTCCTGGGGCATATGGCATCCTCCAAGGCGGTCGCGCTGCTGGGGTTGTTACATATGAGACTGCTTGTAACATTTGCCGGAACTGCACACAAGAATTTCACCTGCTGTTGCACTTGTGTACACAGTAGTGTGACAATAAAGTGATTTGATTTTGATTTGATTTGCTTCAGCACTGGCTTCAGACTCGAGTCCCAAGATGGGCATGGCACCACGGCACATACCGTGTTCATCACCACCAACTCCTGCAACCAGACTTTCAACCTCTGGACAGACCTCTGTTTTCTGCGGACAGGAGTCCCCTTACAGCAGGTGTCCCGACATGTTCTAGTCAACACAGACGCCTCCAAACGGGGTTGGGGTGCCATGTGCAATGGACTGGACAGGGACCCGGCTGGGTTGGCACATAAACTGCCATAGAGTTGCTGGTTGTAATTCTTGCCCTGCAGAGGTTTCTCCCGCTACTTCGGAGCAAGTACGTCTTGATCCGTTCAGACACCACCACCACGATAGCATACATAAATCTCCATGGCGGCGTGCGCTCTCATCACATGTCGAAACTTGCCCGCCATCTCCTCCTTTGGAGTCAGCAGCAACTCCGGACAATACACACCACTCATATCCCGGGCAACCTCAACATGGCAATGGATGTGCTGTCACGAAGAGGAGAGAGGCTCCAACCCCAGGTGGTCCAGCTGATTTGGGAGCGGTTCGCAAAGCACAGATAGACCTGTTCGCTTACCAAGAGACCTCCCACTGCCCGCTCTGGTACTCCCTAGCAGAGGCTCCCTTTGGAACAGACGAGCTGGCACACAGCTGGCTCCAGGGGCAAGGTCAGGGAGGACGAGGAACAAGTCACTCTAGGGACCTGCAAGCATTCTCTGTCAGCGACACTTGCCTGGAGTTCAGTTCGTCAGACACCCATGTCGTCATAAGACCTCAACCGGGCTACTTGCCCAAGGTTCCTACGATCCCCTTCAGGGACCAGGTTGTGAACCTGCAAGCGCTGCCCCGGGAGGAGGCAGACCCAGCCTTTTTGTTACTGTGTCCGTTGCGTGCTTTGCCTACCTATGTGGATCACACGCAGAGCTTTAGATGTTCCGAGAAGCTCTTTGGCTGATTTGGTGGACAACAGAGGCTACCCCATCACTTTGGCCTCTCAGACCCAGGCCATGCCCGCCCCCTTGTGGGTTCTAGCACATTCAAAGTGTGGCATCCTCTTGGGCAACACCCAATACATTTACAAGATTCTAAAATCTCAGGGTTGAGTCGGTTTCATTCTGTGTTCTCTCTGGTCCCAGCACGTAGAACTTAGGAAAATGGAACATCTGACCTGGTGTTCTGTTTGCGCATAGCGCCCTTCCCCTCCACTGAGGTGATCACATGCACTCATTTCTCCCAGGATAGTGTTACGTGGAAATGCAGTTTGTCTTGTGTTGTTGGTGTGCTTCTTTCTCTCTCTCTCTCGTTTCTCTCTCACTGTAATGATTCACAGGTGGAGCTGCTAACGAGTGACCTGATTGGTGACGGGAGTACTTGGCGCTGTATTTAAGTCTCCTGAAGCATGGATCTACAGCTCCCCGCTCTCATGGCTTCCTTGATGAAGAGACGTGTAGTGTGATCTAGTACATGTTAAAGACATTTGATGTGAATCACAACCTTGTGTTAAGTTGTGTTGGATTATGTTAAACCCTTTTGGAGTATGGTAGGGAGGTGGGTGCCTCTTTTATTTATTATTTGTTTTCTCCTGTTTTTGATAAGTAGGGAGGGAAGTTTTTGTATCTTTTGTTTGTTATCTGATTTCTAGGTTAGTATCCTTAAATTAGTTAGCTTTGTTTTGTTATTTGTTTTGGCTTCTCCCCCTCCTGTAATTTGTGGCTCTTTAGCTACTTATGTTAATAAATATACTTTGTTTTGCACTTTAAGATTGTTCTGATGTTTTTTTGAAGCCTTGGGAGTGAGAGCGGGGACTCCAGGGATCATTGTTATGTATGGTTTTTGTTCTCTTTGAGTAGAGTTACTACCTAATACGTAACAATAGTCTACTAAACTCGCGCTCCATGGATGTCCTACCTCCATAGCTCTCTGGTCTGTGAATTCAGCAGAGGAATTCCTGACCAGACCCACTACGGTTACTAATTACTCTGTACTGGAATAGATGCTCCACAGGGTTGGCCTTCATGGATTAATGCCCCAGCGTATTTTCCGTGGTACAGTCCCCCAGCCGGGGGACCCGTGTCTCCCTTGGGCAGTCCCCTCTGCTCCCCGATCGTTGTATTTGTAGCAACTCCTCCCTTGCTAGGTAGGATCTACCACCGCGCCACTTCCACTTGTGGCCTGAAAACCCATGTGACGTATTCGCCACATTTAACCTCCCCCCAGCCTGGTCTCCGTGGGGTCTTTTCCCCCTGAAAGAATAGGAGTTGGAAAAGAATGCCTTCCCTGATGCGTGTTATAGCATTAAATGCCACCAGCCGCTTTAACTTAGAGAGAGAAAAGGCATGGCTGGTGCAGCCTGCTCCCATGCTTGACACATCGCTTGTTTCCTTCCTTCAGGGAACCTAAAAACTTTATGACGTTTTTATGTGGCGTTGGGGAAGGGTATGTGCAGTCTGATGCAGCCTGCTACTTTGACATGCAACTGCCTGCCCACACGGTTCAGCGCATGGCGTGATTGAATAGGGACCTCCACGATAAAGTTCAGAACAACAAACCAAATTTGACACTTAAAACACCCTCACCCAGCTGAAAATACCGCTTTTAAAAAAGAAGCTAAAAAAGGGAAAGCGGCTAAAGCTAGCCAGAGCTCAGATTCAGCCAGAAGTCAGCAGCCTCTCATATCTTTTCTTGGTATGAGAAGCGAAAAGACCAAAGGAATTATGAGGAAAATTATGGAATTCATGGCCCTGGATGACTAGCCGTTCACCAGAGTGGAGGGTTCAGGAATCTGATAAATTTCCTCGATTCAGAGTAGGCGGTACTTTCCGACGTCACGTTGCCCTTGTGATTGAATCTCGTGTCATGTCACACACGCAGCCTGTTACAAGCATACCTGTCAACATTTGGGAACACCAATCCGGGAGGTGAAGGGGGGTGCTGGATGGCAGAGGCAGGCTAAATACATATAAATTGTGCCGTTGTGATTTAATGTGCTGAGTAACATAATTTTTCCCACCGTGTCCGATATTAAGATCAGTGCGACACACTTTTCAAAAGGCGTGGGTATTGTTGATATGGCTTTGGGATATGAAATTAAATGCTTTCGTCCATTTGTTGTTAAATTTACATGTAAATGTATTGATTTTTTTTAGCCGGAGCACCAGCTGAGTCTCCTCCCATCTACCGGTGATGCTTGTTTCAACTTCTCGCGTCTGCTGCCTGCGCAGATTTTAACAGAGCAGCTGGGTTTTGGTTGTAATATTTGGAATTGTTTTGTTAGACGAGTAAAAAATAGAAAAAGGTCCATTTATAAAAATAGTGGAAAATGACATCTGTTTTGTTATATAAAGCAACTCATTTTAAGTTAATTGTTATTTCTACCTCTTTCCAGTCACAAAGCACTTCATATATCAGAACCTGTAACTTTGTTTGGGGGAAATTGTAATGTTTATTAATTTATTTTATTATGAAAATTACATTTTGCATTGAAGAAAGGTAGATTTTGTTTGTATATGCGGTCAGTATTTCTTAGAAAGAAAATCGGAATCGGAAAAAATCGGTAACGGCAGGTCACACTTGGAAAAAAATAGGAAATCGGAATCGGCCAAGAAAATTGCAATCGGTGCATCTCTAATCACTAATCATGGACAACAAATCATAATGATCAATTACTATGAAAAGAACTTTAAGGGATAGTTCACAAAAATATGAAAATTCTCTCATCATTTACTCATCCTCATGCCATCCAAAACGGGTATGACTTTCTTCTGCAGAAGAGAATATTTTAAGCTCTGTAGGTCCATACAATGCAAGTGAATGATGACCAGAACTTCTGCAGTTTCATAAAAGTGATCCATACAACTCCATGGTTCAATCCATATCTCCAGAAGGGATATGATAGGTGTGGGTTAGAAACAGATCAATATTTAATAATTTTACTATACATCGCCACCTCTGACTAGCCCATCCAGTAGATGGCTGAATGTTAAAGTGAAAGTCACTTCTGAAAAGTGTGATGACAGTGCCACCTACTGTTCAGCAATACCCCAACTTTCCTATGACTAGTCTTTTTGGATTTCTTGGGTCATACAGAGCTGATTCTGTGAGGAATAATGAAATTTAGTGGAGAACTGGTATAATATAGCAAAACATGATATGATGTCAAAAGATGACATCAAAAGATGTCATCAAAGGGTCAGGGAATAAATATTCAACAAACAACTAGAGATTTTCTTGTAGGATGGTAAAAAATAAATAAAATAAAAATAAACATAAATCCAAAAACAAGGGCTTAAAATTAAAGGTAGTAAAAATAGTACTTTATAGTTATAGTTTCAAAAGCCCCAATCCACATAGATGGAAATTATCTCAGCATCCCCATTTTAATAACATTTTACAAAAGATGTCTGTCTAAAATTTCCCTTAAAATAAAAAGAAAATGAAAGAAAAACAATCTTGTATATATTATAAAAAAATATATTGTATTCTCTCTTAATACAAACAAACAACATTGTAGAAAACTTTTTTACAGAACCATACTTATTGCTCTTTATTTAATGGCACAAAACAGTTAAACACAATTAGTAGGCTACAATTTAAGAGAAAATGCATTTTAAAAGGAAAGCGAAATGTTATATACAAATGGACAATGGTGCCCAAAAGTTTGGAATAATGTATTGCTTTTGCTGTTTTGGAAGGTAATTGGTACTTTAATTCACCAAAGTGGCATTCAACTGATCACAAGGTATAGTCAGGACATTACTGATGTAAAAAACAGCTATCACTATTTGAAAAAAAAAAAAAGTCCTTTTTGAACAAATCTAGACAGGCCCAATTTCCAGCAGCCATCACTCCAACACCTTATCCTTGAGTAATCATGCTGAACTACTAATTTAGTACTAGAAAATAAATTGTCATTATATTAAATTATATTACATTAAAGCTATTTGGTTTGTTAAATGAAGCTTAACATTGTCTTTGTGTTTGTTTTTGAGTTGCCACAGTATTCAATAGACTGACATGTCTTAAGGTCAATATTAGGTCAAAAATGGCAATAAAAAGAAACAGCTTTCCCAAGAAACTTGTCAGTCAGTCATTGTTTTGAGGAATGAAGGCTATACAATACTTGAAATTTCCCCGCCTTCAGCCCCACGACTGTCGCCCGGCCGGCCGGTTCGACGAGTCTAGAGGACACCGACACTGGACCTCCTCCTCAGTCGCTAACCCGCCCCCTGCCAGGTGTGCGGAGCAAGGTAAGTGCTTTGAGACTTTTCTCAGCACTAGAGCCTCGTGACGCGTCTTCGCCTCCCGATGCCATATTACCTGCTCCGCCCCACCAGGTACGTCAAAAATAACCGTCCCCTTGGTACCCCTAGCGCGGAGCTTGGATGCGTGGCTTTCACTTCCCAACCCGTCACGCTGGTTGGCCCGGACCATTCGACTCGGTTATGCAATTCAGTTTGCCAGGCCCCCCGCCATATGGCGAACATGCCAAGTCCCTGTGCACAGAAATCGCAACTCTTTTACTCAAAGACACGATAGAGCCTGTCCCTCCAACCGAAACGAAGATGGGTTTCTACAGCCCGTACCCAAGAAAGGCGGCAGTTTACGACCGATCTTGGACCTGCGAGTTTTCAACCAGGCTCTGCTCAAACTCCCGTTCAAAATGCTCACGCAAAAACATATTCTAACTTGCGTCTGGCATCTAGATTGGTTCGCAGTGGTAGACCTAAAGGACGCGTACTTCCACGTCTCAATTCTGCCTCGACACCGACCCTTTCTACGGTTCGCGTTTGACGGCCAGGCGTAACAGTACAAAGTCATCTCTTTGGCTCGTTGGCTTTTTGTCCTTTTTGGAGCATTAAAGTTCTGGTCACCATTCACTTGCATTGTATGGACCTACAGAGCTTAAAATGTTCTTGGCCTATTCCGATTTCCAATTTTTTTCCAAGTGTGACCTGCCGTTACCGATTTTTTCCGATTCCGATTTTCTTTCTAAGAATTATTGACCGCATATACAAACAAAATCTACCTTTCTTCAATGCAAAATTTAATTTTTATAATAAAATAAATTATTAAACATTACAATTTCCCCCAAACAAAGTTACAGGATCTTCTCTGACTTCTGATATATGAAGTACTCTGTGACTGGAAAGAGGTAGAAATAAAAATTAACTGCAAATGAGTTGCTTTATATAACAAAACAGATGTCATTTTTCACTATTTTTATAAATTGACCTTTTTCTATTTTTTACTCGTCTAACAAAACAATTCCAAATATTACAAGCCTATGAACAAAACTGAAGTGTCCAATACGCTCAACATTGACATTAAGCTTACGTTAGATACCAAATATCAGAGGTAAAACTGATTGCTGCTTCGGGATCGGCTTGTAACCATACCTGTCGTCACTCACCCCCGTTTTTCCCAGGAGTCTCCCGTATTTCACACCCATCTCCCACCCCCCTCCTGTTTTGTTATATCTCCCGGGAAACTCCCGTAAATTGTATGGATTCAATTCCACGTTATATGAATAATCACATCAATATATTATTCCAAGGTTGTCCAGTTGCCAGATCTTGTATGAAACGCACCCTACTCACACAATCGACTCACCATACACATTTCTAATAATTTGTGACCTCAACCTGGCAACCAAAACCCAGCTGCTTTGTTGAAATCTGCGCAGGCAGTAGATGCGAGAAGTTGAATCAAGCAACACCGGTAGATGGGAGGAGACTCAGCTGGTGCTCCGGCGAAAAAAATAATAATATATATATACATGTATATTTAACAACAGATCGACGAAAGCATTTAATTTCGGAACACCGGCTGATTCCGGTCCCTGGCCGGTCGATCAGTGCATCTCTATTAGAAGCCGGCATTTGCATACTCATTTACCTCGACGACTGGCTTATCCTGACCCACTCGCGAGAATTACTATGCGCTCCCAGAGACCAGGTGCTCAGGCACCTCAGCCGCTTGTACTGGGTAAAGAGCAAGCTCTTCCCGGTTCAGAGCATCTCTTTTCTTGGCATGGATTTAGACTCGGTCTCAATGTCAGCATGTCTCACCAACAAGCGTGCGCAGTCAGTGATGAGATGTCTCACCACTCTCAGGCCAGGCACATCGGTCCCTTTAAAACTTTTTAAAGGCAGTCACGCCGCTGGGGTTGATGCATATGAAACCGCTTCCCTCAGTCGATCCAGCTGATTTGGGAATGGTTCGGCAAGGCCCAGGTAGACCTGTTTGCCTCCCGAGAGACCTCCCACTGCCTGCTCTGTTACGCCCGAACATAGGCTCCTCTCGGGGCAGATGCATTGGCACACAGCTGGCCTGCGGGGCTGCGCAATTACGCATTTCTCCCAATGAGCCTTCTTGCACAGGTGCTGTGCAAGGTCAGGGAGCACAAGGAGCAAGTCACTCTAGTGGCTTCCTATTGGCCCACCCAGGCCTGGTTCTCGGACCTCGTACTCCTCGCGACAGCCCCTCCCTGGCAAATTCCCCTGAGGAAAGACCTTCTTTCTCAGGGATGGGCATCCGCACCCATACCTTTGGAACCTCCACGTCTGGCCCCTGGACGGGACGCGGAAGATCTAGCTGGTCTACCACCTGCCGTCATAGACACAATCAGCCAAGCCAGAGCCACTTCTACCAGGTATCTTAATGCCCTCAAGTGGCGCCTGTTCTTCCTGGGCTAAAGACCCACAGAAGTGCGCAGTTAGGTCAGTGCTCATATTTCTGCAGGAGAGGCTGGAGGGGAGGCTGTCCCCTTCCACCCTAAAGGTGTATGTCGCTGCCATCACGGCCCACCACAACACAGTAGACGGCAAGTCTTTGGGTAAGCACGACACCTGGAGGTTAAATCCCTCCCGGCCAAGCCTGTTCCCCTCATGGGACCTCTCAGTGGTCCTCTCGGGCCTTCAGAGACCTACCTTCGAGCCGCTAAAATCAGCTGGACTCAGGGCCCTCTCTCTAAAGACGGCCCTGCTGATCGCGCTCGCCTCCATCAAGAGGGCCGGGGACCTGCAAGCGTTCTCTGTTAGCGACACTTGCCTGGAGTTCGGTCCAGCAGACACGTTTGTGATCCTAAGACCGTGACCGTGCTACGTGCCCAAGGTTCCTACCATGCCCTTTAGAGACCAGGTAGTGAACCTGCAAGCACTGCCCTGGGAGGAGACAGACCCAGCTCCTTCGTTGCTGTGTCCGGTACATGCTTTGTGTACCTACTTGGACCGCATGCAGAGCTTTAGATGTTCTGAGCAGCTCTTTGGACAGCGGAAAGGGAACACTGTCTCCAAACAGAGGCTTTCAAACTGGGTAGTGGATGCCATTTCATTGGCCTATCACACCCAGGCTGTGCCCCCCCCTTGCGGGTCCGAGCACACGACAAGGAGAGTTGCGTCCACATGGGCACGGGGCAGGGGTACCTCCCTGACAGACATATGTAGAGCAGCGGGTTGGGCAGCAGGTTGGACATCTAATACCTTTCCGAGCCAGTAGAACTCGGTAACATGCTGACGGTCTGGCCAGGTAGATCACTTGCACCTAGCGCCCTTTCCCTTGGCTGAGGTAAAACTCTGTGCTTTCTCTCCCAGTAGATCCCACTCATTCGGATCCCTGGACGATTCCTCCCTAGCCCTTTGGGTCCGCAGTTCAGTGGAGGAACTCGCCGACCCAATCCACTGCAGGTACTTAATCTAGCCTGTACTGGAATAGATGCTCCACAGGGCAGGACTCCTATGTGGTCTCCCCCTGAGTGTATTTTCCATGGTCCGGTCCCCTTACAAGTGGACCCGCGTCTCCGTCAGGCAGTTCTAGCCGCCCTCCGGTCGCCGTGATGTAGCAACTCCCCCCTCGTAGCGAGGCTGTATCTACCAGTGCGCCATCTCCACATGCCACCTAAAAACCCATGTGATGTATTCGCCACTTTTACCTCCCCTTCCGGGCATGTGTGGCCTATGCAGGGTCTTTTCCCCCTGAAAGAATAGGAAACTGGGTAAGACCCCCTTCCCTCGATGCATGTAAGAGCCCCGGCCATTCTTGCTCTATGCGGAGAATCATAGAGAGAAAAGAGGCCCAGCTAGGCTTGGCCCGTTCCCAGGTTGGCAAGCGTCGCCTTGTTCCCCTGCCTAGGGTAACCAGAAGGATTCCGACGCCTTTTGTGGGGCATTGGGGAAGGGTACGTGCAGTCTGACACAGCTGGTCGCCTTTGCACGTAGCATACCTGCCCGCACCTGTGTCAGCAAAACACGTACATGGCTCAGCGCATGGCGTGATTTAAATTGGACCCCTAGTGTCGCTTCTTCGACACAATGTCGAAGTGAACAACAGACGGGGAACGTCTAGGTTACGGACATAACCTCTGTTCCCTAATGGAGGGAACAATATTGTTGTGTCCTCCCGGCCATGTCGCTGAGCCGAGCCACTGTAGTGGCCGGACCATTTCCGGAAAAATCCTGAATGAACGTATTTCCTCGCTTTTATACCCGTATGTCCGGGGACGGGGTATGCAAATACTGGCTGCCAACTTCTCATTGGCCTTTTTTCATAGATCAGAAGCATTTTCGGACTCCTAGTGTTGCTTCTTCGACACAACGTCTTGTTCCCTCCATCAGGGAACGGAGGTTACATCAGTAACCTAGACGATTTCATGCAAAGGTGTATACTACAGTCTTCAAAGACAAAGGGCAACTGGCTCTAACAAGGACAGAAAGAGACATGGTAGGCCTGATGTACAATTAAACAAGAGGATAAGTACATCAGAGTCTCTAGATTAAGAAATAGAGAAACGCCTCACATGTCCTCAGCTGATAGCTTCATTAAATTGTACCCGCTCAACACCAGTTTCATGTGCAACAGTAAAGAGAAGACTCAGGGGTGCAGGCCTTACGGGAAGAAATGCAAAGAAAAAGCCACTTTTGAAACAGAAAAACAAAAAGAAAATGTTAGAGTGTGCAAAGAAACATGGACATAGGACAACAGATAATTGGAAAAGAGTGTTATGGATCTTAAACCCATTGAGCTAGACTGTAAGGTGCGTGAGAAGTGCCCGACAAGACAGTCACATCTATGGCAAGTGCTACAGGAAGCATGGGGTGAAATGTCATCTGAGTATCTGAACAAACTGACAGCTAGAATGCAAAGGATCTGCAAAGCTGTCACTGCATGTGGCAGATTTTTTTGATGAGAACTCTTTGAAGCAGTTTAAAAAGTTCTGATTTTTTTTTTTTTCACTTTTGTGAATGAAAGTACGAATTTCTTTCCATAAGAGCAAAATCTGTACATTATTCCAAACTTTTGGCTGCCAGTCTATATTAGATTAAAAGATGTATTCTTATAATGTGTATTTAATCTCTAGACTTCATCCCATTTTATCTCAAAAGTTTAAAGTTAATTTCATTGAGGCTAAGCATAGGTGACCGGTGACACAATGACAGTAATACAAACATAATTCCACAATAAAAAAAATACAAATTTTTTTTTATTTTTACCCTATTTTTTAGATTTATACATTCCGATTTCAGAACAAAGTTCCATCAAACTGAAATCTCACAAATATTCTATTTTGAATTAGGTATTTGGTTAAAATAATCAGTTTTGAATCAGATGTTTGAAAGCAACATAAAAAAATCTACTACTAGAAAAATAATTGTGGAATTGGACTTTTGACTCAAAACCTTATACAGTAGTTGATGAGATATAGCCAACCTGATCTAGCCCTTTTGAGAACTTCCCTGTGTGACACCCATCCCCGGGCTCCCCTATAGGCTATACATATACATTTCATGCAATAATGGATTTGACTGATGTAGTGATGAATATAACAGGGACACACATTGCATATGGGGTATTTGTAACTTGCGTTTGCAAAATCTTTGCACTCACATCTAGAGCTACACTTATGTCAACAACCAGTCAAGAAACCAAGATATTAACATGTAAAACGTGACAGACATATCCTCTTCTTCCATTTCTATTCTGTTAAAGAAAAGTTACTGTAATGTTGCTTTTAGACACATCAAAGCTGCATGGGGGATTTACTTAGGCCAGACTTTGCTCCTGATGAGTTATTCTATAAGCAATGACTTAAATGCTATCTGTCTGCTCATGTAAATGTATGATAAAGTAATAGCATAGTATATCTAATTCCTCTCTATATAAGATAATTTGTCCACAGAATGCTATTTAATTACTCTAATTACTGTAACTGCGCTGTGGATTGGTTCAATCAGAGTGTAATTTCGCTGTGTAGTTTGGCTTGCATACAGTTTAACCCAAGAACCAGAATTTTAAGGTCATAGTGAAATTTGACAACATAGGTTTGAGCGTTTCTCAATTAAAGATGATTTATTCTGCCAAATGATGTATACAATGTATGATATAAATCAACAACAAAAAGGCAGTATTCAAATAAAGGAAAATTAAGAATGAAATCATTTTCAAAACCACAGTCAACAGTTACTTTTTGTTTATTGTCTACTTCATTGGTGGAAGCATCAAAAATGCCTTCTGTTTTTAAGGGTTGCTTTCATTTTAGTTTCACATGTGTATCTGTGGGCATTTGCTCATCTTTAGCCTACATTTAGGTAACATCTATGTATTTATTTAATTTATCACAGCCAATGAATGCAGAAAGTTAAATTGGTATAGCTATCATATATAATAAATAATGAAATAATTTAGTTTAGGCTATGCATAGTGCCAAGACCTGCCAACAAATGCGTATTGTTAGAAGAAAACAAAACAATCCTTAGACCTATAGACCATTACTGACTTCAATCACACCGGCTCCCTCAGAATCAACTGGCCTGCCAATCTCCTGCGGCTGCTTCTCTTTCTCTCTCTGCTAAAATATCTTTGAATATCCATCTTATCTGCTCAATGAATTGAAGGATACAACGGTAATAGCATTAACAGGGACCCTATGACATTTAGTTTTCAATGACAACAACAATCTATGGGGATTTATATTGTTTTATATGCCTATTATAGAGATAGGTTATATTATTGGCAAAGAATAAAGAGTTGTGATTAGCTTGCTAAGTTAACCATTTCTTGTATTTTGCTTGTTCACTCTAGCTAGACTACAGTTTTCCATAGCAAACCAAAATATCCCCTTTCCTTTACCTCAAGAAAACGTAGCTAAAGGTAAGCAGGTAATTAAAAACAACTTACAATTTCACTCTGTATCACGACACTTACCAATCTTCCTTTCACCATTAGCGTGTGTATCGGTGTGTGTGGGCGGGAGGGTGCATAGCGAGTTCAACTTCAGACCAAACTAGAGTAACGACGAGACGAGATGAATCCTCCAGTTACTTGCAGTGCTCCGGTCTGCAACGCTCTGAAAGCTGCCACAATTCACACCAATGCAACGAGACGGTGCGGTGCATCATTTTGATAGCACTACGACTCTTTGTACTTCTGTCCAACTTCCGACTTTTCAGCTATTTTTTGTAGCTGGATTATATATATATAATTTGTTGCATCTAATTCTGAATATGAATGAGGATACGGTTATTGATAAATCGAATTGTTATTGTTGTTCTTATTATCATTTAGGGGGGCTTAGGAACATTTTGGGGTAGCTTCAGCCCCCCTAAAATAGGACTAACGACGTCCCTGTCAACCACACTGTAAGAAATGGTCACCTTCAATTATCATCTTTAGTTTCTAGTTCAACTTAATCCAGCTCTTTAGAAATTGTCTTTGTTAGTGAAACTTAAACAACAATTAAACCTGTAAATTCAGATGTTACCAAATGAAGCATTTTGTTTTTTAACGAAACGTTTATTTTTGTGTCTGTTACAAAATGCTCAGGATTCGATGCCTGTTTCCAGATCAGGATCTGCCGTTTTTCCTGGGTCATAATCACCTGTTTAAAAACAAAACTGTATACATTATTCATTGATGTAAGAACTTTAAAATGTATAATTAGCTTATGACATTCTCCAATGAGATGTATCAGGATTAGCCAGAGCCATGCTTTACCACCAAGCAGAAAGAAAAACTGCAACTTGGAGTAAACATCTGGCTGGGAAAGTGAAACAGAAATGATCCCCAGAGAGCAATTACTCCAAGCTGCAAACTATTAACATTCCAGGTTCACAGAGTGAGATTTTATTCAGAATCAAGTTTCTGTGAAAAAAAAATTTGAGACAGAAATGAAAAGTATCACACAGAGCATGTTTAACCCAACACCATGATTAAGATTCCATTATGAGATTTCAGAAACATACTTAGTATGGGTTGGGCAGAATCTGGGCTCATCTAACATCTGTGAATAAATTCTGTGGAAATTTATGATATCACTAATCACGGTCAACAAAACATAATGATCAATTACTATGAAAAGATCTTTAAGGGATAGTTCACAAAAATATGAAAATTCTCTCATCATTTACTCACCCTCATGCCATCCCAGATGTGTATGACATTCTCTCTTCTGCAGAACACAAATTAATTCATCTTGTTACACTTTTGGTGATCCTGGCCAAAAATCACTGGCCTATAAAAGTTGCATATAAATCTCTCATTGTGCTATATTATTACCAAATATTGGATTATATCTTGTTACCAACTTGTTTTCTTTCAATTATCACAGGTTTTGTATTTCTTTTTGGAAATTATTGATCATAGGCCTCATTGACCTGAGCTTATGCTCACCATTATGCATACATCATTTTTGAGTGAAAAAAGCATTATTTGTGTATTACATGCTTTCACTTTCCCTGAGTTGCATCCAATATCCATTCATCCATCCAACATGACCACACACAAACACACACACATGCGCACTTAACAAAAATATGTGCATGCACACACAAACACACGCATGCTCACATACACACAAACTCTTTGATTATTACATGCTCTCTTGTTGCTGTTCACATATGTGCCTGTGTGCTTGTAAACATAAATTCCTCTGATCAGTGCGTGCACAAGTCCAAGGCCTTTATGGTTGCAAGCACACATGCACATTTGTGAACATGAACATGATGAACATGCTCCTGAGCACAAAATTTCTCTCTTTTTTTATCTCCCCCATTCATTTTCAATGGCCGGTCATTTCTGACCGGGAACACCACAGGTGTGACTTTGTGCCATTTTGTACAAAATAACAGCGTTTCAAAACATACTTCTTGGATAAACATTAAAGCACACTAGTGTGATAAATACAGTACAGAATGTTTTCATATTTTATTTAATATTGCCAAAATTATCCCCAAATAATCCTTTTTTCATTCAAAAATGGTGCATAAACTCAGGTCAATAAGGCATACGATCAATAATTTTAAAAAAGAAATACAAAACTAGTGCTAATTGAAAGAAAACAAGCTCACAAAAAGATCTAATCCAATATTTGGTGATAATATAGCATAACGAGAGATTTACAAGCAATTTTAATAGGTCGGTCATGTTTGAATGGGAACACCAAATTAGGTAAATAATAACAGTACAAGGGTTAACCACTGGAGTCCACTTTGTATGGACATACAGAGCTGAAATATACTTCTAAAATTCTTAATTTGTGTTCTGCAGATGAAAGACAGTCATACACATCTGGGATGTCTATGGCATTAGGGTGTGTATATTATGAGATAATTTTCATTTTTGTGTGATCTATTTATTTAAGTGAAAGTAAAAACACTCCCACATTAATTCCCACTTCATTAAGCATAGTTGGCCTACTCTATCTTAAACATGAGAACCATAGATTCCACTTCACTACATGCAGTCTAAATACATGTACATGTTGTAATACATGTAGTCATAACTAATTACATGCAATAAAACTTGAGAAGAAAGTAAGGCAAATTGGGGCACATTTGTAAAGGCAATATGCTTAAAGCCTATTAAAAGAAAAGTCTTGTTCTCAACTAGTTTCTCTAGTTTCACAATTTAAGCATTGACACTTTTCACCTTTATGAATCATTGTCTGGCAATCTGTGTGTAATATATATGCTTTAAAGAAATGATTCCTGGATTTAATGGAGTGCAATTGTGATCAGCATTAATTTGGTTCCTTTAGAACAAAGGCTATACTCACTCTGAACACTGAACGCAAAACAACAGAGAAAACAGAAGACCAGCAGTAAGCGATCCAATGACCATCACACCAGCAACAATGTTTCTTGTATTAGAATGCTCCTGTTCAGAATCCCCTGAAGGACACACATACTTTACACCAATGCAGATTACCCAATAATAATTTCAGTCTGATCTTAATAATTTGTGTGGTGCTTTTCAGTGCTGATCTTGTTGTGTAATCTTGTCACAATGTAATATAGGCTTGCAAAGTGACTTTTATTGAAGGAGGGTCCAATGAATATCTGTATTGGATCTAACAATAAACCTGCAGCCCTTATCTGAGCACCTGAGCGCAACAATCAGGGCTGTGTTTTCCTAAAACATTGCAAGCTTAAGTTGATTGTGACCTTTGGTGCCAATGGTTTCTATGATCTACTCAGGCTTATGATGCTTTTGGGAAATGCAGCCCAGAGCTTTTTAATAATTTCACGTGTTTCTTTAAGGCGCAGAAACAAACTGTTACATTTTTGGGTTCAGGGAGTGTTGGAACCTCCATTCCCCGAGGGAAGGAACGAGACGTTGTCGAATGAAGTGACACAAGGGGTCTTTCTGGGACGCCAAACGTACCTCTGAACATGAGGAAAGGCCAATGTCAAGATGGCAGACAGAATTTGCATGCCCCGCCCCGGACATACGGGTATAATGGGAAGTGGGGCAGCGAGTGCCAGTCAGGATTTTGCACTGAGGAGCCGAAAATAAGGTACGGCCATTTACAGTGGTAGGTCTAGTGCTGTGGCAGGAAGGACACAACGTCTCGTCCCTTCCCTTGGGGATCGGAGGTTACAACAGTAACCATGACGTTCCCCTTCTGCCACTCACTCGACGTTGTGTCGAAAGAAGTGACACAAGGGGTCCCATCTAAAAACAGCATGCACTGACCGTCGAGACAGGTGCAAGCAGGCTACTGCGTGCTAGAGGCAACTGTGTCGGCTGCACATAGCCCTCCCCAATGCCCCCAAAGAGATGTTACATACTGACCTTAGGTTCCCCTCTCCCCTGAGGGGGGGAACAGGTGCTACATGACTAGCATGGGAGCAAGCCCTGCAGTTGCGGCCTTTTCTCTCACTATGTCTCTCACATAGGACGTGAAGCGGCTGGGGCTATCTTAAAGCTATGAAACGCATCGGGGAAGGTGGTCTTTGCTGGTCCTATTCTTTCAGGGGGAAAGGACCCTGTGGAGGCCACATCCTGCTCAGTCTAGGGGGAGGTAACATTTGGGAAATACACCACGAGGGTTGTGAAGCCATACGTGGGAAATGGCGTGGTGGTAGGTCCAGCCTAATGAGGGGGGACACTACAGCACACCAACCGGGGCAGCAGGGCCACCCAAGGGAAACGCGGGTCCGCCGACAGGGGTACCGTACCGTGGGAAATACATCACAGGGAGTTTTACTGAGAGGGGACCTAAGCCTGTGGAGCCCGACCCCAGTACAGAGCACCTATGACTTCTAGTGGGTCTGGTCGTGAATTGCTCCACTGAATTCGCTGGCCAGATGGCAAGGAAGGAGAACATCCAGGGAGCGACACTTAGTCACTTAGACACAGTTGGACCTGACAAAACACGGGATGAGACCGACTCAACTCTGAGATTGTAAAATCTGGCAAAATCGGGAACGGCCTGGGTGTGATAAGCTAAGGAAATAGCAACAACGACCCAGTGAGCTAACCTCTGTTTGGAGACAGCGTTCCCTTTCCTCTGTCCGCTGAAGCAGACAAAGAGCAGCTCAGAACATCTAGAGCTCTGCGAGTGGTCCAAATAGATACGCAAAGAACATACTGGACACAGCAACGAGAAGGCTGGGTCTGCCTCCTCCCGGGGCAGCTTGCTTGCAGCTTCACGACCTGGTCCCTGAAGGGGGTCATAATAACCTTGGACACGTAGCCTGGTCACGGCCTCAGGATAACGTGAGAATGTGCCGGACCGAACTCCAGGCAGGTGTTGCTGACAGAGAATGCATGCGGGTCCGTAACCCTCTTGATGGAGGCTAACGCGATCAGGTGGGCCATCTTCAGGCAGAGGGCCTTGAGCTTAACTGAATCAAGCAGCTCAAAGGGGGGTCTCTGAAGGCCCGAGAGGACCACAGAGAGATCCCAAGAGGGGAACAGGCTAGGCCGGGGAGGGTTCAGTCTCCGGGCACCTTTCAGGAACCTGATAATCAGCTACATACACCTTCAAGGTGGAGGGGGATAGCCTCCCCTCCAGCGGGAATGAAAGCACTGACCGAACTGCGCACCTCTGCGGGTCTTCGGCTCGAGAAGAACACCAATTCGTGAACAAGCGCCATTTTAGGGTGTAAGTTGCCGGGTGGAGGGAGCTCTGGCTTGGTTGGTCGTGTCTACGACTGCAGGTGGTTGATCCACTAGATCTTCCGCATCCGGTCCAGGGGCCAGACGTGGAGGTTCCTGAGGTCTGGGTGTGGTTGCCAGAGGGTGCCCCGTCCCCGAGAAAGAAGGTCCTTCCTCAGGGGAATTTTCCAGGGAAGTGCTGTCGCGAGGAGCGTAAGATCCAAGAACCAAGCCCGGGTGGGCCAGTAAGGGGCCACCAGGATGACCTGTTCCTCGTCCTCCATGATCTTGCACAGCACTGGTGCAAGAAGTCTCACTGGGGCCAGCGTGGCTGTCCTGAGAGGAGCTCCTATCAGGGAGTAACAGAGCGAGCAGTGGGAGTTGTCTTGGGAGGCAAAGAAATCTATCTGTGCCTTGCTGAATTGGTCACAAATCAGCTGGACCACCTGGGGGTGGAGCCTCCTCTCTATGCTGGACAAAACCTGCCACGACAGCGCGTCCGCCATCGTGTTGCGGTTGCCAGGGATGTGAGTGGCGCGCAGAGATATGAGTCACGGCTAACTCCAAAGGAGGAGATGGCGGGCAAGTTGTGACATATGACAAGAGTGCACGCCGCCTTGGCGATTTATGTACGTTACCGTCGCAGTGCTGTCTGAACAGATCATGATGTGCTTGCCCCAGATTAGTCAACCTCCGTAGGGCAAGAGAAACAGCCAAAAACTCTAGGCAGTTGATGTGCCAACGCTGCCGGGGTCCTGTCCATATTTTGTGACAATCCGCAAGAAGGGGTGATTGTCACACGGTATGTGCTGTGGCGCCATGCCCATCTCGGGTCTGGAGACTGTAGCCAGTGGTGAAGCAGTCACATATGCATCAACCCGAGCGGCGCGGACGCAGCAAAAAGATGACATATGCCCGAGTAGTCTATGGAATGTTTTAGAGGAACCGCTCTGCTGGGCTCGAAGAGAGTGAGGCACCTGAGCACTGACTGAGCATGCTCATTTGTGAGATGTGCTGTCATTGAGTCTAACTCCATGCCGAGAAAAGAGATGCTTTGAACCGGGACGAGCTTGCTCTTTTCCCAGTTGAACTGAAGCCCTAGAAGGCTGAGCACCTGGCACCTGCTCCTTGTGAGCACACAGTAACTCTCGAGAGTGAGCCAGGATGAGCCATTCATCGAGGTAGCTGAGAATGCAGATGCCCACTTCCCTTAGCGGGTCAAGCGCTGCCTCTGCAATCTTCATAAAGATGCGAGGGGACAGGGAAGGGGAGGACCTTGTACTGATAAGCCTGGCCGTCAAACGCAAACCGTAAGAAGGGTAGGTGTCGAGGCAGAATGGAGACGTAGAAGTGCGTGCCCTTCAAGTCTACCACTGTGAACAAATCTAGCTGTCAAACGCAGATAAGAAGCTGTTTCTGCGTGAGCATTTTGAATAGGCGTCTGTGTAAGGCCCGGACCTCGCTCTCAGATCCAAGATTGGTCGCAACCAGCTGCTTTTTTTGGGTACAATGAAGTAAGGGCTGTAGAAACCCTTCTCCATCTCGGCTGGAGGGACAGGCTCTATCGCATCTTTGAGGAGCAGGGTCGTGATCTCTGCTCGTAAGACACTGGCTTTCTCGCCGCACACGGAAGTGGAGCGTACACCGCTGAAACGAGGCGGGAGCTGGTCGAATTGAATTGCGTAGCCGAGTCGGATTGTCCTGGCTAGCCAGCATGATGGATTGGGAAACGAAAGCCACAAATCCAAACTCCACGCGAGGGGCACTAACGGGACGATTGCTTTTGACATACCGGGCGGAGCTTCGCGGCGGGGGGGCGCAGGTAATGGCGTTTCGGGAGGCAGAAGAGCATCCCGAGGCTTAGGTGCTGAGAAAAGACTCAAAGCACTTACCTCCCTCCGCGCACCCAGCAGGGGGCGGGTTAGAGGCTGAGGAAGACGTCCTAGAGAGGCGTCTTTGAAACTCATCAGCGCTGGCCTGCCGGGGCTGAGAAGTCGTGGGGTCGGAGGCTAGGGAACTGCGTCCGGGGAGCCGGGAATGTAGAGTCTTGGAGACGGGTTGCTGTGAGAATGGCGCGCACCGGCTGGATGACCCACGGTGTGAGGAAATGACTCTTTATTGAAAATGTGGGTGCCGCAGCCTGAAATGTGGGTGCATTTGCCTGTGGCAAATGAAATAAGCATTCTCCTCCCGGCCCTCCACTGGGGGATGGAGTGGTCTTGATGCCACCTCCGGAGCGAACGCCTGACTGCCTGACTCCCCATCTCAGGAGCATTTCGGAGCTTTCCTGGTCCTGGAAGGGGTCCTGGAGACGGGGTCATATGGCTGAGAGCAGGGCCCGGTTTGAGGTGGAGCTCCCTGTTGTTTAGCTGCAGGGGGACGCGGCAAGATGTGCCATCTGCTTCTTCACTGCCGAAAACTGCTGGGCAAATTCGCTAAAGTGGCCAAGCTGGGAGTCGGGGGCGTTGAGAAAGTGTGCCTTGTCAACGTCGCGCATCACGACCATGTTCATCCGGAGGTGACACTCCTGGACCACGAGGGTGGCCATAACCCACCCGAGTCCCTGCGCTGTGACCTTCGTGGCTCTGAGAGCGAGGTCAGTGGCAGAGCACAGTTCCTGCAGCACGTCAGGGTCGGAACTACCCAGGTGCAGTTCATTGAGTGCCTTGGCTTGGTGAACTTGCAGGAGAGCCATGGCATGCAGGGCAGAGGCGGCCTGTCCGGTGGCGCTATAGACTTTCGAGGTCAGTGATAATATCATTCTACAGGCTCTGGAGGGGAGTCCCCCAGGTGGCGGCGTTCTCAGGACACAAGGGGATCGCAACCACTCTGTCCACCTGGGGGACCTCCGTGTACCTGTGGGCCGCCCCACCATCCATGGTAGTGAGAGCAGGTGGGTCGGTTCCAGGCAGTAAAAGGTGCCCTCCACGACAGGGTCAGCTCATCATGCACTTCTGGAAACAAAGGACCCGGCTATGAGTGGCACCCTGAACCGATCGAGTAGCCGTGGGGGGACGGAGGTTTCCAGTCCAGCCTCACACTCGCGGCAGCCCGGGAAAGCATAGTGGAAGGTGGGAGCCCAGACGAGTCATCAGCATCAGATGCTGCTGTGACGCTCTCCGATGCAGCGGCGATGTCGTCATCCAATTCCGGGGGCTCGAGGGAGAATGCGAGCCGCACTCATCCCGAGCTCGGACGGAAGCAAGCAAGCGTGTCAGGGTGGCTGAAGTGGCTTTTTCCCGTAACGAAAGACAGCTGCGACCGCAATGTTGCCATGGCTATGTTCTCGCACTGAGAACATGAACCATTCATAAAACACTGCCTGCGTGTGATCGCAGCCCAAGCACGCGAGGCAGCTTTTATGACCGTCAGATGTGGAGAGAAATCAACCACATCCAGGAACTACACAGGAACTATCTTTAAAAAGATGCGTCCTGAAAAGAACGTTCAACGCCTGCTGTGTATTGCTCTTTATGAGTGGAACTCAAAGTCTTTTAGAGGAAATAAACTTGTTTTAGGAGGAGAAACACTCTTTCAGGCAATTAAAGCGCTGTCCAAGCGCCCAGGGTCGTGGACTGCACAGCGTGCAGAGAGAGAGAAAATCCAGCTGGAAACACGGCATAGATCTAACAGCAGTGCATATTGCCAGTAGAGGTAAGTGAAACAGTGGTGAACTCAGCTTTACTGTTGCACAACCATTCTGCTCCGAAGAATAATTCTGACTGGCACTCGCTGCCTCGCTTCACTTTATACCCGTATGTCAGGGGCAGGGCATGCAAATTCTGTCTGCCAACTTGACATTGGCCTTTTCTCAGGTTCAGAGGTACGTTTGGCGTCCCAGTTAGACCCCTTGTGTCACTTCATTCGACGCAAAGTCGAGTGAGTGACAGAAGGGGAACTTAAACTGTTTTGTTTTGTTTTTTGCACAAAAACTTCTGTTGCAAAAAACAAAAAAACTTTAAATGTATGGTAGAGATGGGTAAGAAAAGTTAGCTTAGTTACGTTTGAGGATGATCTGAAATGTCTTCTCTCCTTCCTTGACAAATTTGCTGTTGAGGACGACACATCTAAATGGTGCCAGACTGTCACTAGACACGAGAGTCAATAGACAGTTTGCTTGATAAAGCCACAGATTTTGAACCATTGGCTTCCTTGATGGCTTTTGTCATTATAGAATCAATGGTCCGATTATTTTCAGATTTGTCAAACCAATGAATGGTGCCTGCTGGGTAGCCATCAGTAGCATTGCAGTAAAGGTTGACAGGTCCTCCGTCTGCAACATTTTCAGGCCATGAACTTGTTACAGGATCTCTTTACTTGGCTTTATAGAGAGAAAAACAAAACCAATGCATGTACTGAGAAAAGTAGAGGGCATCATGCAGGTATAGTTCTGAAAGAAAAATGCCTGTTTCAAAAAGGCTGAAACTATATATACAGTGAGGAAAATAAGTATTTGAACACCCTGCTATTTTGTATTTTGTCAATGTATGATTTTTTTAACTATTTATTTGTATGATACAGCTGCAAATAAGTATTTGAACACCTGTCTATCAGCTAGAATTCTGACCCTCAAAGACCTGTTAGTCTGCCTTTAAAATGTCCACCTCCACTCCATTTATTATCCTAAATTAGATGCACCTGTTTGAGGTCATTAGCTGCATAAAGACACCTGTCCACCCCATACAATCAGTAAGAATCCAACTACTAACATGGCCAAGACCAAAGAGCTGCCCAAAGACAATAGAAACAAAATTGTACACCTCCACAAGGCTGGAAAGGGCTACGGGGAAATTGCCAAGCAGCTTGGTGAAAAAAGGTCCACTGTTGGAGCAAACATTAGAAAATGGAAGAAGCTAAACATGACTGTCAATCTCCCTCGGACTGGGGCTCCATGCAAGATCTCACCTCGTGGGATCTCAATGATCCTAAGAAAGGTGAGAAATCAGCCTAGAACTACACTGGAGGAGCTGGTCAATGACCTGAAAAGAGCTGGGACCACCGTTTCCAAGGTTACTGTTGGTAATACACTAAGACGTCATGGTTTGAAATCATGCATGGCACGGAAGGTTCCCCTGCTTAAACCAGCACATGTCAAGGCCCGTCTTAAGTTTGTCAATGACCATTTGGATGATCCAGAGGAGTCATGGGAGAAAGTCATGTGGTCAGATGAGACCAAAATAGAGCTTTTTGGTCATAATTCCACTAACCGTGTTTGGAGTAAGAAGAATGATGAGTACCATCCCAAGAACACCATCCCTACTGTGAAGCATGGGGGTGGTAGCATCATGCTTTGGGGGTGTTTTTCTGCACATGGGACAGGGCGACTGCACTGTATTAAGGAGAGGATGATCGGGGCCATGTATTGCGAGATTTTGGGGAACAACCTCCTTCCCTCAGTTAGAGCATTGAAGATGGGTCGAGGCTGGGTCTTCCAACATGACAATGACCCGAAGCACACAGCCAGGATAACCAAGGAGTGGCTCTGTAAGAAGCATATCAAGGTTCTGCCGTGGCCTAGCCAGTCTCCAGACCTAAACCCAATAGAGAATCTTTGGAGGGAGCTCAAACTCCGTGTTTCTCAGCGACAGCCCAGAAACCTGACTGATCTAGAGAAGATCTGTGTGGAGGAGTGGGACAAAATCCCTCCTGCAGTGTGTGCAAACCTGGTGAAAAACTACAGGAAACGTTTGACCTCTGTAATTGCAAACAAAGGCTACTGTACCAAATATTAACATTGATTTTCTCAGGTGTTCAAATACTTATTTGCAGCTGTATCATACAAATAAATAGTTAAAAAATCATACATTGTGATTTCTGGATTTTTTTTTTTAGATTATGTCTCTCACAGTGGACATGCACCTACGATGAAAATTTCAGACCCCTCCATGATTTCTAAGTGGGAGAACTTGCAAAATAGCAGGGTGTTCAAATACTTATTTTCCTCACTGTATATATATATATATATATAGTATATATATATATATATATATATATATATATATATATATATATATATATATATATATATATATATATATATATATATATATACTGTATATATATATATATATATGTTTACAGTATATATAATATGAAAAAAAAATTAAATACATTGTGTAAAAAAGGCCACTATTAAGGTTATATTCAAGTGTCTTAGTTCCTTTAGCATATGATGAAATTGACACATTCGTCGCAGCATCTGTCCAGCGGGCCAATCAGCGCCGTGGAAAAGACGTGCAGGACAGTGCACCCGCCCACTGGATAGAGTCTGACCGATTGGGAAAGCAGACGGATGCAAGCTATACTGTAGCGTTTATCTTTGTTAAGGTTGTGTGCGTGCCTGTAAAAAAAACACACACACATGCAAAGTTGACCTTATTCAGTGTACTGAGTTTTGGTGACAATAAATGGGTTCTTCCCGAATACCTGATCATCTCTGGTAAAAGTCTTTCACCGGACGCTCTGTAGTGGGTCTGTTATCAACCGGCAAATCAGCTTCTATTAGCCAACATTTTTACATGGTCCTTCGAGCCGGAACCCCAGATTTACTACGGAAAGATGTCACAGCATGAAGAGGACGAGCCAGTCGTGCGTGTCAGGAGGAAGGCAGCCCTCCCCGCACGATATGAAGAGTATGACCTCAGTGGCTTCACTCTCCCAAGACTGTTTCAGACCCATGTCACCACACTCTCAGTTTCATCCTACAGTGCCTTCCAGCCCAGAACCAGAGGGTGCAACTGGTATCACTCCAACATCGCTACTGTACAAAGAGCCTGATCGCCCTCAGCAGTGGACTGATAATGAACCATGGGGAACCAGCATCCTCCAGCGTGAAAACAGGGATCTACGCTTTGCCCATGACAATCTGCTACAGACCCGGCAGACGATGCAGCAAGAAAGAGACACATTTCAACAGGCTACAGACCAGTATTCACAAGAACTTTCGCAGCTGAAACGACAAATGCAGCAGCAACAGATCCAACTGGAGCAGCGACAGCCTGCAGCACAGTCTTTGCCTCTTGCCACCCCAACGCGACCTGTACCTGCGCCACGTAGTTTGCTGAGAACACAACAGAGTAATAAGAGCTTCACACCAGTATCACCCCCACAAATCAGGTCTATTGAATCAGATAAGCCCAAGCACAGTTCTGAGGCTTTCCTAGCTCCAATAGCTATCCCCAGAGCAAAGCCTAACTCCCCCCACCACACGTCACACTCCGAACATGACAGTTGGGATGCTTCAAGGGAGGAAAGAGCCTACTCCAGAACTGAGACGCATTACAGACCAAGTCTTTATGCATCATACAAGTCAGAGAGTGCAGACCCTCAACCTTTTAAGTCTGCCCAATGCTCTCACCTGCCATTTGGAGCATCCAGCCCAGTTCCACAGGAGCTAGAGCAGATGTACAGAGGTCCGTCCCCCACTATTCCAGACTTTGTACATCCGAACCCTAGAGAATTCTCGCGGCTCAAGATAGCCCTGGAAAACATTCTCCCAGCTACAGCCACAGAGAAATTAAAATTCCAAATACTCACTGATCACCTCAAACTTGAGGAGGCACTGCTTATCGCTGATTCGTACAGTCATTCACAACAACCCTTCACAAAGACCATGGCAGCACTGGATCAGCAATACGGTCAGCCTCATCAGCTCGCATTGCAACGTATAGCAGAGCTCATGGATGGTTCAAACATAGCCAGTGGGGACATTAAAGCTTTTCGACTTTTTGCCCTCAGGGTTTGTTCCCTCGTTGGCATGCTAGAGCAACTAGGAAGAAAGGGCACCTTTGAGTTGCAGTGTGGCACTCATGTTTCCCGCCTCCTAGGGAAGCTTCCGCTCGACCTCAGGTCAAGTTTTCGACGCTTTGCACATCCTCACCAGGTGCCAATACCCACCCTTCTTGATCTGTCAGAGTGTCTAGAGTATGAAATTCAAGTGCAGGAGGACACATCAAGGTTTGTAGGAGCTAGTCGTCGTGGATATCCAGCACGAACACGAGAAGTGATCAGAGACTCTAAACCATTCGCTAAAAGTGCCACCATTCTGTTTGGCACAGAGAAAGCACCTCCACAGACAAAGATGACACCTACAGCCATCAAACCTGCTTCAACTCCTTACTGCCCTTACTGTGATCACCATAAACATTCCCTCAACAATTGCAACAACTTTAAGCAGCTTAACGTTGACCAGAAACAAAACTGGATAAGAGACTGCAACAGATGCTGGCGCTGTGGGAGGAATCATCAAGTTTCAGAGTGCAATCTGAAAATGCGCTGCAAACAGTGTAATGACGCCACCTAATGGTCCTTCATTTCATCAATCCCAAGAGTGCAGACATCCCAAAGACTACCCCAAATGAAGGTTCTTCTGCTAATGCCTGCCTCCTCAACACTACGAACGAGATACTTCTCATTCGTAAGCCCCCTGCCAGCCGAAAGGTTCTTCTGAAGATCGTCAAGGTCATTAGCCGAAACGGGGCACACAAGATAAAAGCCTATGCCATCCTGGACGATGGATCGGAGAGGACCATCCTTCTGCACAATGCTGCCAAACAGCTGGGCTTAAAAGGTCAGCAAGAAGATCTTCCACTTCGCACGGTCAGGCAGGAATTACAAATGCTCTCTGGTGCAGCAGTGTCATTTCATATTTCCCCCTTGTCTCAGCCCAGCAAACTGTATCACATAAAGGGTGCATTCACAGCCCAGCAGTTGAGTCTTGCTGAACATACACATCCAGTTAAGACCTTGAGGGAGAAATACCACCACCTCAGAGGGCTTCCTTTGAGCCATTTAGAGGCAGTTCGCCCTGTCCTGCTCATCGGATCAGACTACCCCCACCTCATTACAGCAGTGGAGCCAATCCACCTTGGCCCCCCAGTGGGACCAGCAGCCACCAAGACTCGTCTTGGCTGGACTTTGCAGGGCCCTGTACAACACCTGCAACATGAGGTCTCTGAACAACAGTGTCTTTTCACCTCAATTGCAACTCCAGAAACAGATCCTCTCAAACAAATGGAGAGACTCTGGCAGATAGATGTGCTTCCCTGGCAAAGTGAAAAATTAAGCACAAGATCCAAACAAGACCAGAAAGCAGTAAAAATTCTGGAGAGCAAGACAGTGAGAGTAGAGGTGGATGGTGTTAAGCGCTATGCAACACCACTTCTGCATGTTAAGAACATGCCAGACCTCAAGGCCCCCAAAAATGCTGTTCTCCCTCATCTGCGAGCCATAGAGAGAAGGCTGGCCAAAGACCCAAAGCAAGCAGCTGCCTACACTGAAGAGATTCAGAAATTAGAGCGGGCAGGTTATGCAGTCAGGGTGGAAGCAAGCGCTGAAACATGCTCAACTAACATCTGGTACATTCCCCATCACCTGGTCCAACACAACGGGAAGAATAGGGTTGTATTTAGTTGCTCGTTTCAGTATCGGGGTCAAAACCTTAACAAGCTCTTGCTCCCTAGACCTGCGTTAGGCCCATCTCTTCTCGCAGTGTTGCTCAGATTCAGAGAACATTCCATTGCAATCAGCAGTGACATCAGGGGGATGTTCCACCAGATAAGATTGCTTCCAGAAGACAGGCCACTCCTGCGATTCCTCTGGAGGCATCTAAAGACACAGGATTCACCAAGTATTTATTAATGGCAGGTTCTTCCCTTCGGCACGACATGCAGCCCTTGCTGTGCAATCTTTGCATTACAAAAACATGTCCTCGACCATAGCCAACTTGGGGAAGACGTCCGCCATTCTGTCCTGAAGTCTTTCTACGTTGACAATTGTCTGCAAAGCTTCTCCTAGTGGAAGAAGCAAAGAGTCTTGTTGACAAACTCAGGAGCTTATTGGCAGAGGGGGGTTTTGACCTGAGGCAGTGGTCCAGCAACCAGCTCTCGATCATACGCCATTTACCTCCTAAGGCCAGATCAGAGGGCACTGAACTTTGGATTTCACAAGGGCAGAGCAACACCCAAGAATCTACACTGGGGCTTCTCTGGAATCACCAAACGGACATGTTTTCTTACAAGTACCGTCCCATAGCAACCAATGAGACTACCATGCGTACCATTTACAAAGTTGTGGCAAGTCAGTACGACCCTCTTGGCTATCTTATTCCCTTCACTACCAGAGCCAAGCTCATAGTGCAACACCTTTGGGATAAGAAAAGGGACTGGGATGACCCACATTTACCTGTAGATCTTCTACAGACCTGGTGAGAGTGGGTGGAGGAGCTGCCTGCTCTGCAACACATCGTCCTTCCAAGGTGTTACACCAGCCCAATCAGAGACACAGACATGAGTTAGCGAGAAATACATGTTTTCTGCGATGCCTCTGAGCATGCTTATGGTTCAGACGCCTACCTCCACACAGAGGATCAACATGGGCAGGTAGAGGTGGCCTTCCTCACAGCCAGATCACGAGTGGCACCCAAAAAACAACAATCGATCCCTCGTCTGGAACTCTGTGCTGCTCTGACAGGGGCACAACTCGCTAAAGTAGTCAGAACAGAACTGAACCTTCCCATAAACCAAATAACTCTTTGGACTGACTCCACCACAGTCCTCACTTGGCTGCAGTCAGACTCCTGCCGATTTAAAGTGATTGTTGGAACCAGAGTCGCTGAGATTCTGGACATTACAGACAGGCACACATGGCGTTATGTACCATCAGCTCATAACCCAGCAGACGATATAACATGAGGGAAAAGCCTAAATAATCTGGGATCAGACAGTTTTTGGTACCAAGGGCCATCCTTTCTCAAAATCCTCCAAATCTGTGGCCGGAAAGCCCACATCCTGTGGCCACAGATGAAGACGAGCTTCGTAAAACAGTTCCCTGCTTCCTTACCTACTTCGCAGCTAGCTTGTCATTCCCTGACATCAGCCTGTTTAAGACTTTCGAAGAGCTAGTCGAATCCAGGGCCTGTTATGGGGCGGCAGGCAATAGTCTGACAGCTGATGATTACAAAACGGCCGAAACCAGTGTCCTACAGCAAGCTCAGGCGGAGTGCTTCAGCTCTGAACTGGAGCAGTTAAAGGCAGGTAAATCACTTTCCAGAAGCAGTCGGTTAAAGACACTTGCCCCTGAACTTGACCATGAGACTCAGTTGATCAGAGTAGGAGGTCGCCTACATTGGAGCCCTTATCTAGATCCTGATACAGTGCACCCTATTGTCCTAGACCCCAAACACCCAGTCTCTAAACTGCTCATACAGAGTTATGACACTAAACTCCACCATCCAGGCCCTGAAAGAGTCTTTGCCGAGCTTCGGCGTAAATATTGGATTCTTCGAGGCAGAGAGGCCATCAAACGGTGTCAGAAAGCTTGCATGGACTGCCAGAAGTGGAGAAAAAAACCCTGAGGTACCAAAAATGGCAGACCTCCCTCCAGCCAGATTACGTTTATTCAAGCCCGCCTTCTACTCAACAGGAATGGATTGCTTCGGTCCATATACTGTTAAAGTAGGTCGAAGAAACGAGAAGAAATGGGGCATCCTCTTCAAATGTCTCACTACCCGGGCAGTCTACATTGACGTCCTTCATAGTCTTGACTCTGATTCATTCCTCATGGCTCTCAGACGATTCATCGCAAGACGAGGCAAGCCATTCGAGCTATTATCGGATCAAGGGACCAACTTCAAAGGGGGGGAGAGAGAACTGAGAGAATCATACGCAGCTATTGTCCCAGAACTGCAAGAGCAGCTGGCAAGCCAGCAAATACAATTTCACTTCAATCCCCCCAATTCTCCACACTTTGGTGGCAGCTGGGAAAGAGAGATTCGTTCCCTAAAACAGGCCTTGATGACAACACTTGGCGCCCAGTCTGTCACCTTCGAAGTGCTGTACGCTATGTTGGTGGAGATCGAGGGTATCTTAAATTCCAAACCATTGGGCTACACTTCATCTAATATTTCCGATCTTAACCCCATCACACCAAACTCCCTTCTGATGGGGCGGCCATATTCATCACTTCCTCCTGTAATATACCCGGAATCTGAACTGATCAGTCGACGCAGATGGCGGCATAGTCAAGTCCTTGCCGACCAATTCTGGAAGTGCTTTATCAGGTTCTACCTACCCAGCCTTCAGATCCGCCAGAAATGGCAGGATGAGAAATCTGACCTCCAGGTTGGCACCATCGTCCTGATCGTTGATCCCCAATTGCCCAGAGCCATCTGGCCAGTGGGCTAGGTGTCAAGGGTATTCCTGGGAGTAGACAGAAGAGTAAGAACAGATCAAATTAAAGTGGGAGAGAGGTCGTACACACGCCCAGTCACACGCCTCATCCAATTGCCTGCCATACCAGATTAAAACTACTTTGAATGGTATATGTTATAGGCCTTTTGTTATTGTACATATTTCCTAATGGACATCTGGGGGTGGCTGTAAAAAAGGCCACTATTAAGGTTATATTCAAGTGTCTTAGTTCCTTTAGTATATGACGAAATTGACACATTCGTCGCAGCATCTGTCCAGCGGGCCAATCTGCGCCGTGGAAAAGACGTGCAGGTCAGTGCACCTGCCCACTGGATAGAGTCTGACCGATCAGAAAAGCAGAAGGATGCAAGCTATACTGTAGCGTTTATCTTTGTTAAAGTTGTGTGCGTGCCTGTAAAAAAAACACACACATATGCAAAGTTGACCTTATTCAGTGTACTGAGTTTTGGTGACAATAAATGGGTTCTTCCCGAATACCTGATCATCTCTGGTAAAAGTCTCTAACCGGACGCTCTGTAGTGGGTCTGTTATCAACCGGCAAATCAGCTTCTATTAGCCAACATTTTTACACATTGTGTTTGTATGGAGATCTTTAGAAATATAAAAAGTCTAACTCAGTCTCACCTACGACACTGATGCTAAGTCTTGCTCTTTTTTCACCCATGTTTGTTGCAACATAGTACTCATATTCACCCTCATCAGAAAACACGATGTCAGAGATTTGCAGAGATGGATCTTTTGCTGGGTTTATTAAACTAAATCGCAGGTCTCCTAATGGTGTCTTATTTATAATGTTCAAAAACTGTCTTTTCCTGTTTCACTTTTTTCAATGCAACTCCAACAAATTCATTTTGGCCACTGCATTTGATAGGGCATCTGATAACTGGTCAGCGCAGCAATTCCAACTGTAGGCTGGCATTCCAATTTCCACAAATCTGTTGAATATGATAGCAAAGACACAAAATTTCGATTTTGGTTCTTCCGTTAAGAAGACAGGACACATTTTTGACCAATATACATACTGTGAATTAAACTGACTTAACACAATTCACTTAACACAATAAACTAACTTGAATTCAATATGACTATAATCAAAAAAGTAATACATGACAACATAATTAAGGTGACATATACTGCCATGCAAAGGCAAAAGGACGCAACTTTGTTTTAGGTCGAAAAATTGTTCTTTATATTTTTGAGACATTCAAGACCTCATTTATCATGCGGATAATTATCTTGAATCTATTTTGTAGTTTTTTAGAGAAATGAATGGGTTGTCTTAACAGTAACTTCCAAAAGCCCAGGAGAAACCAAGGCAGAACTCCGTAACTCCAATTACCGCTATTTGGCTTTGTTTTAGAACGCTCAAATTGAGTTAGGGTACTCTGCTTTTGTTTAGCCGTGCATCAAAATGAAGTTACTGTGCCGGCATGGAGTTACGGTACTCTGCCATTGTTTTTACATTAAAGTTTGCCACGTTTAAATTACGGTGTAATTTATCTGTTAATATCTGTTATTGAAGCAATCTGACACACGATACCTAAATTAAAGTTTACTTAATTAATTTACTTTAAAGTTTTATTTACTATACCGTTTAACCCTCTGGGGTCGTCAGACGTGCCGGTGCATCCTGCAGGATTATTTCCTCATAACAGCGGAAACAACTTAAAATATTCTGTCATTTTTGTGCATACAGATAAGATACTACTTTTATTTGTGTACACTCACAATAACAACAAAACCTTGTGCTTTTGTAAAATAAAGAAAATAAACAGGGTGCGCATTCAGATGTCTTTGTCTCCACGAGCATATTTCTGAAACACGTCACAAAAATGAACTGAAACTCAGCAAATACTTATCACACAAACATGAAACATATGTTTAAAGAAAGCTTAAAATGTCTACTTTTAATATTCAAATTTAAATCAAATATTCTCCTGCAATGTAATCTGTATGAAACAAAGTGATCTACAGTTTCTCCTGGCTCAGCTAATTATCCCTAATGTTATCACACCCACCAGCAGAGCGTGCCATTCATACAGTAATGTACTGAGGCGATCAATGCAAATGGTGAAAGAAGGCAAAATAATATTATAAAATATTATAATTATATATATATATATATATATATATATATATATATATATATATATATATATATATTAAATGCAATTTATTCCTGCAATGTAAGGCTGAATTTTCAGCATCATTATTCCAATCTTCAGTGTCACATAATCAGTATGTCTAATGTATTAATAATGACATCAGATTACTTCTCACTTTTTGCAGATAATACCAAGGCAGAGTACTGTAACTTCAAAATAGGGGTCAAAAGTCAAGTTTGAACTCAAGACTTTTTTTATGAAGATAAATTTAATTACTAAAACATCTAATTGCCAGATTTCCAGTGTCCTACCTATAATACATTTGGCTGGAAAACTAAAAATTTTTAAAGTCATTTTTAGCAGTTCCACACTTTAGTGAGTTAAGGTATTTTGCCTTTGTAGGGCAGAATACAATGGGTGGGTTTTTACATTTCTTGATTTTCAGCACAAACACACACACAAAAATACAAATAATTTTTGTATTTTTAATGTACGCACCTTCGGCGCAAACCACAGCAGGGATGAATTGATAAAATACAGCAAGGACCACTACAATCACTGAAGCCATGTTTGCACTGAGAGGAAGAGTCAAGAAGATATTAACAAAAGGGTGTTAGTTGGTATGAGACAAGTGTAAAGTGTTTATTAACAAATCAAACAATTTATATATATATACAACAGCGAGTTCCACTGCCATTCCATTTACCTCATGGCGAGAAGCGTATGCTGTTGGATATACATTTCAGTGGCTTTCTCCCCCTTCTGCACGATTGATGCAGAGTATGCCACTGGGCGCTTCAACAGCTGAAAGAGTATATATTCTTCCAGAAAAGAGTATATTTCCTTCTAAAATAGTGCTCACTGATGGAGAGCATCTTTTTAAAGATGCCTTTCCGTCTATGTGTAGTTCCTGGATGCAGTCGCTATCTCTGCCTCTGACAGCCATAAGCGCTTTCTTGTGTCTGGCCCATAGTCACATTGAGGCAGATTTCGTGGAAGGTTTTTGATCTCCCTGCAAAACATGACCATGGGAAACTTTAAGGTCTCGGCTTTCCTTCTTCTGGGGAAAACCACTCCAGCTGCTTCTGGGGAAGCACGACCTGATCATCAGGTTCCTGAGAGGCACTAGGAGGTTGAACCCTCCTAGGCCACGCCTCTACCCTTCATGAGATCTCTCTATGGTCCTGTTGGGCCGGGCAACACCTAATACCTTTGCAAGATTTGACTATCTCCAGGTTGAGCCGGTTTCGTCCCGTGTGTTGTCAGGTACAAACAGAAGTATGCGGGGCAGCTGGCCAGGTGTACCGCTTGCGTACAGCACCTTTCCCTTCCTGGAGGGAAAGATGTGCACTTTTTTCCCCATGCGAGTTCACGCGACGGTGGACCCTGGATGTTTTTCCTCCCTAGCCCTGTGGCTGGTGAATTCGGCAGAGGAATTCGTAGCCAGGCCAAGTACGTGTGCTAGGATGCCCTGTACTGGGGTAGGTGCTCCACATGTGCTGATTACATGTGGTAACCCCTTGTGATGTATTTTCCGCGGTACAGTTTCCCTGTTGGAAAATACGTGTCTTCCTTTGGCAGAGCACCCTCTGCCACCAGTCGGCGTTTTTGTAGAGCTTCTCCCCTCCAGGTAGGACCTACCATGGCACTTCTTGCACATGCAGCTGTTAAGCCCATGTGACTTATTTGACACATGTTAACCTCCCCTTCAGGTAGGATGTGGTCTCCGCGGTGTCTTTCCTGTGGAAGAACGTGAATACATTTGGCCCCAGCTGAAAAAAAAATGTCACTCTGTGGGGAGAAATAAAGAGAGAAAAGGCAGCAGCTGGCACGGCCTGTTCCAATTGTAGATACGTCTTGCCGGGGTGTGAGGGACTGTGCAACGTTCTTGGGGGCATTGTGGGAGGCTACGTGCAAACCGGATGCACCTGCTATTAGGCATGCAGCAGCTTGCTTGCACCTGCACCAGCAGTCCACGTAATATAGTTCAGCTAGTTGTGACGTATCTTATAGGGACCCCTAGTGTCACTACATCGACACAATGTCGAGTAAGTGACAGTTAGGAAACGTCTTGGTTATTGTTGTAACCTTCGTTCCCTGATGGAGGGAACGAGACATTCCTGTCTCGGCTCAGCACAAAAACTGAGTGAGTGGTGGCATGCAAACTCCACTCACCAATTCCCATTGGCCTTTTCTCAAAGATCTGAGATTTTTGGGGCTCCCAAGAGGGACCCCTAATGTCACTACATTGTCACAACATCCCATTGCCTCCATCAGGGAATGGAGTTTACAACAGTAAACAAGATGTTTTTAAACAGATTCTAGAAAATGCCTCACATTTCATTAGTCATACAAAATAAATAGTCCAGTCCCAATCTCACGCTGTTGGTTGAAGAAATGTTGCTGAACGAGCACCTCAAACAAACGAAGGCATGTTTTGATTTTAGGTGAAATCAACAAACAAATGACTAATTAAACAATCTACAAATCAACCTACAGTGAAATCAATCTACAAATGACTAAGTTAATGATCTACATATTACTAACTTAAGAATTATAACATTGAAAAATAAACACATACTGTACACCAGCTTTGAGCCAGCTGGCATTTGTTGAAGTTTGTTGGTTTTGGTTTCACTGAATGAGCAAGTTCAATTAGCATTTGACATGCATTTTTTGAATCTTGTATGATTTTCCCACAAACGCCAACAAACCCTGATGTGAATATTCTTCCGTGGGCCGACATCAATTGCACAGGGGCGTGTCTAGAGGGGGGGCACGGGGGGGCACCGGCCCCCCCCCCCCCCCCCTGGAATATGATTGGCCCCCCCTGGTGCCCCCCCAATCTCATTGGGCTAGATTTACTGTCAACCTGAAAATGCCCACCGCCATTGGACCAGAGCGCTGTCAATCACTGCCTGATTTGAGACTCGCGCGAAGCGCGTTTAGAGGAAGCACAGATGCACGTTTTTAAAACAGGAGGAAAGAGACACCACGACGACACGTCAGTGTTTACGGTATGTACACACTCAATTATATATTCTGAAATATCGCATCGTATGTTAGTATTTAGTCTGATACTTTCGTGTGTGACTGACCAAGCTATGTATTAAGTTAAATATTTTAAAATATCGCATCGTATGTTAGTAGTCTGATACTTTCATGTGTGTGACTGGCCAAGCTATTGCATGTAGCTAGTAGATTAGCTAACGTAACTTTGGCAGACTACTGAATAGAATTGACTTTGTCAGTGTTATTCAGCAGCAATGCACACATTTGAACATTTTTCAAAATATTTTCTTTTGTGTTCAGCAGAAGAAAAACTCATACAGGTTTGAAATAACTTTAGGGTGAGTAAATGATGACAATTTTTTTTTAAAGTGAACTATTCCTTAAATGGGTTTTTGTTTATTTTAAGGCAGAATTTAGTGTAAAAAAAAAAAAAAGTTAAGAATGAAAAGAGGACAGAGTCAGACACAGCTACAGGACATCCAAGGTTTCTTTAAGAAGAAACCATGTCAGGGACAGTCAGATGCAGTGCAGTCCAGTGCAGGTCAGAGCCAGGATTCCACCAGGCAGGGCCAACAAATTAGCCAGCCTGAGAGGACCAGTGAGGGCTAAGTCAGCAGCCACCTATCTGCAGCAACAGGTGAAAGTTAGAACATGAACATTTTATGCATTTTCTTATTTTTTTTTTTTACCTTTGCAGCCAGTTCACATGATACCACTTCATAGATAAATATTTAACATGGTATTTGATTTATGTTTTAGATCTACATGGTGATGAAAGCTCCCAAACCTCTGAGGGAGAAGAAGACCAGTCCCTTATCAGGCATCGCAGCAGAAGTGGTTCATATTCCAGAGGTGATAGTGACAGAGAGCACCAATCAGTCCTATCTGGATCAGAATTTGCTGTTCCTCTTGGACCTCAAAGTATATTGACAAATGTCATCTTCCAGTGTTTTTGGCCATTTTACTAGTATGAACATTGTTGATGTTGAAATGACAGGGACTAATCTTTGCTTTATTAATATGTCTATTTATTTAGATATTTCACAATCCAGAGCGGTTGGTCCTGTGCAGCCTAACTTAGCGATGTTTCCAAGAACACCGCAAGGAAAAAAAAGTAGGGCATTTAATTCTACATGGTATAAAGAATATCCATGGATAGAATATTCACAAAGTCAGAACTCGGCCCATTGTTTTGTATGCAGACATTTTTCACTCCCTTCTGCCCCTCAATCTGCCTTCACTTCAAGCTCTGGTTTTGCAAACTGGAAAAAAGCATTATATAAGGACGGTGGTTTTGCAATGCATTCCAAATCAGAGCACCATGTAAATGCAATGTTGGCATGGTCTGACTACAAAAGGGGAGCTGAGAGCAACACATCTTTGTTGAAATCAATTAATAAAGACTACCAAAAAAGAGTAAAAGAGAATCGGGACTATATAAAAACTGTGGCAGATGTTCTCCTGCTTACTACTACACAAAATATTCCCCAAAGAGGCCATCGTGAGTCAGAGGAGTCTGAGAATAGGGGGAACTTTCTGGCCATATTGGAGCAAATAGCAAAATGTGACCCAATAGTGAAGAAAAAACTGTCCAGCGGAAATGCTAAGTACACAAGTAATACCACACAAAAAGAAATCCTGGAGTGTTTGGCAGAGATGGTTCGACAAAATATCATCCATGAAGTCAAAGAAAATGAGGCATTCAGTGTTCTAGTTGATGAAACTAAGGACATGAAAAAAAAAGAACAAATGTCCCTGGTCCTGAGATATTATTATAAGGGTGCAGTACATGAGAGTTTTTTAAATTTTCAAAAAGCTGATAGTTTAAATGCTGCAGGGTTAACAGAGAAGATCATCAATTGTCTAGAGAGATATGGATTGGATTACAGAAGCAATCTTGTAGGCCAGGGATATGATGGAGCATCTGTAATGAGTGGAAAACATACAGGTGTTTCTGCACGCATAAAGGCAGTGGCAAAACATGCGTTCTATGTGCATTGCAATGCACATTGCCTGAACTTAGTTTTAGTTGATACTGTCAAGTCAGTACCTGAGGCATCATGTTTCTTTTCTTTACTAGAAAAAATATATGTCTTCATGTCAGGCTCATACATTCACCACAAATGGCTTGAAATTCAGAAAGAAATGTATGGAGGTCAGCCTAGAGAGCTTCAGAAGCTTAGCGACACAAGATGGGCATGCAGGTACTTTGCCTGCCGTAATATGATGGACCGGTTACCTGCAGTGCTGTGTGTCCTTGAAGATATTGCTGAAGAGAGAAGTGGGGACCGGTCTGTGGAGGCACGGGGTCTTCTTGCCCAAATTGACTTGCCTTTCATTGGGCTTCTAACAACATTCTGCAAAGTGCTGGGTGACACCAAGCTTCTATCTGATATGCTTCAGTCACCGTCACTAGACCTAGCGAGAGCTGTTGAGCTTATTGAAGCACTTCAGGACACATTTAAGAATTACAAAGAAGAATCATTTTGTGATGAGCTATGGAGAGAAATCTTAAACACAGCTCAAAAGTGTTATATCAGCATTGAAAATGTGGAAAAAAGGCAACGTAAGACCAGCTCTAGACTAGAAGGATCTGTAGTGACATCCACTGTTGGCACGCATAGAAGTGACCAAGATGACAAAGATGGTTTTAGAAAGAACATCTTCTATCCAATCCTTGACTCTGTTATTGGGGAATTACAGAAACGTTTCTCCAAGCCCAACTGCAACATAATGAGAGGTGTTCAAGCACTCCATCCTAACAGCAACAGCTAAGAGTCACCTCTTTTTTCATTCGCAGAGATCTACGAGTCAGACTTGGATGATCTGAAGCATGAGCTGCACCAAGCCAAAAGGATTTTGGAGAGGAAAAGGAAAGAAGGTATGCAAAGCCTCACCAGCATATTGGAGTTCACAGTGTTTCTGGAACCTTTCAAAGAGGTGTTCCATGAACTTTTTCGGTTGTGCAAAATTGCCATCGTAATACCTGTAAGCACTGCTTCTTGTGAACAGAGTTTTTCCACCCTGAAACTGATCAAGAACCACCTACGAACAACCATGTCTGATGAGCGACTGAGTGACCTGGGAGTGCTCAGTGTAGAGTCACGGAGAGCCAAGTCCCTGGATATGGATGAGTTTATTCGACTATTTGGTAGCCAGCACAAAAACCGCAGAATACAGCTGTTCTGAGATGGTGCAGTTAACCCACAGGAACAGACACATTTCATGCTGAGAATGTTTACACACACACACACACACACACACTTTTTTGTGTTGAAAATAAAGCATGTTAAATTACTAATTAATGTCTGTGTGATTTTTTTTTTATTTAAAATGTATTGGAACAGAACTGTGTTGTCCAATCCATGCAAAATACAAAAATGTAATACCATCTATATTAGGGCACAGGGCATTGTACAAGATTTTGGAAATCGTGCTTAATATTTTCTAAACCAGTATTAATTTTCAGTTGAATTTTCTGATTGGCCCCCCCTGACTGGTTCTTGGTCCCCCCTGTGCCCCCCCCCCCCTTCCCCCCCATTTATAAAATCCTGAAATCGCCCCTGCAATTGCATCACATTAAAAATCACATCAATCACAAGAAAACATAGGAGTAATCCAAAAGACTCCATATCTTCAGAAGTGATATAATATGTGTGGGTGTGAAACAGATCAAAATGTAAGTCCTTTTTTACTCTAATTCTCTTCTTTCACTATTCACTTTTACATTTGAAAGTCACATGTGGTGCCTATTAAGTTTCACTTTCACAACTGAAGTGGAGATTTAGAGTAAAAAAAGGACTTAAATATCGTTCTGATACTCACCAAGACCTATTATATCGCTTCTGAAGGTATGGATTTAAACACTGGAGTAATATGGATTACTTTTATGTTTCCTTTATGTGATTTTGAAGCTACAAAGTTCTGATCACCATTCACTTTCATTGTAAGGACCAACAGAGCTGAAATATTCTCCTTAAAATCTTAATTTGTGTTCTGCTAAATTAAGTTAATAAACGTAAATTCGGAAGGAGCATGCCCATCTAATCTTTCAATTAATTACCAGTATAAAAAAACAACCTCTTTCCTCATCATGATGTCAGCTCTCTCAGGACCCTATCTCCTTTCCTACTCCTTTTACATCGGTCCAGACTATTATCTCCATCCTTACATATGTTTATTAAGCGAGTGGTTTTTAATCTATAAATAAATATGCCATTAAGAAGTTCTCCATCTCTACAGATAAACTAAGGCACGTGAATGTTGTGCATAGTCAATAATTTAATAAAAAAAATTACAAATTTAAGTGTCACTTATCAAAATGTGATAAGTGAGAATCATTATTAAAGCACTTGTTTATAGTATAGTGACACTAAATAATAAAAATTTTATCTGAAATAATTTCATCGAACTAGATACAAAACGTCAAACCTTATGGCATCTGCAAACAAAAGTTGCTACAGCTTTTCTCAAAACTAACTTCATTTTTCTTAGACATTTTTGCAATGATTTTTAAGCAACTGTTGTCGAGGTGATTTTAGTTGTGTTTCCCATCATTCTAAATCCAACAGTCAACTTTGGACATCAGCCAGGAAGTTAAAGCTCGATCGCAAATGGGTCTTCCAAATGGATAATGACCCCAAGTATACCTCCAAAGTTGCAAACTGGCCTAAGGACAGCAAAATCAAGGTATTGGAGTGGCCATCACAAAGCTCTGACATCAATCCAATAAAAAATGTGTGGGCAGAACTAAAAGGCATGTGCCAGCAAGAAGGCCTACAAACCTGACTCATTTACACAAGTTCTGTCTGGAGGAATGGGCCAAAATTCCAGCAACTTATTGTAAGAAGCTTGAGGAAGGCTACCCAAAATATTTGACCCAAATTAAACAATTTAAAGGCAATGCTACCAAACACTAACAAAGTGTATGTAAACTTCTGACCCACTGGGAATGTAATGAAAGAAATAAATGCTAAAATAAATCTGGAAAGTTTTCTACCATTAAATGTCAGGAATTGTGAAAAACTGATTTTAAATGTATTTGGCAAAGGTGTATGTAAATTTCTGACTTCAAATGTATATGACTAGATCTGTTTCATCTTTTGAATCTTGGTTCCTCCAAAGGTTTCTTATATCCATGGACCGCTTCATTTTTACAGTCACCTTTTCTCTGAAAACTAGAGTTTAAAATAATAAAACGGCTTAATTTATCAAATAGTCTAATATTTTTTTTATGTGTTAATCTTTTAATTATTCTGTAATCTATGCCAATAAACATTTAAAGCGAGCTTGTTACAACTGTACTTTCACTTATAGATAAGTACTGATACGATTAGCACAAATCAGTCATTCCTGAATTCATCTGCTATTACTAGATGTAGGCTATTTATTGATAACGAACTCATTGTAGCACTATCGTGTGTTAATCAGTCCAGCAACAGACGAACAGCTTTTTGTCCTTCCGAAAAACCAAAGCATGTTTAGGACCACGTAAATAAGAAGCGCAGGATAAACTTACCATAAATGTGCAACATTTTTCCATTTTCTTTTTTAAATGCTGCAGCTATTTTAAGCGGATTTTTACCTCATTACTGCGTCTGACCAGTAATGTATTTGTATTTGTAACCTGTATTACATTGTACTTCACACTTAAATAAGATACATTTAAAGAAGGAAACTGAAAATCGGAATGAGAGGAAAACGTTAAACAAAACTTACAGTGTAAATTCCCCTCAAACGTCCGAGGAAAATCGAAGCCGCTCCGATATATGTAGACTTTCTCTTTTAATATGACTTGACTTTAGCCCCACCTCATAAATATACTTTAAGATAGTAGGCTACCGCACACACAAAGCTTTGTTTTTCTAATGCACACACATCTGTTGGTAAAAGCTCTTACAAAATTATAATTGTGCCATTTACGCATACAATCACAAAATTGGCATATACAAATAAGCAAGATGTCAAGTCAACCTGAGATTCTTGATATTATTTTTTATTTTCCGGTTGTGGTCAATAGAACATTGAAAGTTAGCCTAACGTTTCATTGAATTTTCATGATTTTTTTTTTTACCCAGTTAGCAGTTTAAATAGCTACATTCCAGCATTCATGTTAAATGTTTCTTATAACCTTGTTATCTTAGTATTGGGTTGGTATTCATATGCACTAAATGCCTCAGGCCAGGGATAAGTAAAATATCTAACTATCTTTGAACAGTAGTTGATGCAGTGAGATCCAGCAGATGGAAAATGACTTCAATAAATCAGATGATTTGTAGAAGGAATAAAATATGATTTAGTGAGAATAAATTTAATAATACGCAAGTGTGTCTTATCCTGTATGTGCGCATGTGCAAGACTCCCGTCTGCACATTGTTTGAAACAATAACATCTATAAAGGTAACACCAAGCTTTCTGAATTCAGCTCTGAAACCTCATCAGGCCAAAAGGGCAACAAGTACATATACTAAGAATCTAAAATGTATATACTTTGTCCCAAATAGCGTTGCAGTTTCTCACAGGAGTGTTGGGCACAGAAAGCACAAACCATTTTGAACGAGCACGAAGTAATCTTCTAACACACACAAACTCATTGAACAAGGCTTGTGCCTGGTAACATGTGTACAACACAGGAATACAAGGATGGACATACAAGAAATACATGAAGTCTTAATACATTGATAATGCCATATAAGTTGGTTTCATGTATGTGAGGAATATGATTATATTCTAATTAGAGTTGAGTACATACATGTGGATACATGAATATGCTTGTATAATATCAAGCAAAAGTATAAAATATAGGAATGTCTCTAGCCACTTTAAAAAAAAAAAAAGAATAATCAGTGTTAGTTTATTTATCATGTCTGAAACATTTTTTTATGTGCAATGTTATATAGAATAACTCAGACCTCATTCCTATAAATAAGCTGACCTGACCCACCACATAATAAAGTAATGTTTTAACTTGTTTTGTTTTAATGATTGTGAGAACTGTGCTGGCAAATTTAGGCTGAAATTCAGCATTCTGAACATTATATTCTGCACTCTACCCGATATATATATGTAAACAGAAATCAATAAAAAAAAAATAACCTAATGATAATTATTGACTGTGACTGAACATAATTGGATAATTAATCAAAACTATTATCAAATAATTTGGCAATGATCTAAACATGAACTATTCTTGATTCCCCATAAGAGTTTCATCTATTTCTTAATGGCAGCTCAGGGTATTTTTTGCTATGATAACACATAAATGAGTAATCTTATTACATAAATTTGTATCTCTTTTAGCATTTCTTAAAACCTGACAGTAAAATACATCAATAGCCAGTTACACCGCAACATTAAAACATCATAAAAGAAAAAACCCTGATCACTACATTTTTTCATATATGGAAAAACAAGCTATTCTCAAAAGCTGGATATTCCTCTAAACATATCATTTTGTATTCCACATAAAATGTATTTATTAAAAGCTATGGAGCAGGAATGATTAAGAACCAAAACAGAAGGCTGCCTTCCTCCATGCACAAAGTACACTCATGAAAGCCAGGTTGTTGGGTCATTTCACAATATACAGCCTCCAGCAGACCACAAACCACAAATACAAAAAAAAAAAAAAAAATTTTAACCGTCATTATTACCCACCGTCATTATTACCAAAACTATCGCTGTCTTTGTGGCTTCACTTTAGTTGTAGTGAAATCATGGCAGTCATGGGCCTACTAATGCAAAATGTGAATCAGGGCATAGTGTCCTTCTTATCCTCTGCTAGTGGAAGCTTCAAGACTAAAAAAAAAAAGAATAGAATATGGGAAAATTAATAACACAAAACATTAAAGTATATAACTATGATTTCAGTCATGCAAGTGAACATGTAGGTTATAATAAATAAATATTACTGTATCAATTTATATGCTTTATCATGAATATGACTTGTACCTGATTCCAAACAGTGCCTCATGCTGTTTCAGCAGCATGTCTTCAGTGATAGCCTACTTAAAAACACAACATACAGTACAGGACTCAAATCTTATAGATTGCCTGCTCATTCAAGAACATATAAATGTATATTTATCTTAAAGTCTAAAGTTTGTCTTAATATCTGTATCTCTCTGTTTGTAACTAAGAATAAACAACAGGCTGGCAGGGACGGATTACCGACTGGGCAAATGGGGCCAGTGCCTGGGACCCTTGACTACCAGGGGGCCCTTTCTTTGACTGCCGGGGGTGCCCTTGGCTTTAAGGCTGCGCAATCTATTTTGGTGAACCCCCAACTTGAAAACCCTTTTTGGGCATGAACATCTTCTTATGCGGAACACAAATTAAGATTATTTAAAAAAAATATCAGAAGCAAAATGAGAAGTGTGGTAGAGAAACAGATCATTTAAGTCATTTTCACTATACAGCTTCACATTCACTTCGTTGTTTGCCAAATCACATTCTTCATGCATATCATTACCTACTGGTTGGGGCTGGTCAAAGGTGGAGATTCATAGTAAAAAAATAAAATGTTGATCTGATTCACACCTATCATACCGCTTTTGAAGACATGTTTTTAACCACACAAATCATATGGATTACTTTTATGCTGCCTATATGTGATTTTTGGAGCTTCAAAGTTCTGATCACAATTCACTTGCATTGTATGGACCTACAGAGCTGAAATATTCTTCTAAAAATCTTTGTTTGTATTCTGCAGAAGAAAGAAAGTCATGCACACCTGGGATGGGCTTAGGGTAAATTATTAGATTTTTTGGGGGTGAACTATTCCTTTAAAAGTTTAAGCAATAAAATAGTTTTCATGACCTGACAATAATTGAGAGAATACATGGAATATGTGTAAAAAACAATTCACTCATTTGTATTGCATTTAAAGTAAACTTGTGAAGGCAAAAGGTGATAAAAATAGAGAAAAGGAAATGGTGACCAGTTACAGGGCATATTATTTACACTTAAAATCTTGATGTTGAATAAAAAAGTTAATGGACATGTTATACAGTATTTAAACTACAAGAAGTTAAGAAGAAGTTAGAGTAAACATTAGGATATACTCACGCTGATTACCTCTTCTTCTGAAAATCAACAGAGCAAGCAGGAGACCAGCAATAAGTGAACCAATAACCATCAAGACAGCAACAATGATTGTTGTTTTAGATCCCAAAGTCACCTTTTCTGATTCCTCTGGCGAAACAACATAAATATACTTTACATCGATGCTAACTGTCAGTTACACTACTAAAAACATTCTTGTGCTCCAAAATATCTTTAGTACAAAGTGCCTGCTTTTCCAGATTTAGACATCTGCTAATTGTTGGTAGCCTGATATGCCGCTTGTAGATTTTTGATATGTAGCACATCACGTCGCAATATTGGTGCTATAATTGCACCATAAATACATAAGCAATAAACAAATCAAAATAAATAAACATCTCAATGTAAAATGGCCTGCTTGTTTGCAAGTCTAAACACACTTTACCGGCATATCTTATCAGTTTGAGAATTTCAACCAGTTGTTGTACCATTATGTAGCCTAAATATTATTCTAAAAGTGCTAGTCAGTCGGACAATAACCTTTTTGTGTCATGACAAAATGGTAGAGATTAAACAAATATTTTTTTATAGAATATAGAATCTGAAAAGAGGACAATTCTAGCTACACAGCCTGGTCCCTGGATTCTGGATTATCTCAAAAAATGACTCAACTAACGGAAAGAGATGAAACAGAAAAGGTTTAAGTTTAATTACGTTTGAGCATTATCTGAAATGTCTTCTCTCCTTCCTTGACAAATTTGCTGTTGAAGACGACACATCTAAATGGTGCCAGACTGGAGTCAATAGACTTGAAAGACAGTTTGCTTGATAAAGCCACAGATTTTGAACCATTGGTTTCCTTGATGGCTTTTGTCATTATAGAATTAATGGTCCAGTTTGTTCAAGAATGGTCAAACCAATGAATGGTGCCTGCTGGGTAGCCATCAGTAGCATTGCAGTACAGGTCGACAGGCCCTCCGTCTGTAACATTTTCAGGCCATGAACTTGTGACGGGATCTATGTACTTGGCTTTATGGAGAGAAAAACAAAACAAATGCATGTAATGAGAAAAGTAGAGGGGATTATGCAAGTAAATAAATCTGAAACAAAAAGGCCTGTTTTAAAAAGGCTGGGGAAAAAAACTGAGCTTTGAATGGTTGACATTTGTTAGGTTATAAATGGTGAATAAAATGTAAACAGAAATGTGAGAAATATAAATTGTACATGCTGTCTTTGGTTTGACATCTGACTCTGTATATCTGTGCTAATCACTGAAGAGTCTATGACCTTCATAGATGCTCTTAGTTTCTCTTATCTTAACCTTTCTTGGAATGTTCTGTGCTTCAACAAGCACACACTCCTTTTCATGAGCTAAATATCTCAGTCAGACATAACAAATATCTAGGACTGTTTGACCTCATATGATTACAGTTCCTGCACTATTCCGGTCAACAATTTCTGGTCCTTGGCTGTCTAGCTGTTTTGCTGTCAATATACTATTGGCTGTTAGTTGTTCTTTGTTCTATGAAAGGTATAAATATTATGCTTGCTGTAATAAACTTTGAGTAGATTGAATATAGACACTCTGTGTGCTGTGTTTCTTTCTCCTCCCTTCGTGAAGTCTACAGAAACACAGACTCCCGACTGCAGTCAACTGGGCATGCACTAAAAGGGACCGAGGAATTCTTGATGGCAGAATTGTTGTGTGCTAAACTACAACGAGATCCAAGTTTTATTCCTACAGAGGAATTAAGTGTTGTGTGCTAAACTACAACGTGAACTTTTATTCCTACAAGAAAGAGACTATAAATCTGAATATTTTCATCCTACAAAAATTACAGGAGAACAGTGTTTCAAAACAAAATATGAGTGTGTGTGATAAATGTCTATTTGTAAAAAGGTTTAATGAATATGTCTCACCTACGACACTGATGCTAAGTCTTGCTCTTTTTTCACCCATGTTTGTTACAACATAGTACTCATATTCACCCTCATCAGAAAACACGATGTCAGAGATTTGCAGAGATGGATCTTTTGCTGGGCTTAATAAACTAAATCGCGGGTCTCCTAATGGTGTCTTTATATTTATAATATGTTCAAAAACTGGCTTTTCCTGTTTAACTTTTATCAGTGCAACTCCAACAACTTCAATAAGACCACTGCATTTGATAAGGCATCTGATAACTGTGACCTGAGCAGCAATTCCAACTGTAGGCTGGCATTCCAATTTCCACAAATCTGTTGAATATAAAAACAACATGGTACAAACAATTTGAATTTAATGCGGACAGGACATATTGTAGATAATACTGTACATGTTGTGAATTAAATCTTGATCTCTTCATCTCAACATGAATAGTGTAACGAAGGGGCAGACAAGGAGTTAGGATCTACATGCATTATTGAAAGTTACACAAAGTCAAGCGAACGGTGAACACAGGAACATACAAAACGTCCAAGATGGGAAAACAAAGGTATAAACACAGGAACCGGCATTCACTGGCAGGAACAAGGTCTAGGGCAGGCATAACATGAAACATTTACCAAACAACAACCGACAAGGTAAACATGAGGACTTAAATACAAAAACTAGGGGAAACGTAAGCCAATGGAAAATCAAAACTCAAAACAAGATAACAAGACAATAAACTAAAACCAATGACAAACTAGAACTGATAACAGGGTAATTAAACAATGAACCAATGAAACTCAGACACATAGACTAGGAGGGAATTATGGGAAGTGTAGTTTTGGGGATGGCAAGGGGAAAAACACAAGGCAGACAACAGAGGATCGTAACAAATAGAAATATTTAAATAATTATGGGAGTTTTTTTTCTATTCTGCAATCAATTACTGTATATAAAAGCATGTACCTTCACTGGTCCTCACAGTAGGGATGAAGAGACAAATTACAGCATAGGCCACAACTATCACTGAAGCCATGTTTCCCCTAAAAGTAAAAAGGGAAGAAAAATGTTTACAATTCCGAAAATGGCTGATTGAGTGACTTGTATAAAGCATAGTTTTCGCAGATAACACTCTGGGCCCTATTTAAAGAGTGCTAGTGCTAAGCACAGCGCTATGCCATAAGTCATAAGTGCAAAGTTAGTGGGCATGGGCATTAAGTTTGGTACTTTCGTGCAAGCATGTGCTTAGTCTAGGAGCAAGTGGATTAGGCGAAATCATGCTAATGGGCTGGGTCAAGTGCAATTTAATTCAGAGTTTCGGTTATGGCAGCGCCTGTGTCCTATGGTATAGTCCATTCCCTCAAGCACCAGCGATATATATACAAAAACAGCACATTCATAAGAAGATGGTATTGTAAATTGATCAAACATTTTATCCTGTCCAACTTCTTCAATGACACCTTTTTCAGTGACTTACAAATCTCTCAACAACAGGTGGATAAATACAAATACAAATTAGATCATAAATTCAATAGTAAATATAAACATAATAATAATAGAAAATAAACCATGACTTCTATAAAGCTAAACAACATGCTCTGCTTTTACTCCGGACAGGGTGCCACTCGTTTGTGCATCCCTTACTGAAAGGGTCAATTCAGACTATTTAAAAATGCAGCCTATAGCAGCAATTGTATTTGTGCAAGGCCATATCACAATTGTATTCTTATTTAAATCCATCATGCAGCCTTTCTAGTTATATCATACAGATTTCTCAGAGATCAAAGTTACAAGTTTTAGCGTTTTGATTTCCCTCTCATCAAGTGCTGCTTTCACAACTGTCACGTCCATAATGATGGGTTTTCCTCATGAAAATAGCATTTAATAAAAATTACAACATGTTCTTAGAAGTGTCTGGATTGTGCATTTCAATTTCTAAAGTTTTTGCTCATTGTCACTTTTGTCACGTCTGTATTCCAAATTAATTTCCCGATCTAAAGTGGAAGAAAACTTGTTTAGACTGAACATTTTCTGATGTCCGGACAATATCTACAGGTGTCTATGAAAACTCATTGAACTGATTCAATATATTCTAGTCATGGGTACCTTTTAAATTTACACTTTCACTGTAGATGCTGCATGGAATTGCCATTGTAGCCAGGGTTGCCAGATGCCAGCAAGGTTTTCCAGCCCAAAACCTCGTCAAAAACCGCGAGGTTGCACAAAAAACCGCACAAAATTGTTTTGTTTTGGCCTCGCATTACAGTGTTTCTTACTGTCATCGAAGCTTATTTTAAGGATGCTTGCTTCGAAAAACGGTTTATGCCGCTTGATTATGGTGATATGGATGAAATGAACAGAGACATATTTAGTTATCATATATGATAACTAAATAAAGCACAGTTGTAGAACGGGACTCTGTTCATTTCAGATTGATATTCAAATATATTCAAAAATATTCAATGTACAGATTAAACACGTCGATAGAAACATTAATTTCCAAAACATGGACCAGAGCATGCTGAGATAAATAAATGAGATGCATCAAATCCACGTGAATGCACTCAAATCTTGAAGCTGACCTTTTTGAAGTCGCTGCTAGTTGTTTACGAAGACTTCTTTATCGACAAAGATCCACTAATATAACGAAAGCAAACCTCTGAATTTCACGGTACCTAATAGATATCCAAATACAACATAATAGTGGGTGGGATAAGAGAGGAAAAAATAAAAAAACTTGCAGTGTTAATCCATCGCCAAACGTTCGCATAGGATAACGGTACCCTCATGAGTATATAAGTTTCACTTTCACTATGACGGTAAAACGAGAATGTGACCACACTTCTCCGTTCACAACACATTTTAATGGATGGTAAAAAAAAAAAACAATAATAATAATAAAAAAAAAAAAAATGAATGAATGAATGAATAAATAAAACTGGTAAGGTATTTAGGTTAGATAACATCTATTATACTAAGCTCCATTTTTTTATAAACCTATATAAAAAGCACCCCAGGCACACTTTTAAGTAATAAAAAAGTAATGTCTTTTTTTCATCTGCCTCGAAAACCAAAGTTATCATGTTGGCATTTGTTAATAAATGTTTTATTGTGTGGTTGCACTGAATGTCTCTTCAAGGATTGGTAAGGTATATCTATTACCTCATAAGTAAATAACATGGGCTAACAAAAATTTTGAAATCAGTTTTTATATATGTAAAAAAAAAAAAAAAAACATATAGCCTATATGTTTTTTACCCCATTTGCAGTACTGGAATAATAAAAATCAGCAGGATGTGGTCAACACAAATAATTTTACAAAACTAAAGAGTAACAAAAGTTAAATTTCTTAGACATGGATCAATGAAGTTTCACCTTTTAATTTTTAAACTTGAATGGTATGTTTAAGTGAATAGCACGGGCTATTTCTTTTTTGCTATTATGGTTTGTAGTATCTGACATTAACAGTGCATACCAGGAATCTAATTTTCAGGAAGGACAAAACAGCTTATTCTTTGTGAAAAAAACCTCAAAGATATGCAGCACAATTCTCTGACTAGATCTGACTTCTTTGTCAAGATCTGAAACCAGTCCTCTGTGGATTATGTACTGTAGCCACTGATCTATATATATATATATATATATATATATATATATATATATATGTAATGAAGGCTCAGACAGATTAGGATCCATATGCGGTTTTATTCAAAGGTAAATTAACTTTGAGAGAGAAAAGGCAGCGACTTAGCTGGCAACAGAGTTCGTGGTCGAGGAAGCTTCAGATCGGGACAGATGACTGGGTTCGTGGTCGAGCAGGCGTTTGATCGAGACAGTCGGCTAGATTCAAGGTCAGACAGGCGTTTGGTCGGGGCAGGCGACGGACAGAAAAATGGTCGAGTTCGGGCAAGGTTGGCTTCAACAAGGGTCAGAATTTCAGGTTAGTAGTCGCTCAGTAATGCAGCAGGGGCAAACAAGACTTCGCAGTGAGGGCCACGGGGAAGCGAGGCTTTAGTAGAGGGAAGATGATGGGCAACAGCTGTTTGGTATTCAGTGCGGGCTAGAATTCAGGTGAAGCGGATCTCCGGTGAACGGTAATGGGTGCGTCCTCACTGGTGTTCGTAACAGAGCCCCCTCCTGCGAGCGGCTCCCGAAGTGAGGGTGCGGTCGGCGATGGGGTCTACCTCGGGGTCGTGGAGCTGGTTTGTCTGGATAGGCTCGGTGAAATTCAGTGATCAGGTTGGGATCGAGGATGTCGTCGGCTCCGACCCAGGATCTTTCCTCCGGACCATACCCATCCCAATCAACCAGGTACTGTAAGCGGCCCCGTAGTCGTCTGGAGTCCAGCAGGCACCGTACTGAGAATGCCTCCTCGCCGTCAATGAGCATGGGGAGGTGGGGGGTGGATTTAGCTTCCTCCTCGGGCCGTGGAGCACCGGCCAGTCGCAGAAGAGATACATGAAAGGTAGGAGAAATACGGTAGTGAGGGTGCAGTTGGAGACGAAAGGATACCGGATTAATTTGTTTTGTTATTTTGAAGGGACCCACATACCTGGGGCTGAGCTTCTTGCAGGGCAGGTGGAGACAGAGGTCCCGCGTCGAGAGCCATACCTACTGTCCGGGAGCGTAGTCGGGACAGGGACGACGATGGTGGTCCGCTTGCTCAGCCGTTCTTCTTGTGGCTCGTTGGAGGTGTACGTGAGCCTTGTTCCACACGGCCTCGCTGCGTCGCAGCCAGCTGTCAACCGCGGGCACTTCCGAGGGTTGAGTCTTTTGGCAGAACGGAGGTATTCCAGGTTTCGGTGGTCAGTGAGGACTAGAAACGGGTGTCTCGCTCCCTCCAGCCAGTTTCGCCACTCCTCGAAGGCCGCCTTCATGGCCAATAGTTCGCGGTTGCCCACGTCGTAGTTGCGCTCGGCTGGGGTGAGTTTCCGCGAATAGAAAGCGCACGGGAATAATTTTGGGGGATTTCCCTGGTGTTGGGAGAGTACGGCACCGATGCCGGTATTGGACGCATCAACCTCGACCACGAAAGGGGTGCTGGGGTCTGGGTGATGAAGGATTGGGGCTGAGGTAAAGCGCTCTTTCAAATGGTCGAATGCCTGGAGCGCATCGGAGGACCAGTGGAATCTGGGCTGAGTGGTTTTGACCATGGCGGTGAGGGGTGCGGCGACCGAGCTGTAGTTGCGGATGAACCTTCGGTAGAAGTTGGCAAAACCCAGAAAGCGCTGGAGTTCTTTGACAGTGTTGGGTCATGGCCAGTCCAGGACGGCGTGCACCTTACCCTCGTCCATCACGAACCTTCAGGGCTGATGACATACCTAGGAAGGAGACGAATGTCAGGTGGAACTCACACGTCTCTGCCTTGGCGTACAACTGGTGCTTGATGAGCCGTTTCAGAACCTCCCTGACGTGGGAGACGTGCTCCTCCCGAGTGTTGGAGTAAATGAGTATATCATCGATATAGACGACGAGGCACCGGTTGAGCATGTCCCTGAAGAGGTCGTTCACGAAGGACTGGAAGACAGAGGGGCTGTTGGACAGGCTGAAGGGCATAACACAGTATTCGTAGTAGCTGCTGGTGGTCGAGAAGGCTGTCTTCCACTCGTCCCCCTCCCGGATGCGGATTAGGTTATAAGCATTGCGCAGGTCGAGCTTGGTATAAATCTTGCCGGTTCTTAGTTGTTCTAGTGATGCAGGGACTAGAGGGAGAGGGTACCGGTACTTGACCGTAACGTCGTTCAAGCCGCGGTAGTCGATACAAGGGCGTAGGGAGCCATCCTTCTTGCCCACGAAGAAGAAACCGGCGGAGGCTGGTGACGTGGACGGGCGGATGAAACCCTTAGCTAGTTCCTCCTTTATGTAGTGTTCCATGGCGTCTGATTCGGGCTGAGATAAGGGAAAAATCCTGCCCTTGGGAGGTGAGGCGCCGGGTAAGAGTTCGATGGCGCAGTCGTTAGGGCGGTGGGGGGGCAGCTGCTGCGCCTTGGATCTACTGAAAGCTTCTCTGAGGTCGGAGTACTCAGGTGGAATTTCGCTGGAGTTGTCCGGCCCTTCCTGGACGCTTGTGGTTCCCAGGGTGGTTGGATTTATCAGGCCCAGGCATCTGGAAGAGCAGTCCGGACTCCATTGTGTGATCTGGTCATCCTGCCAGGAAATCTGTGGGTTGTAGCCGCGTAACCAGGGAAGACCGAGGATGACCGGATTGTGAGGGGAGTGAATGATGTAGAAACGGGTGCGCTCGGTATGCAGCGCCCCTACCTGCAGGGTGATGTCGGTGGTGGAGTGGCGGACTCGGCCAGTTTCCAGCGGACGTCCATCTAGCGCGGCCACTGTTAAGGGAGGATCACAGAGAGTTAAGGGGATAGAATGTTGTTGGGCGAAAACTTCATCGATGAAATTCCCTTCTACTCCCGAATCCAACAGCGCCTGTGTGTTGACGCTGAGGGTTTGGCACGAGAGCCTAGCAGGCACCTCAAGGAGCTTGGTGGATGGAGTGGAGGAGATAAACAAACTCACCCCTTGCTGTCGTGACTGGGCTGGACGAACGGGGCAGTTGGCTCGCAGGTGACCCGCCTGACCGCAGTAGAGGCAGAGGTGGTTGGCGAGGCGGCGCTGGTGCTCCTCTTGGGTCAGGTGCGCCTGGCCCATCTGCATGGGTTCGCTGGTTTCGCTGGGTGGCGGTGCTGGAAGGGAGGGGCCGGACCAACGGGCCCCTGGTCGCCTGGAATGGAGAAGGTTGTCAATGCGTATGGCCAGGGTTATGAACTGGTTGAGGGACGCGCCTTCATCGCGGCAGGCTAGCTCGGACTGTAACTCCTCCCTCAGCCCCTTGTGGAAGAGCAGCTTGAGCGTGTCCTCCACCCAGACGGTCTGTGTAACTAGGGTGCGGAAGGTCAGTGCGTAATCCGCCGCTGTGCGGTTCCCTTGGCGGAGTACCAGTAGTTGTTCTCCGGCGCTTCTACCGCCCTCGGGGTGGTCGAAAACCTCCTTGAAACGTCGCAGGAAGGCGTCGAATGAGGTTTGGCTTAGGCCCTGATTGGTCCAGATGGCAGTGGCCCACTCACGCGCCCTCCCGGTGAGCAAGGAGCAGACAAAGTGGATCTTGCTGTCATCAGTGGGGTAGAGGGCTGGTTGCTGAGACAGGAAGATGGAGCACTGCATGACGAACCCCTGGCACTGGGTGGGATCGCAGTCGAACTTCTCTGGCAGCGCTAATCGAGGGGCGGCGGCGCCGAGAATGGGCGGGGCGGCGATCGCCTGGCTGGCTGAGGGCAGTGTGGGCGCGAGCTGTGGAGCGGGCTGACACAGCTCCTGAACGGCCCTCATAAGCTCCTCCATTAAGGTGGTGAGACGGCCAAGCTGATGCTGGTGTGCGGCCAGAAGGTTTGCCTGGGCGGAGAGTTCCTCGGACATTCGGAAAGCTACCGCTGGATCGGTGAGCGGCGAAGTCTTCTGTAATGAAGGCTCAGACAGATTAGGATCCATATGCGGTTTTATTCAAAGGTAAATTAACTTTGAAAGAGAAAAGGCAGCGACTTAGCTGGCAACAGAGTTCGTGGTCGAGGAAGCTTCAGATCAGGACAGGTGACTGGGTTCGTGGTCGAGCAGGCGTTTGATCGGGACATGCGGCTAGATTCAAGGTCAGACAGGCGTTTGGTCGGAAAATCGAAATTGGAAATCGTCTGTTTTGGTGAGTAATTTTTACCTATCCAGTCACATTAAAAAAACATTTTAAGTCTGCATATACTGCATCACAATGCATTCTTCCTAAATATATAATTAATTAATTATTTGGACTATCAACAACATTTGGGCCAGTTTCTATGTAAAATCACGGGCCAATTTCTCTTCCCAGTCCAGCCCTGACAAGGAGCACATGGATATTGTAGAAGTTATACAAGGTAAGTTTGCAGTTTGGATTTCAACAAACATCCCACTGAATGTTAGATAAAACTGGAATTGGTTTGGAAAGACATGAAGTTGAGTAAATAGCTGTGCATAAGGTCTTACGTAAATTGGGGTATAAAGTTCACACTAAGGGCTTGGTTACTACTAGTTAGTTTGTAACTTAGTCAGTGTTAATTTGGTTGCTCCACCTGTTCTTAAGGCAAGTCTTAACTAGTACGCCATAAACTCTCTGAAAAGTGATGCGTAGTTGCATAATATGAAGTTTACCTGCATTGATACAATAAACAGCCATCATATTTGTACACAGAAGTACTAAAAAGCCATGAACTTCAGTTTGATTTTGTTATTGTTGATGATTGTTATTGTTTGAACTGTCACTGCAGATGTCACAAGAGCAGCTCCCTTGAGAGACATATTTTGATAATTAAAATATTATTTGAATTATTTAAAATTTTATACTTTTATATTTGACTGTTATTCATATGTTTTTGAAGCCTGAAAAGGAAATCATACCATTATTTTTTATACGACCCAAGCTAAATTTGTATAAATGACAGTGAGTTTGTATGATAATTAATCATCATATTCATGAAACACCTAAAACAGGCAATTAATTGTCATAATCACAATTATGTGTTTGACAATTAATTCAAAATTCTAAAATGTCAGCCAAATTTCACAATCGTGACCCCTAATTTTCATTATTAGGTTCCTACCATGTGAATTGTTTTGTTAAAAATGTGCATGAAATTTCAAACATTGACAACAACTTGTAGCATTATTAAAAATGTGATTTCATGACATCATATAAATGGATAAAATGTGAAATTTGTACATTTTTAAAAAGCTAAAATGATATTCAAATCACAAAGAAAAATATAAAAAAAAATGCAATATATTATATTGCATGAATCTACAGTATCTCACAAAAGTGAGTACACCCCTCACATTTTTGTAAATATTTGATTTTATCTTTTCATGTGACAACACTGAAGAAATGACACTTTGCTGCAATGTAAAGTAGTGAGTGTACAGCTTGTATAACAGTGTAAATTTGCTGTCCCGTCAAAATAACTCAACACACAGCCATTAATGTCTAAACCGCTGGCAACAAAAGTGAGTACACCCCTAGGTGAAAATGTCTGAGTGCAATTTGTGCTTAATAGGTACATAGTCTGTATAAACTAAAACCTGTGGGCACTTTTGCCACATCCTTTAATGAGTGTTGTTTTGCGGTTAAATGCTGCACATGCCACGATGCCCTCTGAAGGTAGGGAATAGTAAAATGGCTGCCAGAGCATTTCCGGTAGCTTCACCTATTGCTGGCAGTTTAGAATTCTATGAGAAATCAAGTTATATATATATAGACCAGTGACTGTAGCTTTATGGACACAGTTATACAGAGTATGGGTACTGGCCACAGAACAGCACATTTACTCTGAGATGCTTGATTGAAATGGGCCTAGATCTTAAACTAAGTTGAGCCAAATCTTTAGCCTAAGATTAGAGAGGATTTGCCCCCTGGCAGGTTCCTACAACCAGAGGGTTTCCCAGCTGTAGGCTGCTCTGTTGCGGTGAGGAGAGGGGAAGCTGGTATATAATTCTGTTCCTGAGCAGCTCAGGTCCTTCATTGCTCTCTGTAGAAATAAAAATAACAATCAGAACTCATTCACTTATTAATTCAGGAAAAAAAGGAGTTAGGAGAGTATTTGGATTTTAAGATGTATTTTGTACATTCACTTTCACATTTACTGTAGGTTCTAAGGGTTGTTGGTGCACTTATGCACCCATATAAATGTTTAAGGGAAGAGTTTAAACACTCACCAACATTAAGTGTGTCTTGGTCACTGTGACCAATATTGCCAGTTAACAATGCGGCAACCTAGTGGCATGAGGTGATGACCCAATGACGGGTAAGGCTCTCCAATGGCCACAAGGGGGAGCAACCTATGGTAGGGTATGCTTTCTATCGCCAAATTCCAAAACTGGGAAACAAGAATCTGTCCCAAAGTGAGTTCCACTAAACCCGAGTGAAATAACCACACACAAATGGCTAGATTAACGGTGATGAACAATATTCACAATCTATGTCACTATGCTGGCAGAATACATCCTAAAGAAAATCAAATTAATCTTAGAATGGGAAATGGAGTTGGCTTTTTAGAACCATCTCAGAACAAATGTGAGGTAAACTTTGATTATTTGCTTATAAAATATTATTAGTATTATATATGAGTTTTTATTAGCTCATCTAAAGTATGTTATAAGACATTGTTTATGATTTTATTCACTGAACATTCTTAAGTTTAAGAGTTAAGATTTAACCAAATTGTGTTGCAGTTTGCAAAGTCACAAGTCACAGTATGTTTAGTGACTCACTGGCAAAGGGAAATTCCCTCGCTGATAAGGCTGCTAGAGAAGCTGCAAAATCACAGATCAAAGAATTGGCTGCCATTTTTCCTGTTCACCCTGATTTTACAGGCTCAGAGTCATTGTCCAAGATGTACAATCCAGAGGATGTGGAGAGTTGTAAAAAATTGACTGCCACATTGTCTGATACAGGATTGTGGATTTTGAACAATAAAGTTATCCCAGCAATGGGATATTTAACCGAATTAATTAATTTGTATCATGGTTTGGCTCTCAAAGGATTCAACAAAACACAGACAATGCTCCAACAGACTTGGTTTTGGCCCGGCATAGGAATGATGTAAAAGACAGGTTGTCCAGGTTTTTACACTTCTTGAAAACAAAACATAAATTTGGAAGACACAAAATTCCAATTGTCCACAGCCCTCGTCAGAGGGGGCCTTTTACACCCTTGCAACTTGAGTTTATATCTTTACCCTCCGGCCATGGTTATAAGTATATGTGGCACGGTGGAGGGCGGGACCAGCGCGTGATTGCGCACGCCCGGTCCCGTATCGGGCTGATTGAGCCGGCAAGAGGGTTAAAAGGCCACTCGCAGACGGCGATCGGGAGAGAGAGCTTAATCAGCAGACGTCTGCTATCCTAAATGTTTGTTTTAAGTTCTTCATTAAATTATTATTTATGTTGACAAGCCGGTTTCTCGTGTTACATTGGTGCCGAAACCCAGGAAGGAAGAGGGATACGCCGTAGCGGAGTTCTTGCCACTTCTCAATGGAGCAGCCGCGGCCATCTGCCGGGAGACGGAGGAGCCCAGCCACCTGGACGCGGAGGAACGGCCGCCGACCGCGAGGGGAGGAGGGGCTCCTGGCCGACCGCCTGGAGCGGTTAGGGCCGCTGCCAGGGGTGGGGGAGTCCCCTAGTAGCCGCTGGAACGCGGCGGAGTTGGAGACTGCCGACAGCGTGCGGAGAGGGGCTCGCCGCCGACCGCCTGGAGCGGGAGAACCGCTGCCAGGGGCGGGGGGAGGCCCCTTCGATACCCCGGGAACGCGGCGGGGCATTCCGTCCGCCAGGGGCTGAGGACTGCCTCCGATCTGCCCGGAGAGGCGCGGCTGCTGTCCTGAAGAGGGTGGAGAAGTGGCTGAGGAACGAGCTACGGCGTATCAGAGAACCGGCGAGTACGTTTTTTTTTTTTTTCAACATAAATAATAATTTAATGAAGAACTTAAAACAAACATTTAGGACAGCAGACGTCTGCTGATTAAGCTCTCTCTCCCGATCGCCGTCTGCGAGTGGCCTTTTAACCCTCTTGCCGGCTCAATCAGCCCGATACGGGACCGGGCGTGCGCAATCCACCGCCACTGCTGAAAAAGTAGCAGAAATTTTGTTGAGAAAAATATTCCCAAGATGGGGAATTTGTGAGTCACTCGACAGTGACCAAGGGACAAATTTCACAGGTAAGGTACTTAAATCATGCATGAAAATTTTGAATGTGAAACAAATATTCCATATTACCCCCCAATTGAGCGGTACGGTCAAATCACAAAAAATTGAAAATGGCTCTCAGTGCAAAATTAAGCAAATTTGATGGTGGATGGTGCAGACACCTCCCGTCTGTTCTCATGGTTATGAGAGCAACACCAAATTGGATGACAGGATTGTTGTCTTTCAAAATTTGTATGGGACGACAATGCCCTTACCCTTACTGTACAATGCTCCATTGGTGAGAACAGGCCCGACAGACCCGTTAAAAGACAAATTGTTGACAGAATTTCTCAAAAACATGCACTATACCGCCCTTAGTACTCAAAACATGAGTGATATTACCCATGATGCATATAATGTAGGGGTGAAAAGAATCCAGTGCAAGTGGGGGATGAGGTATTAATTGAGCAAGTGGGAATCTTTGGATCGATGTCTACACGATATGACGGCCCTTGTCCAGTGTTGTTGACAATTCCAACCTCTATGCTTGTAAAAATCGAGCTAGGCTTGACTCGATGGATGCATTTAATGCAAACTAAACTATTCCTGCTTGCTATACTAACCTTAAATCGCCGACCCCACAGACTCTACGGCTTAATGCTGCTACAATTATAACCCTACTTTCCCCCTGACAGGTCAGCTGAGTGAAAGTGGCTTAGGGAGCTGAATTAATGCCTTTCCGATAAAAGGGGGGATGATGTTGCGAAATAATAATAAAAAAAAAACAGTTACTAACTTTTCGGGAAGGGTCATCTCTTCCATGTGTTTTTTTCTTTTCCCCTCTTCTCTTCTCTTCTCTTCTCTTCTCTTCTCTTCTCTTCTCTTCTCTTCTCTTCTCTTCTCTTCTCTTCTCTTCTCTTCTCTTGCACTCCTAGCTGTAATTGGGGAACAATGCTGTACATTTGTTCCTGACTATACTAATAACATGACTGATGTTCTGCATCAGCCCTCTTGCCCTCAGAAATTAAATTGACCATCACATGAAAGAATCCTCTAGTGAATATTACCTTGATTTATTTTCCTGGGTGGGTCATACATTAGGAAATACTGCCTAGAACAATTTAAAACAAACTGGGACAGCAATTGCTTTAACTTTTGGTTTGGTCTTCCTCCTATATGCTGCTACACACATAAGTATGTTTCTCTGTGCCAAGTTGTTTAAGAAAAAGCATGGAGTTTATGCATCTCCTAAAATTAGAATTCCTGATGGCCAAGAAGGAATAGTTTAATAGGAATGAAATAAGATATGATCGATGTGAGTATTGTCTAATTCTCAAGCGAGGGAACTGATGCAAGTGGCTAGAGACATTCCTATATATTATACTTTTAGTTGATATTATACAAGCATATTCATGTATCCACATTATGTACTCAACTCTAATTAGAATATGATCATATACTTCACATTCATGAAACCAGCTTATATGGCATTATCAATGTATTAAGACTCCATGTATGTACTTTCTTGTATGTCCATCCTTATATTCCTGTGTTGTACACATGTTACCAGGCACAAGCCTTATATGTTCAATGTGTGTGTGTTAGAAGATTACTTCATGCTTGTTCTCTATCCTTTTAAATGGTTTGTTAAATTGTTTGTGCTTTCTGTGCCCAACATTCCTGTGAGAAACTGGAGAGCTGTTTGGGACAAAGTACATACATTTTAGACTCTTATGGCACTTTCCACTGCACGTTACGCCTCAACTCTACTCACTTTATTTTTCTGAGCTTTTATTTCCATTGCAGTTTAGTGCCAGCTCAATGTGGGTGGGATTATAGGATGATCGTCATAGTTGTGCCACCTCTACTGGCATGTCATCATCTTAAACACAACACAAACTGACCAAAACAATAACACGACCGCTAGCTGTTAGCTACTAGCTCATTGTGCTGCATAAAGCAGTTGTTGCATGGTGATTTTACACAAGTTACATTGGCCTGATTGTTTTAGAAGCAAGCTTCCAGTAGCAGGTCATCCAAATAAAGTGGAGCTTTAAAGCAGAGTATAATGTTAACATAACAAAACATACCATCCTCCATCGTGGATCAATGCCTGTCCAGAGCACTCTCCCCCCCATTGCTCACCAGTTTAGATAGCATCCATTTGGTTGAACCACTTCCACTTTTTCTTGATGGTTCTGTAGTCACTTTTAAGTTTTTTTTACTTGTCCCTACACTGTTGGTAGGTCTGGTGGTAGCCGTGTGCGGCCAATAGCTAAAACACTTCCTGAGACACTTTTTTGTTTCACTCATCGCTAATGAGTGGACCATCTGCACCTCGTTTATTGACCATGGCATGGTTTTGCGCATAGCCATTTCATTTTTCACAATTCGAAAGTCATGTGAACAAATGATACTGCTATCACTGATTATAAAACAAGTGGGTTGATGTTGCGTGTCGGAAATCCAGTGATGCTGGTAGTGACGCTTCTCACTGACCAATCAGTGATCCGCAGGATTTTGACATCACATTTAGTATCGGCTCAGCTCGCTTGGAACCTCGACCGAGGTGGTACTATCCACAGTGGAAACCCCCAAAAAAGCAAGCAGAGTAGAGTCCAGTTGTACCGTGCAGTGGAAAAGACCCATTAGTATACAAACTTGTTGCCCTTTTGACCTGATGAGGTTTCAGAGCTGAATTCAGAGAGCTTGGTGTTACCTTTATAAATGTTATTGTTTCAAGCAATGTTCAGACGCGAGTCTTGCACATGCACACTTACAGGATAAACACACTTGTGTTAGGGCTGGTGTTTCTGCCTGGTTCATCAATATTCAAGGCCACCACAGCCTTCACACGTCAGTGGGTCATAACAATGTGTTCTGATGCCTTTGAGTTAACTTCAAACCGTGCAAGAGGGTATAAAGACCTTAAACTTAACTTTTGGTCATCAACAGCTCAGCTCTCTGGCTCTCCTCATCTACATTCCAGCTTTGAGGCCTCATCTTACTATCTGTACTTTAACTTCTTTCATTTAATTAATTAGTTCATTAGACAAAGACGAGACATAGTATTGTTAGATTCATTCCAGGACTTAGTCCTTGGATATATCCTTAAGATATATCTACTTAACATTAAAGAACCAAACTTAATTTTTTTTATTATTATTACATTTATTCTCATTTCATATTGACATTCATCAATTCATATTTTATTCATTTTACTAATTTCTATACTAATAAAATGTGTTATTCCTTCTACAAATCATCTGATTTATTGAAGTAATTTTCCATCTGCTAGATCTCACTGCATCAATTATTGTTCAAAGATAGTTAGATATTTTACTTATCCCTGGCCTGAGACATTTAGTGCATAGGAATACCAACCCAATACTATAAGGTAAAAGTAACAAGGTTATAAAGAAACATTTAACATGAATGCTGGAATGTATTTGAACTGCTAAATGGGTAAAACATCATGAAAATTAAATGAAACGTTAGGCTAACTTTTAATGTTCTCTTAATCACAATCGGAAAATAAAAAATAAAATCAAGAATCACATGTTGACTTGGTATCTTGCTTATTTGTGTAGGCCTATATTGTGATTGTATGCGTAAATGGCACAATTCAAATGTTGTAAGAGCTTTTTACCAACAGATGTGTGTGCATTAGAAAAACAAAGCTTTGTGTGTGCGGTACTGGTACGCAAAAGGATATTTGTGAGGTGTGGCTAAAATCAAATCATATTAAAAGAGAAAGTTCCTCAAGATAACTTTCCCCTAAGTCTACATATCTCAGAGCGGCTTGGATTTTCCTTGGACGTTTGAAGGGAATTTATACTGTTAGTTCCCTTACAACTTTAGTCCACTTGACATTGCATTTACTAACGCAAATGGGGAGCCCCGCCTGTTTTGGCACAAAACTGACAGCTCGTATCGGCGTGAACTGACCACTATAAAACAGGTGCACAGACACCATTTCCTAAGAATATCTTCCTTCAAGACAGCGATTACCTCTTGTCTTGAAGTCCTCTACCTTCGCCGTCGATACACACCTCTCAGCGGACGGAATCTTCATGGCAGCGAGAAGACTCTCCACTCCCCTGCAGTGCTCCAGCGAACATCACTCCGCCTCGCTGCTTGATGCTTTGCTGGTAAACGGACCTCAGAATCTTGATTCTCCGAAATGCATCAGCAAGTGTAGAGTATCCCATTAATGCAAATTGTACTTGTGTGTTATAAATATAAGTTATATAAGTTATATAACTATAAATCAATATTTATTTATATAGAAGAGCCACTGACAAGCATGAGAACTGTGTTTTCTGTCTGGGCCACACCCACGAAGATTCAGTTCTCATGGAGACAGACTGTCCTCACTGTGAGGACGTGAGTCTCAAGTCCCTTCGCTCATGAATCGCCCTGGTTCTGAGGTATGATCCAGCCTCTCGCGCCCTCCTACCCGCCTCTTCTGTGATGCCCAAGGATTCAGCAGCAGTCATAGGCTGTGAGACACTTTATGCCCACACAAAGTATATCACAGCCTGTTCGCCCTCGCTCTGTTTCGAGCCAGCGCCCGACTAAAAGCCCCATACCTGCTGCCTCACAGGCACCTGCCTATCAGTACATGCAGCAATATAAGCAAAAGAACTCCTGACGGGCACACACTTTGAAGCAGAAAGCAGAGCCCGTGATTCCCTCTGGGTCTGCTCCAAAGAAAAAAAAAAAACGCTCAATTGAAGAGACACAAAACACTGTTCCCCATCTCCCCACTATTGTTTGTCGGTAAAGGGATATTGTTGTTCAAAATGTTGTTTCTGTGTCTTGCACTCAAATAAATGCATTTAAAAATGCAATAAGTGCAAAAAAGAACACAGCATTTGTTGCAAATGCATGAGATGCTCACACGTTCTCAATAAAGAGCCCCTTTTTCCTCTTCAAAGCACACACATTATGAGCAACTGCTTCCCTATAGTGAGTGTTGCAACATATACGGTAATGACAGGGATTGTGCTAATTTGTCAAGCACAAGAATGGTTTTACAGCTGTTATATTCTTGTTCCAAAGAAAGATGGTGGAGTTCGACCAATCCTGGATCTTATAAAGTGCTTATTCAAAATGATTACTCAGAAAAAGGATCTTATCGCATGTACGCCCACACAATTGGTTTGCGTTGATAGATCTGAAGGATGCGTACTTTCATTTCAGATTCGCGTTCGAGGGAACAGAGTATCAATTCAAAGTCCTGCCCTTCGGACTGTCTTTGGCTCCTCGTACATTCACAAAGTGCATTGATGCGGTTTTCGCCCCTCTGAGACTGAGCGGTATGCGTATCTTGAACTACCACGACAATTGGCTGTTACTGCCGCAATCAGAGGCTTTGTTATGCCAGCACAGTTTTACTGCTTCAGCCATTTCACAGTGTCCATCTCTGAAACTTGTTTCAGAAAGCATTGGGATTTGTGGCAGTGACTCTTATACATGAGACCTCATCGGTGCTGGCTGAAGTGCTGTGTGCCGCGCCATGCTTAGCGCCAATGACACATGCGCATCACGATATCCAGCCATTGTTTAGCACCACGGACAGCTCCTCCTGAATTTTACCAGTGAGGTGTCACGCTGGGGCAAGTGTCACGCAGTGCCTAAAGCCATCGGCTGTATTTCTAGCCTTAAAGGCTTTTCAGTTAGAAATGTCAAACTGTAATGTCCTGGTTCGCTCAGACAATGTGAAAGTTGTGGCATATATAAACCGCCAAAGCGGAATTCAGGAGACCACCCTCAAACTGTATTGAGAATTTGGGAAATATCTGGCAAAGCAGAAATTGATCTATTTACCTCAGTGGAGAATACCCCCTGACCTTAATTGCCTACCGTCAGTAAGCTGATAGTGTCTTAACGACAGGTGCATTCATTGTTTGTCACTCTGTTCATTAATTGTTTATGGATCATTGAACAAGCATGGAAAACGTTGTTTAAACCCTTTGCAATAAAGATCTGTAAAGTTATTTGGATTTTTACTAAATTATCTTTAAAATACAGTGTTCTGAAACAGGGACATTTCTTTTTTTTTACTGAGTGTATGTGTTCTACAGCAAGCCTCGAGTGGATAAATACACAATTACACACTTTCACTAGCAGGGTTGGGGAGTAACACAATACATGTAAAATTATTACGTATTTAAAATACAAACTATTTGGAACTGTATTCCACTACAGTTAAAAATTAAATCCTTAGTAATTAGAATAGTTACATTCAAAAAGTATTTAAATAACTGAAGATATTACGTTGCATTTTATTGGCATTTGTTTCATTTAATATTTTGTCCTTTCAGATGGAAAACATTTATACATATAAATGATGCAATCCAAAGTGCATTTTAACAGTAGTGAAACATTTTAATTCATACAAGCAGACAGAGAAATAAGTTTGAAGTAAGTTGAAGAGCAGAAGAAATAGAAATAAACCTTGTAAATTGCCTTAGATATAAATCATATTTATCTTGTTTTAGATACAAAACTGCATAAGATATTTATGCAAGGAATGACTCTCTATATCTTCATGCTAAATGTTTAATATTTAGAGCAATTTTTGCTAATGAAGCCGGAGTCTTTATATTTATTGTTTTGGTTGTGTGGTTTTATTTAGGATATAAAAAAAATGTTTTTTACATTCCAATCCCAATGTCTGAATATTCTTAAGAATTAAAAATCCATTGCTCTTTGAAAGGGTGTACTTGCATTATTATGCAATAGCATTATAATTATATCAGTGGCATAAAATTGTCTTACAATGACAATAATATCACTTATTGCAATTATTTCTGGGAAAATATATTGTCCAACAATAGTAGTTATCGTGGCAGGCCTAACTGCCATTTCTTGCACAAATGACCAAATGCACAAAACTACATTAAAATACTGCAGAGAATTGTCAAAACAAAACAATTTATTTGTCTTAAAAACAGTTTTACATCATGTAAAATTGTAGACTCTATATAGTCAAAAGAGAAATATCCTGGGATTGTGGAACTCACTCTCTCAGTAGGTGGACATATCCAGCACCACAAAACAAAACTGTAGTGCTTAGTGTAAAAGGAAAAAAGGCCACACAAAAGGATTTCAAAAGGCTTACAGAAATTTTGTTAGACCACACCCCAATAAAATTATAAACAGTCATTTAGTATTATAATAATGGCTTTTCAGTCATTTCAGAACAACAAACGAACAGTCTAACAAAGAACTGTGTACAAGTAATTCCTTCCAGCTTTGAAAAAGGGGAAAGAGAAATGTTTTCCTCATGTCAAAGTATGGTTTTAACCATATTTACTTTTTTTCTCTACACTTTCCTGTGATCTGCAGATTTACTGTTAAACGATGTAAAATGACAAGCTTTAGACCAGTGTAAAAAAGGCAGAGTCAAACATCAATAACATGAATGATAAATAGTCTTGAAATAAATACAATGTAAAACTCAAAGCCAACATATTCAATAAAATTCAAAGCAAAAAACGTGTCAGTATATATGCAAACTGTTAGAAACAAGAGAGCAGTCACATCAAGGAAAGAATTGGAAAAAAATTAAATATTTTCTGTGAGTCATCCAGTGACATTACATTACCCTCCACTGCTTCTCGGGATGGGGTATGCGCTTAATCAAACAGTATTGAAAGACACCAAATAAAATTTTAGGACTTACAGACAACACATTTTTGTTGATTACAATGGTACTTAATGAGGAAGACCATCATACAGAGACATTTGTGGGATTATTAAAAGATTGGGATTTTTAACATTAGCATCCAGTATGTCAATGGTAGTGTCCATGAAAAAAATTGTCTTTTGAGACACTATTTAAGGCTCATCCATGCACTTTCATACCATCAACATCCACTTATTTAAGCTCTCTCTGTCATAAGCAATAATGCTTTGCTTCTGAGCTACACAGCTATAAATGACCCCATCTTTCTACTGGAGGGAACTTGTCTATTTCTCCAGTCTCTGTGACCTGTCGATCTCCCAGGACGAATGTCAACTGGTATCTCATCCTCACCTTCTCCTGCAAAACATATATAAACAATCAAGGTGAATTGCCTTACTTTACTGCCACTGCAGAAACACTCACTGTCATCGAACTCTAACCAAATATTGCTGGGCTTTGCATTGTATCACTACAGAAGGCAAAAGAGATCAAAATTATACAGTGATATTCAGTTCCTTTTAATAAATGTTTCCTAATGCTGAGGCTGGTGTGTATGTGTAACTTCTTTACCTTCAGTGGGTTAGCCAGCAGCATGATCTGAGTAATGGAGCTGGGGGGCATGAGAGGGTTAAAGGGAGCCATCTCAGTCCCAGACGGAGGCTGAAGCTTCACTCTCATAGACTGTCAATCACAATCAATGGGGCAAGTAAATAAAAACAATAAGCTATAAAATATCAATCAGAGGTGAATTCAATGGTAAACACCTGCAAACCAAAAGCACTACACATCTGCAAAATCTATAACTGAACAAGATTAGACATCCATTGAAATTATAAAAAAAAACAGAACTCTAAAAGGACGGTTTATGCCCCTCACCTTTGGCACAGCTGCCTGCAGCATTAAGTTCCTCACCAGCAGCGGTGCTGTGTTCAACATGGACACCACAATCACCAGAACATCAGGGCGACCAGGTGGGTGGTCAGTAGCAAAGTGCAAGAGCACACGAATACCATCCTTATCATAGGCTGTCACTGGACCCACCTTACCTGAAAAAAACATTAAGGCAAATGTACATGGTACTAAGCCAAACCTTCAGAGAGATTTGTCCACAGGTAGATACAAGCACTGTTAAATGTTGATTATGTTTTGATATATTACAATATTAAAAACCTTAATTATAGTGATCGACTAAGTTTCATTCATTTTTTTCTTAATTAGGCTACTATAGACAGCTTTGTCAATGTTATAAGGCAGATTCACTGTTTTCAAATATATTGGCATGCAGCTGCATTTTAGTCAATCTTTAGTCATGTTATTTGCAATCATTATATACGTATACACAGTATATGTGCATTAAATTGGCCATTGATCACCATGCTCTCTAGATATGGAAAACCCATACTGGTGAACCACAACTTTAGCTATTTAACCATCTAAAGGAATAGTTCACCCAAAAATGAAAATTCTCTCACCATTTACTCAACCTCATTTTAAAACTAATGTGTATGACTTTCTTCTATTGAACACAAACAATGATTTTTAAAGAACATCTCTGCTCAGCTTTTGGTCTATACAGTACAAGTGAAAGGTGACCAAAACCTTGAAGCTCCAAAAAGCACATAAAGGCAGCATAAAAATAATCAATTTGACTGAATTTAATCCATGTCTTCAAAAGCAATATGATAGGTGTGGGTCAGACAAAGCTCAATATTTAAGTCCTTTTGTATTATAAATTCTCCTCCATGCCCAGTATGTGGTGATATGCATGAAGAATGAGAAAGTGAAGATTTATAGTACAAAAGGACTTATATTTTCATCTGTTTCTCACTCACACCTATCATAACACTTCAGAAGACATGGATTAAACCACTGGTGCCTTTGTGATTTTTGGAGCTTCAAAGTTCTGGTACCATTCATTTAACTTCAATAGACATACAGAGCGGAGATATTTTTCTAAAAATCTTCATGTGTGTTCAGCAGAAGAAAAGGTCATGCACCATATCATTAAAGTGAGTAAATGATGAGAAACTGTTAATTTTTTGGGGAACAATTAATTTAATCTTACATATATGTCATTTAATCCATTTGGAGATTGCCTTTTGTGTTTGTTTTGTATTTAATGTTTTCATAATTAACAATACGTATTCACAATCTTACAAAAACATATTATAATACAGTATACCTCTGTAATACTAAGGCAAGCATTTTAGGTGGAATAACTTCTGTTCTCTCATATCTGAATAAACAGGAATTTTTTATCCCAAATTAACAGCACCCACAATTCTTTAATGGCCTTACTTGGTTTAATGGCCTCAAGTGGGACATAGACACTGGTTAGGGATATGTCCAGGCCTGAGGCTGAGGGTGTCTGACTCATGGGTATTGTAGGAGAAAGAGACATGAAGAGAGGGCTGTCTGGAGTGAAGCTCTGAGGTTTGACTGAGGTTACAGTAGAAGGCACTGGTGCTTTGCCAGTGGGCACACAGAATGTGGTTAATGCACTGTGGACGTTCCCTTCACCTACTCCAAGTTCTCTGCTGCCCAGGCTTGAATAACTGGACTGACTGCTACACATAAAGCAACAAAATACATCATTGTGTTAAAAAGAAGGAAAAAAAAGACACAGCACAACTCAAATACCAGATCTTTGATCATAGGCTAAAGCATCAAGCCCTTTTCCTTTCATGTGTGAATGCTATTATTGAACAGTCTGATCTGTAATCAATTAATGTTTACAGGTGGAATCTTTCATCTACTGCAAACAGTAACATCATTTTGTTATGTTACAGCCTTATTCCAAAATGGATTAAATTAATTATTTTCCTCAAAATTCTACAAACAATACCCCATAATGACAACGTGAAAGAAGTTTGTTTGAAATCTTTGCAAATTTATTAAAAATAAACAGCCTTTGCTCAATACTTTGTTGAAGCACCTTTGGCACGAATTACAGCCTCAAGTCTTTTTGTGTATGATGCTACAAGCTTGGCACACCTATTTTGGGGCAGTTTCTCCCATGTCTTCTTTGCAGGACCTCTCAAGCTCCATCAGGTTGGATGGGGAGTGTCGGTGCACAGCCATTTTCAGATCTCTCCAGAGATGTTCAATCGGGTTCAAGTCTGGGCTGGGCCACTCAAGGACATACACAGAGTTGTCCTGCATCCACTCCTTTGTTATATTGGCTGTGTGCTTAGGGTCGTTGTCCTGTTGGAAGATGAACCTTCGACCCAGTCTGAGGTCCAGAGTGCTGTGGAGCAGGTTTTCATCAAGGATGTCTCTGTACATTGCTGCATTCATCTTTCCCTCAATCCTGACTAATCTCCCAGTTCCTGCCACTGAAAAACATCCCTTCAGCATGATGCTGCTACCATCATGCTTCACTGTAGGGATGTTATTGGCCAGGTGAGGAGCAGTGCCTGGTTTCCTCCAGACATGATGCTTGCCATTAAGGCCAAAGAGTTCAATCTTTGTCATTTTATCAGACCAGAGAATTTAGTTTCTCATGATCTGAGAGTCCTTCAGGTGCCTTTTGGCAAACTCCAGGAGGGCTGTCATGTGCCTTATTGAGGAGTGGCTTCCATCTGGCCACTCTACCATACACAGGCCTGATTGGTGGAGTGCTGCAGAGATTTTTGTTCTTCTGGAAGGTTCTCCTCTGTCCACAGAGAAACGCTGGAGCTCTGTCAGAGTGACCATCAGGTTCTTGGTCACCTCCTTGACTAAGGCCCTTCTCCCCAGATCGCTCAGTTTGGCCGGGCGGCCAGCTCTAGGAAGAGTCCCGGTGGATTCAAACTTCTTCCATTTATGGATGATGGAGGCCACTGTGCTCACTGGGACCTTCAATGCTGCAGAAATTTTTCTGTACCCTTCCCCAGATCTGTGCCTCGATACAATCATGTCACGGAGGTCTACAGACAATTCCTTGGACTTCATGGCTTGGTTTGTGCTGTGACATGCACTGTTTACTGTGGGACCTTATATAGACAGGTGTGTGCCTTTCCAAATCATGTCCAATCAACTGAATTTACCACAGGTAGTCTCCAATCAAGTTGTAGAAACATTTCAAGGATGATCAGTGGTAACAGGATGCACCTGAGCTCAATTTTGAGTGTCATGGCAAAGGCTGTGAATACTTATGTACATGTGATTTTTGTCATTTTTTATTTTTAATACATTTGCAAAGATTTCAAACAAACTTCTTTCACATTGTCATTATGGGGTACTGTTTGTAGAATTGTTTGAGGAAAATAATGAATTTATTAAATTTTGGAATAAGGCTGTAACATAACAAAATGTGGATACTTTTCATTTCGTTTACTTTTTTTATATTTAAAACATTAATCTCATAACATCATTTATGCATCTGTTCTTGCTGCGTAAATGCATTTATGCAACTGCTGAGCAGCATTAAACAGTCTATGTAAATGCACCTTAATGCCACTTTATGTGCATTAACAAACTTGGTGGCTTAACAAACACACATCCAGGGATTAAGTCATATCAGTCCAGTCATCCGGGTATTGCGAGTCATCTTTCCTACATCTCGGATTACTGTGCTATCTCTGTAAGTAAGCTACTAAAATAATTTCAACTCAGATCAGTTTCATGTCCATTTTATTTATTTATTTAGCAAATAGCCTTGTAATAAGATGGATAATGCGCAGTCAGATGGCGATTATTTACGAAATAAACCGGAGGTGGAATTCAGCTGTTCAGTGATTTATTTATTTTCACACAATTACATATTTTCAAAACAAATCAATATTTGATGTCCATTTATTTATTTAATTGGTTAGTAGCCAGATAATGTACAGTCATCTAGTTGTTCCTGCAAAATAATCAAAGATATGCAAAGCGGATTACTTATTCAAAAATATCACAAGTGCTTGAAATAACGGAATGATTTTAATGTTTATGGCGGTGCAGATAAAGTGGGCTTGCGATTGTCACTTGGTGAGTGTGACTGCAGTGTGCATGGGCGCCGATGCCGTAAATGCTAAAGCACCCACGGGAAAGCATAAGATATTGCCCATTCGTTTTCTCCATGTCGTTTCAACATTAAAAAATTGGACGATTAAATGAGAGACATTTGTGGATTTGTAGCTAATGATAAAACCATAAACTGTAAATTATTCATACAAGTCAATATTTGGAACAAAAGACAACTATGTTTGTGATTTATAAGATGGATAATTCTTTTTTTATTCAATAAACATCAGTATATTTGAGCAATCAGTGTTTAGATGTTCTGAGCAATTCGATAATGTCTTCATAGGATTATCACATAAAATTTTTCCTATATATCATGCAGCCTTAACACGTATATAAATTATACACAAGTAACACTAAAATATTGTTAAGGATGTGTTGGTCTAGTGGTACGCGCCTTGTGGCGGTTCAGGGTTTAATAACCCATCCAGATACACAACTTTAAGAAACCAAGCAAAACTGGTAACTGATAAGAGTAAATGTACATCAAAAACTGAGGTGCATTTTATTTTGAGATTTAATTCAAATCTAGGTGGAGTGTGTGTCTACTTTGTGCTGGGGAACAGAAAAGATGCCGTTCTGGAAGGTTCCAGTCCAATTGAATTTAAGCTTACTGAATTGCATGTTGTTTTCATTTTAGACTACCAGCATTTCGATTTAAATCTAGATTTGTGCTATATTTATTTATATTGTGTTTGTATGACCTGTTAGTCTTATCCAGGTCCAGCATGGCAAGGTCTTTACAGCTCTGTAGAAAGGAGGGCAAGGCTGTCCGCTCAGCATTTGGAAGGGAGCTTTCAGTTACAGTGACTGCGGAAGCTTTAGAGGTAGGTGGTCCTGTTGAGATGTGAGGATTTAAAGGAGCAGAGCTGTAGGGAAGATTGTTCACTGGTTGAGAAGTCTGTAATTTAAAAAGCAACATTAGTTGCATTATTAGTTATAACATTAGTTTTATAGATAGATATCAAACAGCATATAATTTAGACTTTATAGGCTCAAATTCAAATTTTAAAATTTAACATTCAAAACCGACCATATATACTTTTTAATGCACATGCTATTCAGAAACACTTTTTTTTGTTGTTGAGTAAATCACAAAATACATTACATTACAGTAGTAAAATGGGTTGCAAACAGCTTTCCTGTAGACTTGTAAACTTACTTTTGAAGAAATCCACTGCTTGCTCTGATCTTCTTTTATATTCTTTTCAACTGATTTGTTCAAGGTAGTGTCTAGATTACCAAGGCCTGAAAAGTAAAATAGTATAATAATAATAATTTAAAAAAAACTGAGGTTCTTTCAAACCAAAAAATGAAGTCTTGATGGATGTCTGATATTTAATCAATTTAAATACACTGTTCCTATTGTTCATGGAAAATGTATCATACATAAAAAATACTTTAAATACATTTCACCTAATGAATCAAGTTCCTCATCTAACAGAGAGAGACTACTGGGAAGCTGACTTGGTGGGGAACGGTAAGGAATGTCAATCTCACTGATATGGAAACCTGATGACCCAGAGGACGTATTGGAGGAGGAAGGCAGAGTTCCAACTAAAGGTGTAAGTGTGAGTAGTTCAACTGGTATGAAATCGGTGTGCTGAGGTGGGGGCAAAACTTGCTTGAGGGGTAAAGGAGTCCCAGAGTCTACATCAGCCAAATCAATCAAAATCTCTGAAGAACTTCCATCAATGTTGCCTGAACCAAAGGAATATATAGAATGCATTGCATTTTCAGGCCAGTAGTTTTGTAAACCAACAAAGATGTTTCTCTTTGAATATTTCAGATTATTACATTTTTAATAGTGGCCAACCAATAAAAAAATTTCAAAGGCTTATGCCGATATCTGGAGAGTATGGTGGCCAATATATACCACATAATTTAATGACAGTAAATGTTGCTATATAAAAATATATATTTTATGTTAGTCAAAAATTGACTCATAAATTAATATTACTTAAATAAAAAAGAAACCAGTAAAATATAAGATTTAAGTATGTTTTAGATAGCAGATACCATCTTCTATACACAGGAAAAGATAATGACCGATTTATTGGCTTTATCAATAAAGTGGGCAACCACTACTTTTTAGATTTAAATTTGGACACATTATACATACATTCTGAAGCTGTTAATCCAGGTGTGTCAATGGTGATGGTCTGTCTTTCAATAATCTTTTTATAAGAGTTGACGATTCGTGAAAGATCATCGCTAGCGTGCAAAATATCACCTGCCCCAAAGGAGACCACATGTTACATGTGAACGAGAGGAAGTTGTTTCATCTATCATGTTGTCACAATATCTAAAAAAAATATATATATTTTTTTTTTTGTATTATTTTATAAAAATGTGTATTACCTAAGGCACTTTCATCATCCTCTACCTCTGTTGCAAATTTGAAGACAGCAGTTCTAAGCTTTTCACAGTCATTATAAAGATCCTAATAACAAAGCAAAAGCATGCTGTACAGGATTAGTTACATTTAAATACAGAGCAATGTTAGGTAGGACAAGTGACCAAACACTCTTCGACTCACCTTCATAAGTTCCTTGTCTGCCTGGGTTGCCTGCTCATCTTTTTTAAAATTATTTAGCATCTCGTTAAGGAGCTTCACACTGTTTTTCACCTCCTCCAGGGTGCTGGCACGCTGAAATGCTTTCTGCTGTATAGCCTCATCCTGAAATAAAAATGTATTCTTGCATGCACAGCACTCATGGTGGGAGTAAACAAAAATATTTGCTTGCCAATATATGAAACCTCACTTAAAAATTTGTATCAGACTATCTAAGCCCCTCACCTCTTTGACCATGCTCTTGATAATGCGATTGGCTTCTTGCAGATGCTCAGGCTTTTTACTCTTAAGAAGTTCTGCAAGATGCTGCAAAGACATAGGCTTTCATATAATATATGAAATATTGCGCCCCTATAGCTCTAACATTATAACTCGTTTCCACACCTTACTCTTCTCCTCATTGTCAAACACTGGATTTTTGGGTTTCGGCGAGGGAACCAGGGTCTTGTCCACAGGAACTTCTGGGTCTACTGTTACAATACCTGAGGAAGTATGTGGCATGTTTTATTTCAGTTGCATGTTTTAAAGTTTAATTCAATTTAATTATTTATTTAATTTGATAATTAAAACACAAAATGTTGCAAATTAATTATATAAATAGGCAGTCTGCAGGCGTTGCACACCTCACAGTGAATGTGTGCTCTCTTCTGTCATCTCCTACAATAAGCACAGCACACGATGGTCATTAAATGTGATGTTTTAGGCATATGAACAGCTACAAACATTTACTTTGAAGCATGTAGCACATGCAGACACTATTAAATTACTGAAATCACATGCAGTTTAATAATCACACTAGGACATGTAACAGCACATGTCAGTGTGCGGGGAATTAAGAGTCCTGCAGAAACACTAGTATTGTTACATCTTTTTTATTTTGGTATCAACTTGGTACCGATGTACCAGTACTTTTGACATCCCTAGTCCGTGCTTTGTCCTGAACAGTGAAGCTGCCCACTGTATTTAAGAAAAATCCTCCAGGTACTGCTCATTCTTTGGTTTCCCACCATATTCTATGATGTTGACATTCTGCTATGACACTTAGAACAACTGAGGGACTTATACACAACTATAACAAAAGGCTGCAAACATTCATTGTGCTCAAGAAGGTAACATAATATCTTAAGAACCAAGCCAAGGGGATGTAAATCTTTGAACAGTTGTTATTATTTTGTCTTGTGGGATATATGAAAATATTTAAATTTAAAAAATCTGATCTTTTATGGTGTAATATTTTTACAAATTCTGCAAGGGGTGTTTAAACTTAAGAGAATAAAGGGGTATGCAAACTTATGATAGCTGTATTTTGGAATAAATACCTTGCTTCTTTAGCATTTGATAGGCCTCTGTGATCTTTGCCTCATCTGGTAAAGCAACAGTCCAGCTGTACAGCAACTCTATTACTTTAGTCTTCACTCGTTTAGATACTCTATCAGCCAAATACTGTAGTAAAAATACACAAGAGAGATAAAGTAGGCTATATGTATCATTTTGCAGATAAAAAAAACATTGAATGTGTTGATTTTACTGTATAAACTTACCTTTGGTGAAACTACTTTGATGAGTTCATTTAAAAATCGAAACTTTCCAACTTCATTATGAAACCTTCTCCCACAGTTCTTCATGCAAGCTTCTAAAACCTGCAACATCATTAGGGCAAGCTTAGATGGCTGCCAAATGTCCCAGCCAAGATCACAGGTTTAACATAATAATATTAAAGGAGATAAACTCACATTTAGTGCCTGTAATGACTCCCAGTCTTGTGGCGACTGAATTTTATGTGCTAATAATCGGACCGATATCTGTGGGCTACAACATAATGACACAAATTCTCTCATTTCAGTGATTCTTGAAGAGAAGCTCAAACTTAACACATTGCCCTGATGTTCAGGATGCCAGTTTCTTGCAGCAGTTGTACAATGTAAACTTACCCCTCAAGTTCCTTATTGATTTGGTCACAGAACCCAATTATGTATTCCCACTCCTCTTGTCTGTTGGAAGGATTGGTGGCTTTGTCTAAGAAGAAAATCAATATCAACAAATATCACTGTTTTCAACTGAAAACTATGCAAGCCTAGTACTAATTAACAGTTGTTACTTATTTAATTTTGCGAAAATGACAAATTAACAAACTATGCAATATTTTAAGTAAATTGTGCAACATGTCAATAAAGTTTGTGGCAGAATGACTGGTTAGCTACTATTAAGGTGGAACTTTTAGTATATATCGTCTTAGACTTAGGATGCAGGACCTAGGGGCATGGATGCAGCATCATTCAATCATCATTCATTACTGATGCTATTTTATAAATTTACAATTCACAGTCATGATTAATTGAATCCCTTAGTGAAAGTGAAATTTGGTCAAATACATACTATTTTCTCTGTGTAGAAATGTATAAAAAGCATAAAATGAGTCCCAATACGCAATATAAATAATAAATAAATGATAAATGTATATGACTGAAAAGGCAAGTGAGCTGCATTTAGAAAAATGAATAAAACCATCATTCACTAATGAAACTTTACTCTTGTCTGCCAGAATGAATGTTTACATATTCTCCCATTTCGGAGTCGTAAATATCGTAATTACGAGTTCAAAGCACAGGAATGACCCTGTGAAGTCATATTTACGAGTAGGAAATTCGGAATTCTAGATGATACGCGAGTTTCCAAGTTGGGATGTTGGAAGGTGTGTATTGACAGAAATAAATACAGAAGCAATGATTTAGCTAAATTATTTCAACTCAATAATATTAATGTTATTTATGAAAGTCAACTAATGACTCTCCCTTCACGGTTTGTTTTAAGAAAATTAATTACTAATTTGTGAGATACCATGCATTCACATACTGTATGTTGTGTATAGGCTAAGTGATGCTGGTTTTCTGATAATTCAAATAGCATGTGAAGGTAGCATTAGCAAGTAGTATTCGGCAAGACATGTGATCCAAACATGGCTGCCCCCTTGATGAGACCCTCTCCATGTAGAATAAAACTTCTTATAAGGTTACTAATATGACTGGAGTCTTCATCTCAAGTGAGTGGTCATGATATTATACATGTCTCAAAATTGCCATTAGTTTCTTTAGAAGTAAAATTTTTTAAATGAGAAAAAAAAAAAATTACTGATTGCACCTTTAAACAAAAAAGAGGAGCAGAAAAGTCTCAAGAGCTAATAGTCAAGAAGAGTAATCAAGCGAAAACAGTATTTTAAAAACAGGTCTACTTACTTTTTCAGAGCCAACCTCAGGCATGTTTAATGTTTATTTTATTACTATAACTTTTGATTACGAAGATGACAGGAGAGCAAATAACACATTGAGTCGGTGTCTCGAAACCTAGCAGCCGCCAATGTATGCATTTTAGGCATCATTATCGAGTTCGAACGTTTGATCCAAATATGCTGCTGGTTTGGAACGTGCCTTAGATGCCAAAAATGCTGTCTAGGTAGGTAGGTCACTAGATTTTGAGACACAGCCTGAGTTGACAAACCTAACCTCCCGTCACTATTTACAAGAAAACAACTGTTTTTAGACACAATCTGGATACAACTTTATGCTAGTGTTAAATGTGTTACAGAGACAAATCTAAATACATATCCAGATGATATATTAGCATGGAAACTCACTTAGCCACGACTCCAGTGACTCTCCTTCCGTGTCCGACATGATTACTGCTCTGCTACTGACATTCGCGTCATGTGACAGTCTCGTGGCATACTGGCTGTGTTTCATTACTAAACGAGCTTTCTGTCAAGACGGCGTTATGGCATCAAAGGCGCATTCCATCGTTCGACACAAATATGCTGCCGACTTGCATATTTGACTAATTTAGGGCGTTTTAAGACATGTAAACCGTTTGCTTTATTACGAAACAGGGGCTAAATTGTTACAATTTTGCATTTTCTTCTTGGTTCGGTTCGCATTCAAACAAGGCAACATTTAAAAACGAAACAAAACTCAATAAATGTCCCATGTGAGCAAGCTGTCCCCTTATTGGTCACTATGTTTGTGCGCTGTTGCAGGATTCACTTCATGCATTGATATACCAGATAAAATGATATGCCTGTTGTAGTGGTGTGGGTGTTTTTTTTTTTATTGTGAGCAGGGGTGCCATATAAACAAATTAATCTGACTAAGTATATTTAAGTGGCAGGTTAAAATACGTTTGATACAATTTAATGAAGAGTAACTTATTAAAAATTAAACAGAGGGAGTCAACACTTTTTATTTAAGAAAGTGAAAAATAACAGTCTATAAACAAGACAAGAAATTTGCACTCATTTCATGTAAAAGCCATGAGATTTTTCATGTTTGCCCATACACAAAACTTTGCAGAAACTTTAACAATGTAGCCCATTATAAATGACTATAAAATTAAGAAAGTTTTACAATGTACCCCACTGTATTAACAACACTGATAAAGGTCACACAACCCTTCACTTTAAAAATCTAGTAGAATGTTCATTGCATCACCTTTAGGGTAACTAATAAAAGTGGGCAAATTAGAAAGGCAACTGTCAAGATCACTGCTGATGGCTTACATTTTTGTGGCGGGTGGCGATTGCCTTTGGTTATTGCATTAAATTATCAAAATGGCATCATGTGCACCTTCACCTTGCCAAGATGCTGGCTGTAAAATGAGAACACGACCAAATCTGAACATGTGAACAATATGGGCTAACCCCAAACTCTGAACAAATGCATCACCCGTGAGCTTTGCCATATTGATTCACAGTACTATTACATGGGGTTTCCTCTTTTCCACACCTTTGAATGCTGAATTTCTCAATTTACTCTGGCAAGGTCTTAACATTTAAAAGACCAAATCCTCTCTCCGGTCACCTCAATCTGCTACTTCACTGTAGTAGTACTGTTGTGCAGTGTCAGTGAGCGTCCAGCCACTGGCCCTGAACTCCAGGATCTCCAGGAGCAAGAGCCTGGTCATTGAGGTGATCCCTTCCTGAAGGAGAAAACCATCCCTCACCAAGTAAAACAGCTGATCCATGCGCCGGGAGTTCTTTTGCTCCAGCTGTTCACCCACACGGTGGAGCTGTAAGACCAGGCAGTCCACCTGAGAGACAAAAAGGAATTCCTATTTTATTTATGAGAAACATGAGAGTCAAGACTGAACTTCTTCAAAAGGCCAGAAAGTTCTAATGGGTCAAGGTAGATGTTTCAAAAGTTCCAAATTATTTTAAAAACGCATGAAGGAAGTGGAAACAATGCTTTCTGCCATTTTATTTTCTTCCCCCTCTTTATTTTCACCATTCCCCCTTTTCACTTCATTGGATGGATCCGGGGTGCAAAACCAACAGCACAATGTAATTTATTACCCTCACCAAACCGGCAGCTTTCTTTGAATGTATTCTGGACATTGAGTCCCTAATTAATAAACCACAAAAGTGATTCAGAATAGCAAAGCAAAAATTTATTTATTCTCTGACATTCTTATAAAGGCAGAAGCTATATAAACTAAGTGCAAATAATGATTTATCCTAATTGCAAATAGTGATAGATGCTCTTTACACCATGTGTAAACAGTAGGTAGATGCTTTTTGGATCCTAGTTCAAACAGTATTTGCTACCATATTTAAATTTTGTGGCAGTGTCATAAACATCTATGTTGCCACAAGACTATTGGGATGCAAACAGACGCAGTGTGGCAGGTCCTATTTACACTTGAGTGCACCGTTGAAGTCAGAAGTATACATACACCTTAGCCAAATACATTTAAACCCCTTTTTTCTCACAATTCCTGATATTTAATTGTAGAAAACATTTCCTGTCTTAAGTCAATTAGGATCACTACTTTATTTTAAGAATAATAGGAGAGAATGATTTATTTCAGCTTTTATTTCTTTCATCACATTCCCAATGGATCAGAATTTTGTTGGGATGGTGTTTTTCAGCTTGCAAGCCTCACCCTTTTCCCTCCAACAATGGTTATGGCAAAACAGTTACATATTCGTTTCATCAGACCAGAGGACATTTCTCAAAAAAGTAAGATCTTTGTCCCCATGTGCACTTGCACACTGCATTCTGGCTTTTTATGACAGTTTTGGAGCAGTGGCTTCTTTCTGGCTGAGATGCCTTTAATGTTATGTCGATATAGGACTCCTTTTACTGTGAATATAGATACTTGACAACAGGTACTTGTTTCCTCCAGCATCTTCTCAAAGTCCTTTGATGTTGTTCTGGGATAGATTTGCACTTTTCGCATATTTTTTCATCTCTAGGAGACAGAATGAGTCTCCTTCCTGAGTGGTATGATGGCTTTGTGGTCCCATGGTGTTTATACTTGCATACTATTGTTTGTACAGATGAACGTGATACCTTCAGGCATTTGGAAATTGCTCCCAAGAATGAACCAGAATTGTGGAGGTCCACAATTTTTTTCTGAGGTCTTGGCTGAAGTTTGAAGGTACACTGGCAGCCAAAAGTTTGGAATTATGTATGGATTTAGCCGTTTCGGAAGGAAATTGGCACTTTAATTCATGCCAATAAGTGGCATTCAACTGATCAAAGTATAGTCAGGACATTACTGATGTAAAAATCAGCACCATCACTACTTGAATTTATTTGTATTTTTTGTATAAAATCTAGACAGGCCCCATTTCCAACAGCCATCACTCCAACAACTTATCCTTGAGTAATCATGCTAAATTGTTAATTTGGTATTAGAAAATCACTTGCCATTACATCAAAACACAGCTAAAAGCTTTGGTTCATTAAATTAAGCTTGTGATAGTCTGAAGATCAATATTATGTCAAAAAAGAAACAACTTTCTTTAGAAACTCATCAGTCAATCGTGGTTTGAGGAATGAAGGCTATACAATGCTTGACATTGTCAAAAAACTGAAGATTTCATACAAAGGTGTACACTACAGTCTTCAAAAGACAAAGGACAACTGGCTCTAAAGAGATGTGGAAGGCCAGATGTACAACTAAACAGAGTCTCTAGTTTGAGAAATAGACACCTCACATGTCCACAGCTGACAGCCTCATTGAATTCTACCCACTCAACACCAGTTACATGTACACCAGTACTCAGGGGTGCAGGCCTCGGAAGAATTGCAAAGAAAAAGTCACTTTTGAAACAGAAAAACAAAAAGAAAAGGTTAGATTGGACAAAGAAACAGACATTGGACAACAGATAATTGGTAAAGAGTGTTATGGATCTTAAACCCATTGAGCTTTTGTGGGATCAGCTACACTGTAAGGTTCATGAAAAATGCCTGACAAGACAGGCACATCTATGGCAAGTGCTACAGGAAGCATTGGGTGAAATGTCACCCGAGTATCTGGAAAAACTGACAGCTAGAATGCCAAGGGTCTGCAAAGCTGTCATTGCTGCATGTGGAGGATTTTTTATGAGAACACTTTGAAGTAGTTTTATTAAAAATGTCAAATTCTAATAGTAATTTTTCATGTTATTTAATGTTCTAACTATACATTGTGATCAGCTGAATAAAAGTGGTGAATAAAAGTACCAATTTCTTTCCATAAGATCAAAATCTGTACATTAATCCAAACATTTGGCTGCCAGTGTAGGCCTTAAAAGTACATCCACAGGCAACAGCTCCAACTGACTCCAATTAGCCTATCAGAAGCTTGACATAATTTTCTGGAATTTTCCAAGCTGCTTAAAGGCACAGTTAACTTAGTGCATGTAAACTTCTTACCCACTGGAATTGTGATATAGTCAATTAAAAGTGAAACAATCTGTCTGTAAACAATTTTTGGAAAAATGACTCATGTCATGCACAAAGTAGATGTCCTAAACAACTTGCCAAAACTATACTTTGCTAATATGATATCTGTGGAGTGGTTAAAATAGGAGTTTTAATTACTACAACATAAGTGTATGTAAACTTCTGACTTCAACTGTAAATAGTCACTCTGTACTTTTAACATGGTATTTCAATCTTTAGTCTATTAGGCATGTGACAATTCATCTGAAATTAGGTTAACTAACTCAGCAAACATTGTACATGTTAAGAGAAGTTGTATATTCCTAACCAAGTTTAATACATCCAAGTAGAACATTTCTGCAGGAATAGTGAAATGAAACCAAACTGTTTTGCATAGAAGCCTTATGCTATATGACCAACTACATCTTACCTCTTCCTCGTTCATTAAGGAGTCTGGCTCAGCCAACCTAAAGAGGCAGTCATACACTGGATCAACAAGGGCCACAATAGGAGCACTGTTCACCTAAAAATAAAAAAAGCCTTATAGAGTAAGTCTAAAATTTTGTACAGGAAGAACTTAAGCATGTCTAAAACCAGGAGGTATGACAAACAGAGAGATCAATTTAAAATAAAATTGCAAATTTGGCAGTTGAGTAAGCGCTTTACCTTGATATAATCAAACATGTTGCAGATAAAGGTGACCAGGCAGACCCACTCCTGCAATGAGCGGTTCCGTGTCTCCTCTCTGGCAGTGAACTCCTGCTGTAGACGTGTCAACAGGTTTCGCCTGAATACACTTGTTGCAGCTTTCTGAGTCTCTGCCTATTAGGACAAAAAGATTACTCAACATATAAATAAAAACAGAAAAGTTTGTCAAACACACATTTTCAGACTGGGTTCTGAGTAAAACAACAAGGGTTTGATTAGCTGACCCCATTATAATGGTTTCAGTGAAGATTAATTTATTATTTTGTGTCTTTACAGAAAACTGCAAGATAAGGGTTCGTGAAAACAACTTAATGTTTTGGTTAGATTAAGTCACATGTTAGTGAAATACATAAGCCCTACCTGGACTAATGCATAACAAATGCGGCCAGCATCTTTACAGAATGTCATGTCTTTCAGTGACTGGTTTACAATTGTGTTGGACAGCTTTTCCAAATCAACCGTCTTTGGATCTGTGGGGTAGGGATACAATCAAATTTTACTGTATATTTGAACTGCAACCTTCAAATAAGGACAATTTCAGGGATTATCAATGACATTTCTAAGTACGAAAAAGTTTACACACCATCCAGCGCTTCTTTGAGCATATTTTGTGTTTCCATGTCAAGAGCCTGGAATTTGTATTCTGATAAGGAGTCCATGCTGCTCGGAATGAGGTATTTCAATGTTATTGGGACGGGCTAGAAAACGACAAACAATAAGATTTAGATTGATTTTACAAATAAACATACTATCATTTGTATTGAATGGTATCAAAGCAGAGCAGAAATGCTAGTGGTCACACGGGAGCACTTTTCGTCTCGTGCCGACGGTTTTGCAAGCTCTCGCTATCCAACACGTTTTAGCAATTTGCAACTTGGCATACATTCATGGTAAATATTTAATAAAACACGCAATTGTAAAAGTTGATAAATGTATAAACCACGTGACCGTGTGCCTTCCTCTTACTTGAACGGTGCAAACAGACTTCCTCGCGCTTGGATGACTTGGATCGTTTCCTGATATAGTGAGTGCGCATGCGCTTAGGAACACGCCTCCGCATTCCATTTGGCAGTTATGAATTGTCACAGACATCCGTTTCAGTACATATTTAACATATACTTCGCTTATAGTCTACAGGTTGTTGTTTTTTCATTTTATTGTTTATGCATAAATAACGTACATACATATTACAATATTACTTGTTTTTTGTATGCAATTCTGAGAAATTATTTTATTTAGGAAGTGAGGCTAGAGGGCGACAAATATCAAATATAAACAGATTTAAAGGGTTAGTTCGCCCAAAAAAAAAAAGAAAATTCTGTCATCATTCACTCACCTTCATGCCATCCCAGATGTGTATGACTTTCTTTCTTCAGCAGAACAGAACACAACAGCTTTTTAGAACAATATCTCAGCTCTGTAGATCCATACAATTCAATCGAATAGTGATCAGACATTTGTAGCTCCAAAAATAGGAAACAAATAAGTAATCAATAAGACTCAAGTGGTCAAATCCATATCTCCAGAAGCAATATAATAGGTATGGGTGAGAAACAGATCAAAATTGAATACCTTTTTTATTTTAGTCTAAATCTCCAATTTTCACCTTCACTTTTACTACATCTGAAAGAGGTTAGCACATTTTAGCTTCACTTTCATATCTGAGAGTGAAAGATAAAGTGGAGATTTAGAGTTATAAAATTACCTAAATATTGTTCTCACCCACACCTATTACATTGCTTCTGAAGAAATAGATTTTAACATGAGTCATATGGATTAGATTTACAGGATATTTCCTTGATTTGATTTTTGGAGCTACGGAGGTCTGATCCCCATTCACTTACATTGTAGGGTGCTACAGAGCTGAGATATTTTTTCAAAAAACTCTTTGTTTGTATTCTGCTGAAGAAAGAATGTCATACACATCTGGGATGGCATGAGGGTGAGTAAATGATAAGAGAATTGTCATTTTTGTGTGAATTATTCTAGTAGCTTTCCAGCGGTCTAATTCTGAGAGTGATCTCTGCCTTTGGGCAAAATCACAAGGTATGTACTGTGACATCTCTAAAGTTTTTCTTGAGATTACATTGATTTTAAGGGAGCCCAGTCTGTATTTTAGGTCCCATTTGATCCAAAAATTGAGCATCTTCCTTGTGACACCAAGGCAAACAACATGCATATAGTGCATATAGCCGAAACTTAATGTGCTGAGTTTTGAGTGAGCTCTGTGATGATTTTCATCACACATTTCTGCAAATGACTCATCTGATCTCCGGGAATTACATGTTTCAGGAAAAGTCATTTTTCATGCCAACATAGGATCCCTCCTGAATGCAACGATCATATCCACAATAGCCTCCATGCCCTTTTATTTGTTTTATGAATGCCCGTGCTGGAGCATCACAAGTGAAGCAATTCAGGGACAAATGAAACATCTGCTCAGCTACAGTGAATCCTTGTTACAGAGTGAAAACCTCCTCAGCAAAGTCATGCAAGTATCGATTGGGATCGTGTGGTTTGCTCTTTCCACAAAAAAACACCTATCACAAATGGATCCCTTTCAAAAGTAAATTTACCCAAAATTGACCAAAGTTGCTTTGAAGAACTTTTGAATAATGGCAATCCAGCTATGTTCACCTCCTGCAACGTGACTGTGTCACTTTGTGACAGCAGTCCATCTTTGGTTTGGAGCAAATGTTCCAATATGCCAAAATGGACATATTCCCCACCATCAATTGTCTTCACCTGATGTGAATGTGATGTTTTGATTAAAGTTCTTGAACATTTTGGAAGTGTGGGGAAGTATTTATTTTAAGTAGGCCATCAACTGCATTTTGTGTCACTCCAGACTGTACCACTGCAGTTCATCAGGCAAGTCATCAAATTGGTCATGAACGTCACTGGAAAAATTAATAATGTTCTGGACACACCTCCATTTGGTAACTGAACTCACACCTACAAATTGTGCCATTTGTTCTACAAGAATTGAAGCAAAAAAAAATAATAATTCATAACATTATCCCTTGAACCTTTTATTATGAAAATAATAAATATACACTGCTTAATTAGACTTGAAAGATTTTCATACTCAGGTAACAGACACGTGTATGCACCTACACAAAAACTGAATAATCCACCATGTATCACGAAGTTAAGAAAGACAAAAGGAACATTAAAAAGGAACATTTTAATTAAATGTATTCATGGAGGCATTACACATTTTTTAATCTTAAAAAAACAGTACAGAAACTGGAACAATTTTTTCTCAAATATATTTTTGGCTTGTATTTGCTTAGTTTATATCCTCCACACCATTAAAGGTATATGTGAATGAAAAAGGTCCAACCTGATTAGGTCAGTGTTAAATTAACACCCATACTAATTTTAAACAGGGATGTTAATTTTTAACTTTGACTGACCTATTCCCAAGTATTTGATGCTATTATAGATTAATACTTATAATTTGAAGCCTATTTTTCAGGTGCTTCAAATCTGAGCTATTGTGTTACTATCTTTCATTGTCCATATTTTATAATTAATGCAAAACACATACTCTTACAGAGTAATACTGAGTAATACTTACTCTTCAGCCAGTGGAAGACAATAGAACACACCAAGAAAATGATCTGAAACATGTTTCAGATGTTTATAAAACAGTTTTTAAATGTTTTGAGATTAATAGAATTATGAAATTATATAATTTTTTTTTTTCTCCCAACTAAACATGATAAACAGTGTATAAATATTGCATGCGACTCTCGCAACACTTAAGACGGTTACCTCTCATGTTTCGGTTACTTACGTAACCTTGGTTCCCGACATAAAGAGAACGAGACATTGCGTATAACACATATGAGGAGTGCCTTCATACACAACCTATTTTAAACCTCTCTATATTAAAGCCAATATTTTAATATTTTTAATATATAACACACCATTCATCAATTCCCATGAGGAGGCCATGCCTCTAGTTGAGTGTGCTTTAACACCAATTGGGCAAGTCTGACCCTGCGACATTTAAGCCAGGGTAATTGCATTGACAATCCAGTGAGAAAGTCTTTGCTTAGAGACATTAAGGACATTCATTTTGTGCGTCCTCCATAGCATACAAAGAGCTGATCAGACAGTCTAAACTGGCGTGTACGCTCAACGTATGTGTTTAGCGCCTGCACAGGGCATAACAAATTCAATGATTGTTCCTCATCTGAATTAAATGTAGAAGGGAAGAAGGCCTCAAGGTGAACCACCTGCCCTTGGGTACATAGCCTTTTCTGGGTTTGACAGTGGCTCTTGAAAGACTGGGGCCAAACTCCAGACATGAATTGTCGACTGATAGTGGATGCAGGTCACCTACCCATTTTACTGATTCCAGAGCCAGCAGTAGTGCGGTCTTAATGGAGAGTATTTGCAAATCAACAGTCCAAAGGCTCGAAGGGGGGCCCTGCGAGAGCTTGTAGGACTAAAGTTAAGTTCCAAGTCGGGACAGTAACTGGCCATGGTGGGTTTAATGGTCTTGCTCCTTTAAGGAACTTTATGTGCATGATACCCAGATATAGTTGCCACATACACTTTGAGCATTGACGTTGTGAGTCCTGCATCTAATCGAAATATAAACATTTCATGTACAGGGCAGTTTACTCTTTCCTTGCTATGCGAGAGACACCAATCAGTGAAAACCTTCCATTTTAGTGCATAGAGGTGTCTTGGTGCTCTGGCTTGTGAAATGGTGTTCATGACTGAACGCGTCAGTTCTGGTGCGTGTAGAGTGCTCCTTTCAGGGGCCACACATGCAGGTTCCACTGGGGCTGGGGATGCCAGATTGTGCCCTACATCTGAGAGAGGAGATCCCTCCTCAGTGGTATCTCCCACGGTGAGCTCCATAGCATCTCCATCATTTTCGGAAACCATAGCTGGTTGGGTCATTTCGGTACAACTAATAGCACCATTTCCTTGTCCTCGCTGACTTTTCATATGACGGAGTGGATCAGGCATATCAGAGGAAATGCATATTTGCGTTTTGCTGGCCATTTGTGTGCCATTGCATCCGTTCCCAACAGGGCTTGGGACTTTGAATACAAAAGGGGACAGTGGGTATTCTCCACTGAGGCAAATAGATTGATTTCTGCTTTGCAGAATATTTCCCAAATCCTAAGCACCGTTTGAGGATGAATTCTCCAATCGCCCGGTATCACCCCTTGGCGTGAGAGTAGGTCTGCGACATAATTCAGGCGGCCAGTGACATATGTCACTCTCAGGGAGGCTCCATAGGAGGAGGTGACGCGTCAGTCTCAACAGTGGCGGTGAATTATTCCACCTTGGTGTCATGATGTCTGAGTGAACCAGGATATGACAGTTCACTATTTCTGACTGAAAAGCCTTCAAGGCTAGAAATACAGTCAATAGCTCTAGGCGGTTGATATGCCACGCCCTACCGAAAGTCAGGTGCCCATCGCACACCTCCCCCCAAACTGTGTTGGAAGCATCTGTTGTCACCACTTTCTGCCTGATAATTTGCCCAAGTGCAACACCTCGCTGGTAAAATTCAGGAGCTGTCCATGGTACAAATGCAGCTGTACAGCGGCGGTATATAGTGATGCGCATGCATCCTTGGTGCCAAGCATGTTGTGGCACATGGCTCTTTAGCCAGCACTGAAGAGGTCTCATTTGTAAGAGACATAATGGGATGATGGCTGATGCCGCCCTCATAAGTCCCAATGCTTTCTGAGCATTCTACAGACACTGTAGAATGGTCTGAACTTGCACGCTCGTGAGGTGCATGCGCCCACTTGTGGAGTCAAGGCGGACTCCTAAAAAGGAGAATTCTTTGCTGGGAGAGAGTGTGCTTTTTGCCTCATTTACATTGAGGACCAAGCTGTTTAGATGCTGAAGCATTAAGTCTCTGTGCTGGCATAACAGAGCCTCTGATTGTGCCAGTAACAGTCAATCATCGAGGTAGTTAAAGATGCGTACACCGCTCATTCTCAGAGATGCGAGAACTGCATCGATGCACTTCGTGAATGTGCGAGGAGCCAGAGACAGCCCAAAGGGCAGGACTTTGAATTGATACCCTATTCCCTCGAACACGAATCTCAAAAACATTCTGTGGTGTCGTACAATTTGGATATGAAAGTATGCTTCCTTCAGATCTTTCGACGCAAACCAATCGTGTGGGCATATATGTGATAAGATCCATTTCTGAGTAAGCATTTTGAATGGACACTTTATAAGTGCACGATTTAAATCAGATTCAGATCCAGGATTGGCCGAAGTCTGCCGTCTTTCTTTGGGACAATAAAATAAAACCCTTTTTGTGCTTGACCATTCGGCACAATCTCTATCATGTATTTCATGATAGAGATTGTGTATTTCAGCTCATAACATGGGTGTGTCTTCGGATGAAGCCATTGAAGACAGAATGCTGTGAAAATGGGGTGGCCGGCATGCAAATTGGATCGTATAACCATGTTCGATCGTTTTTTGCGGCCACTCTGAAATGCCCGTTAGGGCTTTCTACACATAATGGAACAGTGGGCAATTTAGATTGCTCACCGTATGATATAATATGTCGCTCACCATAGGGAAGTGGTTGAGCATAATGTGTGTGCTTTGGAGAGAAAAGGGCTCTTTTTTGAGAATCTTGTGCATTTGCAATAAGTGCTGTATTCTTTATTATATTTTGTATATAATTTTTTATTGCATTGGATACAGAAACAATATTTTTCAAAACATTGTGAGCAACAACATTCCTCTCCCGATGAACAGCAGTGGGGAGGTGGGGAACAGTGTTCTGTGTCTCTAATCGAGCCTTCTTTGGAGCACCGGAGGGAACCACGGTCTCCGTTTTCCACTTCAAAGCATTGCACCCGACAGGGAGAGTTCCTCCCGTCGATGCGTGGTGGGCGCTGATACGGCTGTTTCTGTCTGGGCCACAGTTAGCATGGCTTCACCGGAGGCTTGGCGGGGGCAGGTGCTGGCGTGGGTCTTTAGCCAGGCGTTGGCTTGAGACAGAGTGGGGGCGATTTGTCTGCGCTGTCTGCGCTATGCTCCGTTTGGGCATAAAGTGTCTTATGGCTTGTGACTGCTGCTGGTGTGACAACGCTCAGCAAACTTACTCACTGCACGCCAAAGTGGCTGGCTGGAGAAACTGGAACATTCAACAGAAATATTTTTTCTCTGTCACTCATCTCCATGAGGTTCAGCCATATATGCTCCAGGACAACCAGGTTTCCCATGGACTTGCCGATGGACTGCACCGTGACTTTCATGGCACGCAGCGTTAGGTCTGTAGCAGCCCATAGCTCTTTGATAGTCTCTGGATCAAACCTTGCTTGTCCATTTGTCTGAGGAGCTTTGGTTGGAATACCTTGAGCATTGCCATTGCGTGGAGTGCTGCCGCCGAGTAGGCTTTTCCCGACAGTGTGGATGTCCACACGGCTTAGAAGGATGTACGTGGCTTGATTTCCATGCCCTGTTACTTGTAGGACAGAGATATGCCGCTACCGCCTCCTCCACAGAGCGTAGATGGGCATAGCCATTCTTTTCCCTGTGGTCCACGTTCGTGAAAACAGTGTCACTGCACGTGCATGCTGAGAAGTTTGCATGCCAGGACTTAGATAGTTCGCTGTGCACTTTGGGGAAAAAAGGGGCAGATCTGCGGGACGCTGTCGCTCTGTGCTGTCGAGAACCACTCGTCCAGGCGAGACTGCCCAGGTTCCTCTGGGGGAGACCATTTGAGGTTGAGTTCTTCGACCGCCCTTGTAAGGACACAAAGCATCTCCCTGTCAGTGGCGTGTCTCGGCCTTCGCCCTCACTGGGGGGAGGGGGCGGTAGCATCATCCACTGACCATTTTCCTGATGTGGTGAGAGACATGACATCGTCATCATCCCCAGTGTCAGATCTACCAAATGAGACAAGGCCGCATGCATCTTCAAAGGGTCGAAGCTCGTCTTTGATTGAGGGGCACGTGGGGTGTGTGCCGGCACAAATCGTTCCCAAGAACGAGGGCAATTGTGAGACTTGAGACTCATATCATCACAGTGAGGACAGTCGGTCTCCATGAGAGCTGACTATGCGTGGGTACGGCTCAAACAGAAAACGCAGCTCTCATGATTGTCTGGCGGTGGGATGTGTCTCTCGCACAATGAACGCTTAAGGCACGACATCTTGAAACAGATGCGAACACATAAGTGGCTCTTTTAGATCTATATAAATATATATATACATGAATATATATTTATATTCCTATAATTTCTATATCACACAAATTACAATGCTTTGTTCAAAAGGATACTCTACACCATGCAGCGAGGCGGCGAGATGTTTGCCGGAACACTGCAGGGGGAAATGGGGTCTGTGCACCTGTTTTTATAATGTCAGTTTTGTGCAAAAGTTTTGGGGCTCAAACACCATAACCAATATTAAAATATTTGTGTTATTATAGAGAGGTTTAAAATAGGTTTTGTATGAAGGCACTCCCCATATGCATTATACGCAATGTCAATTGGAGTCGTAACGGAACCAAGTGTCTAGTGAAGGTCAGTTTAATTTCATCAAACATTTAGAGTTTATAGTATGACAATACAAACATTAGACATTTATACGTACTTTTAATTTTTCCACAGGTAATGGTCAATAACCGATGGTCAGTTTATTTTCCTAATATACAAAACTAAATTATACAAATACAAGCCTAACACTTAATAACTATTATAATTACTAACACATTAACATCAATTACTCAACTATTAAAGCAAACTAAACACTAAATATTAAAAACGTATAACTATAAACAAACAAATTATTATCAGTAAAGCAAAATGGATTTCCAATCAACTGTTTAATGGATTTAACCATAGGTTCTTTGACAATCACTTTGAAATTCGTGCCACAAGCTCATTGAGTGACAGTTTGGCTCATGGCCAGTTCTGAATATTTTGTAATGGACACTTTTTCACAGACTTTGATGCATTTCCACAATTAACATAAATATGGCAAGGTTTTATATTTGTATTGTTTTTAAAGAAAATGTACATTTATAATTGTAAACGGTTTGGGTTCACAGGACGGGAAGGAGGACACGGGAACGGGGTTCGACTCACAGGTAAGGGTTTTTAATTCCAAATTATTCACACAAAGAGGGGTAGAAGATAAACGTAGACTCCACTAAACATACAGACTTTTACACATAACAAATTAATGTCCCTCTCTATATTGCCAACACTGGACTGGCGTAATTCTCTCTTTTGGAGGTAGTGAAGCTCTCTTTTTTTATGCCGGTCTCCCCGTGCTCACTGAAATTAGAGACAGGTGTTAGACATAATTTAGCTCAGGTGCAAGCGCCCTTACCGCTTTCCCTCTCCGGACGGGCGCTTGACCACGCCCCCGCTGCCACATACTTATATTACCCTGGTATTAAATTACAACAAAAAAACACTGCTGTTGCTGATGTAGTGACTGTAAATTTGACATCTTTATCTCTTCTGACTGCCTTAATCCATCTCTTTATATGTTGAGATTATTATTTCTGTTTTATTCTGAAATCAGTAGATTAATCACTATTATTTTATTGTATTGTATGGACATCCACAGTAATAAATAAAAACAGAAAAATAAATAAATTGCCATGTAATTGAATATATTTTTCTATTAGCTTTTGGAGTAAATTGCAGTGCAAAATAAATATTTGCTGTGGTCTTACATGTACCTCTATGGAATACTTTACTATACTTCTGCATTCCAAACCTGGACATTTTAAAAGGGTCTGTGGTCTCCAACAGCAACAAACAAAAACAAATCCACTATTATGTTTACTTGACTTTCCAGAAGAGAAAAACATATAGAGAGATGGATTACATCAGTCAGAAGTGAGAAAGATGTCAAATATCACTCACTTGGCAGCTGTATTATAAACCTCTTTGCAGAAGTGTTGACTTTATATACATATATACTATTGTTTTGACTAGAATAGTAATAGACCTTTACAACAGAAGTAAATCAAGTATAAAATCAAATGAAAAATAAAAATAAAGTATAAACAAAATCATGTTTTTTACAAACTTTACTAGATTTGTTCATTGTTTACAATCTCATACATTAAAATGACTTAACTCTTTTCCAATCTTTTGCAGTGGCAAAGTGAAATCAGCATTTTTATGTGTCAAATATGCTGCTAATCCTTTATTCCCCTTGGATGGGGTTGAAGGCACTCTTAATTTAAAATGGACACACCCATTCACTGACATCCCTAACTCCATCCCAGACTGTTTTAAGTAGCCTGGGAGTTTTCAGCAATATTTAATTTATTTATTTTTAATCTACCCTGGAGATCAATGACATTTATGCTTAATGAGGTGTTTTGTTGCCCACTCTTGTAGAAACCCTGTGTGAAGCTGGAGCTCAGGCTCCCAACTGCAGTACTCCACTCTTGACTCATTGTACTCCAAATGTTCCCCATCACGTTAGAAGCTGCCAGGTTCAGGTCAGTAGGACTTTGGGTTTGTAATTTATGGAAAAACATACTGGCTTTCCGAACTTGTTTCACTCACGCTCAGATACACACGAACGGATGATTTAGGGGCTGTTCACACCAAAATTGTTTTTGTGTGCGTCTGCTCTGTTTTTTTCCTCATTGTTTTCCTACGTAAACATGCTAGACTGCACCGCATTTAGCTGTTTCTTCAGTATCTCATGCAGTGACAGCACATTTTTAGACACTGTTTGTAGTTAATAAGAACTTCAGGTTTCAATCGTTGCGCTGCATCTAGACTGTTTTAGTGCATGTGTCACAAAGATTTAACGTTCAGGCTGCAAAGAGGTGACTGTTACAATGTTTAACATTATTCCAGATTGTTCTGCACCAAGCAAAGTTTCAGCGGAATTCAGGTTTCAACGGCAATATTTTTACCCCTTCTCTAGTGTACCGAGGGTCTGCCGTGCTTGTGTGTTTACTGTTAATATTATGAATGTTGCCTACGATGCTAACAAAAAAAAAACAGCCTTTTGCAACATAGTAATCGATACACTGCAGCGTCAGAATATAAGATCAAGGAGAAAGTAGTGTAAATAAGACAGGAATATAATACTAATGTATAAATTCTCAAAGTAATAATAATAAAAATAATACTGTATCATGTTATTATGACAAACTGGACAACAATAAATACTGTAATTATTATAAAATGATATAATTATAATATTAATAAATATTATCGCTTATCCTGCTCCTCAGAAAAATCCCGAATGATCTCGACGTTTTCCCCCCGCTTTTATACCTGTATGTCCGGGGGAAATACTGCAAATACTGTCTGCCAACTTCTCATTGGCCTTTTTTCATAGATCAGAGGCATATTCGGCGCTGAAGAGAGACCCCTAGTGTCACTTCTTCGGCACAACGTCGTGTTCCCTCCATCAGGGAACGGAGGTTACATACCTAACCTAGACATTTTATTTCATTAAACATTTTGAATGTACTTGGCTACAACGGCTGATAGGATGTATTTAAAATTAGGATTTAAAATGTATTTTTACACAATGGCAAGACATTTATCAAAATGCCTGAAAAGATGTAACCTAAAAGGAAGGGGAAAAAGACCTAAAGATAGCCATTGCTCAGGGGGGGATTACAAGTTATCTTATTACTTGAAGTTAAAGTTTAGACACACATATACACACACAACACAAAACAAAACAAAACACTAAAAGGGATAAAAGTATGTCAATGTATTTCACAAATAAAAAGCAAGGTGAACATAAACTTCAGCATTATGAAAACGCACTATTCAGATAGCAAACATGCCTTGTGAGTTGAGCCTTAATACAGATGATAAAATGGAATGGCTGAATAACATTATAAAACATTATTCTATGAAATACTGAAACCTTGTGTACAAGAAGCACAAATCATTATACAGCGGAACAATACAAAAATAATTTAAAGCTGCTTCAAGATAACAAATTACAGATGATCTTAAAAAGCATAAAACAACTGATGTTACAGTTTATGGCTTTCCACTTCAAAGGTAATAATTATAATAATTCATAATCAAAAAGTGTGCCCAGGTTAGCACAATTTTATGTTAGTCAAACAGAGATAAGGTCACAAAATCATAAAAAAAAGAACTCATTCTAAATGTAGTAGCAACCTCAGGTGACACCATGTACCGCCCTCTGCTTCCAACACCTCTTGTTAAATATGAAAAGTAATAAAGACATTACTAAATAATTATAAGACAATTAGGTTTCTAGAAATAATGACAAAATGCATAATAACAATACTCACAGGCTAACAATTTGAGCAATCTGTAACAATCAATAACAATCTGAGAAAGTTCAGCCCTTTGTTGTTGAAAGTTTCCCTCCATTATGGCATGTCTCTGTACAACATTGTCCAAAGTCCTCTTCTTTAGCAAAGTCATAATAAGATAAAAAGTAAATATATTCTTTTAGAATGTTACAAGATACCTGAAAACGTCCTGATCATTGATTTTGCTGATTAATTGTTCTTGTATTCACTACTATGCAGATTGATATTTAAACAAAAATCTTTTTCACACGGTGGATCTGTACAAGACAAGTGTACTGGGAGGTTTCACTGGAAATATCCTTGTTCAGAGTAATTTCTAACATACTCTATGAAAATCCCAAATGGGCACATATATCAAAGTGACACATTTTGGGGTTACATGAAATTTAAAATCAATAATAAAAAAATACATAAATCAGATTTTCATAAAAAACATTTAATTGTTACAGAAGCTTTGTCACCATTACATTATTTTCAAAGTTATACTGATTAAGAGAAAAAGACAGCTAGATTTAAGTTTACTGGATTATGGCATGAGATGAATTCATGTTCAATCATACCAAACCAAATTTAAAGGGATAGTTGACCCAAAAAATAAAATTCTCTCATCCTTTACTCACCGACATGCCACCCCATATAAGTATGACTTTCTTTTTTTCTGCAGAACACAAATGATGATTTTTAGAAGAATATCTCAGCACTGTTGGTCCATACAATGCAAGTGAATGATGGCAAGAGCTCTGTAGGTCCAACTATCACATAAAGGTATCATAAAAGTTATCCACATGATTGTGATTTCAAGCTTGATTTAACTTCTTTGTACTTGACGCATACACAGAGTGCTAGATGGGGCTATTGGAAGTGGAATAGAGCTCGAAATCACAATCGTCAAGGAGACTGCTGTCAAGATTTATAGTGAAAAAGGATTAGCATTTTGGTCTGTTCTCACCCAAAACTGAAGACACTGATTAAACCACTGGATATCTTACTTTTATGATGCCTTTATGTGATGTTTGGACCATCAATGTTCTGAGCACCATTAACTTGCATTAACCACTGAATGGACCTACAGAGCTGAAATATATCTTTGTCTACTTTAGAAGAAAGCAACCATATACAACTATGATGGCATGAAGATGAGTAAATGATGGGGTGAACAATCCTTTTAACAGTGCAACCATAGTGCGAATAACATATTGATTTTCGGGGGGGGGGGGGGGGGGGGACAAAATGTATTATGAATATATCTTATTATAAATGTATTACAATTCTATTAAAATGAAATATAAAACAATTCTCAGGTATTTCACATTAAGCCCCCCCCCCCTAAAACAGAATTGCTTTTATTTTCATTCATTCTCGAAATGCACGGTTTGTCTTGCAAATCCACAACTTTCTGGCTGACTTGTGTCTGGCTGGCAAGTTTCTAAAAACGAAACTGTAGATGCTGAAGAGTGCAGTGTGCCTTCCACTCCGCTGACATGTGGATATCATGATTGTTCCACTTGTGGGTGATATTTCACTTGTTGAGCTTAGATGTTGATTAAATTCCACCATACATATGCAAATTGACTGTGTTAAACATCCTGTCTGGTGCATGCAAGTGTGTGCTGCGTGAGAGAGAGAGAGACCCAGAGGGAGAGAGAGGTGCAGTGCTGCTGCTCCAATCCATTTAGCTGTGATTCAAATCAGTTTAGAAAATCTGAAACCGAAACAGAATGAACCAATTTCATGTCATATTGAATATATGCATGAGTTTACATAAAATCCCCAAGAATATGCAAATTAGCTTTCCAGGGGGCCTCCTGTTACTTTTAGGGAGTCCCCACCCCAAACTTGTTTTTATATCATTATGGGGACTCTCCATAGGCTTCCATGCATCTCTTGGATTTTATACAGATCTAATGATAATTTAAATCCCCTAACCCTTACCCTCACAAAAATCTTTCTGCATTTTCCAAAAAAACATTGTTTAGTATGTTTAATAAGACATTTTCCCTGGCCCCCACAATGTAGGTGATCTCAGGTTTTACTATGTAGTATAAACAGTACTTATGCATGCACGCACACACCAACTAAAACATAACATGGAGTTTATTTTAGAGTTTTAAAATTAACTGTGGTGCAAAGCTGTAAGTTGAAGGTATTTCAGTGCTGTAATGTGAATGACATTAAGATTAACAAAAAAACTTTACATAAAACAGATCATATTTTTCAGTACATTTGATGTCATATAGCATTGAATTTGCATAAAAAGCAAAGCTAATGTTACACACAGCACACAAACGAAATACCAGTCTGGAACATTCTTCTAATTCAGCCAATAGTGCTTCTTAAAATGTCAAACACTCCTCCAAAGAGCAGTCTCTCTCTTTCGGGCAGTCGGTATACATATCACCAACTGAGCCTTTTCTCTCCATCTCACTGTGGTTTCTGTTTCCATGGCAACCCAGCTGGAACTCCATGGGTGCTTTAAGCAGACAAACTGAAGGGGCATTTTTTTATATTACATATTACATATATTACATTTTTCATGTTACATATTTTGATTGACAGGTGTGACATAATTGCGAGGGAACATTCCGGTCTGTCCATGACAGGTACCCTTCCACCAATTAGGATCGGAGTTGTCCAGAACCTGGATAAAATCTCCCCTTCTGAAACCCAGCTCTCCGTCCTCTTGAGGGTCGAAGTCAAACAGAGCTTGAACATATGTGGAATTCTGTGGAACAGAAGTAGTAATTTTCAGAATTACAAATTTATACTCATTGGCTGATACTAACTCAATTCTCAAAACTTCTTTCCAGGCTGTGCCTGCAATCCTAAGAGTATTTCACACCTAGGGCTGGACAATATAGCTAAGAATATGATATCTCAATATTTGTTTAGTCTTTTGAAGATATTTAATATATACAGTATATTAATTCTTATTTGTACATACTTGCTATGAAATTTGATGTGTTTTTTGTTTGTTTATTTTTTTTTAACAAAGGAACCATAATTTTAACTCATGGAAAAAAATTCAACTTACCATTTCTAATGTTTTCATGTTACTGAAGATCAAAGACACAATTAATATCTTATTCTTAATGGTCTTACACTTGCGAGCCAAATGCAATGATGAATAATTAACCAAATTATGCAGTTTTTAGAAAATGACTTATGCAATATTTATGATATTGCATATTGTTATATTACCCAGCGTATTATAAAAACATGTTGTATTTTGTGAATATCTGATATATTGCTCAGCACTTAAACCTAACACCATGCAGAAAGAAGAAACCCCATAAGAAACAACAATAAAGCATGTACAAATACAGCACTACAGAGCAGAATCTCACCTGTGTTACCTGTTCAATGTCCCTGAGAAAAATTGGTTGATTCCTGGACACAGATGTAGACCGATGATAATCCACCAAGGAGTTTAACGAGTTAAATTTGACCACCCACAAGAAGTATTTTCCTGCTCCATCCCGTAATACTTTGAAGTGCTGTACATCATTCCCAAATCTACAGGAAAGAGAAAAACACACTGTATTTAGATAAATAAATCTAAGCCAGATGCATGTATACCACTTAGAAATTGCACAAATGATTTTTAAAAAAAAATTATGTTCTGTTCTGCTGACTTTATCTGGCTTCATCATTAACCATGATGTCCACAGCGATCTGTAAAGAACTGTGCAAATGGTTCAGGCTGCACTGGCCTAGTTTTAAACCACACACAAAGAATTTGCAATAACACACAAATAAAGTGCTGAGAACGGCCATATTTTCTGCTGCATTACATCAATTATTCATGCACATCAATTACAGGATCAAAATCTAAAAAGCAGCAGCATTTGTTCTTAAGACCTTATTGATTTGACTTAAAAAGTCAGATAAAAATTGTCTTAGAGAAAAAGTATAGAATAGAACATAACAGAATACAAATACATACTTGACAGAGAGTGAGAAATCTCCAGGTGCACTCTCACTCTCCCTAATGAGAAAAGCTCCATCGTGTCTCTGTTTATTTAACATTTCTTCTGCCTTTACACGGGGAATCTTCCCATAAAACCAGCTGTCCAAAAAAAAAAAAAAAAACAGCAATTAAGACATGATGTATTGGAGACATCATATTACGGTGAGCTGCGAATCTCATCTTGAAAGCTACACTATGTAACTTTTTGTAACGGATTTCGTGGGAAATTCCATACATACGTCATTCACCCGTGCGTGTTGACATCGTATCCATACACAGAGATAATATGATCCGGCTACTGTAGTGCATGTGTGGGAGAAGCTGAAACTAAAAGTTTGTTGTCACAACAAACGAGAAAAACTGACCATGGATCGTTCCAAACGGCAAACGGCCAGAGAATCACCAGTTGTAAAAAACAAAGAATCCCTAAACAAAGCAGAGTCTAATAGCAAAAAGTGACAGAGTCCGAAATAAAACTCGAATCAACGTTGGCTTGGCTTTTCAGAGGTGGTGACAACTGAAAGGATTTAAAAGCGACCCAGAGATGGCTTTTTTCTTACTCAACAGGCAAGATATTTTATTGATATGGTTTATGTATAGTTGTGTAATCACACACATTCAAACACACGTTTGTGTTTGTGTAGTGAAATACAATAATTATACTGTAATCGGTGCAGAACTTTTCGCTTGCTAGCCCACGTGTGTATTTTCTTTATAACGGCAATAATTTATATAAATAAATCCTTTTGTCCTAGGCTTACCAAAGACATGCAAGTCTTGAAATTATGTTGACAACTGGTTGGTAACAATGACAATCTATAAATTAGTTACTCCCATGGTCTATTTGGCCAGAATATACTGAACTAATAAAAACTTTACAAAATTTGACCTACAATGTTTGACTAGCAATCATTATGTCTAATGTTAACAAACGTAGCCTAACTTTTGTGACATCTTTTATTTCAAAACATCAATGTTTCTAATAGGTCAAAACAACAGCATAAGATATGGCACTTATCTGCTCTGATGACATGTTTTCAGATATTCATCTTTTCCTTTATTTAGTTATTTATTTGTCCACTCGTTTTGATAAGATGTCCTATATCCATGTGTACACCGGTGCCTAAAACCATATTCATCCGTGCAGAGAAGCAGAGCCAAACCATAACCAAAACATTGTTCTTCCGCAAGACACATGCAGTTTTATTTTTTAACAACTAGAGGGCCAAAAGTTAGAGTGTAGCTTTAATGAATGCAAAAAACTAAACCAAAATCTGCACTGTTGCAGATGTACAGAATATTGTTCTGAGGAAGCTCTCAGAAAGCTGAACTTGTGTGTTAAACAAGGAGGAGGAAGAAAAGGAGAAGAGGAGGAGAAAGAACACACATGGATAACACACAAAAGACCATGTGCAGAAAACGTCAAAGACAAAACAATCACAAAACATAACATGGCAATGCGCATGGCCATGAACTAAAACACAAAGTATAGAAACAAAACAAAACACAAGGAACAAACAATAAACAAAGGAGAATGTCAGAATCCTGCCAAAAACAAAACAAAAAAAAACTGATCCTAGACAGGATCGTCGACAGTCACAGGGGACTATACAGAATCGTCGATGGACACAGAGGACAGGACAGGATCTTCGACAGTCACGGGAAACTGAACAGGCTCTGAACAAGCTCGTCAGGACAGGATCTTTGATAGCCTCAAGGAACTGGACAGACTCATCAATAGCCTCAGGGAACTGGACAGACTCGTTGACCATGGGGAACTGGACAGGCTGTGCGGCAACCACTGTGGTCAAGAGTGTAATCCAACTTGTTCACCATAAACAAGAATTAGCAGATGAAGTCTCTAACATTGCCCTCTCCTTAGGTCAATCTGGACCGACCGCCAGCTGTAGGTGTCTTGGTGAGAGGGAGGAAAAAGAATATGCCCATAATTGCCTCTGCTGGGTCCTAAAAGGGTCAGTTCATATTGTCAGGAGTTTGTAGGAAGACCCAGATGCAGGAAGGCAATTTAATTTGGCTGACAATAACCAAAAATTAAAATAACCAAAAATGCAAACAGAAAACTCTCACGAGGGAGAAAATAAATATACAAAAGCATGACCAACTTTGAACGAGAACTGAAAAAAAAAACCACTCACGAGGGAGATAACAGTCTTAAATCAGCAAAATAACAGACTTGACTAAACAGGGCAACTAGAATATCTAGAATAAACCAACTAACTAGAACCATGAACATTGAAGAACTGACCACAACATGAGGACAGGAAGCACAATATAAAGGGAACAAACATATGAGGAACAGATGAGACTAATAAGCCTAACTAGGACTAAAGGAGGAGGGGTGAGGTAACAAGGAAGAGTAGAAAGAAATGGATAACACACACAAGAAAATGTCAAAGACAAAACAATCACAAGACATAACATGACAATGTACATGGCTATGAACTAAAACACATAGTATAGAAACACAACAAAACACAAGAAACATACAATAAACAAAAGAGACTACAAAAACTACAAGTAACAAGATCCAAAGATGGCAGGATCCTGAAACTAATAGAGGCCTGATTTTATAAAAAAGATGAACTCAGTGATTTTTGCAGATTATTTTTGAAAAATTTGTTTAAAGTGATGTACTCTCACATGAGATGAAGACTAGTTAGATTTTGGTTCAGATTTAATAGAAAATTACAGAGTATATTATGTTTACCAACTCTGATTTTTTACACTCCGGCTATGATTTAATCTAATTGGTGGATATCAAACATGTTTGATATTTTAGAGCCAACTTTAGAGCAAAACTAGTTTATGATGCTCCACGACTCACAACGGAATGCGGTGAGAACCGATGGAAATCAAGCGCACCAGGCTAAGGCTGAAGAAATGGAGCAAATAAGCTCTCAATTTCCTCTCTTGATCTGCATGAACAGAAAGAGAAAATTATTTAAAGCATTTTAACATAAGGCTGCAAATTCAGGGGTTTGAATACTTTATGAATGCACTATATATTGTGGCAACAGACAAGTAATGCATTTAGACAAAACAAAAAGTGTCTTTAAAAGTGAAAATATTGTTTAAAAGTCAGTTATTGTAAAATAAATGCCAATTATATCCACTTTATTTTGCAGCGTGGCTAGGGCCATTATCCACCCATTATGCCATTATCCACCTTGAATGAGTACCTCTTCCGGTATAAGACACCTCCATTTATTTTAGTGATATTAAAAAAATTATAATACATTACGTTGCTTTATATTGCAGGCAGGCAATATATGTCATTACATTATTATAATGAATTATTATTTTCATAAACACATTGGTTTGTAGAGCAAATAGTTTTACCGTTTATCGCAGTTTGCCATTGTTTTTTCATACGCAGTTGGCACAGACAGAATGTATGAGAGATCAGGTACTGATCTCCTTTGTAATAAAAAAACAATAAAGGCAACATTGGACGTTTTTCAGATAAATATGAATGGCAGTTTACATGGAGACATTAAAAAACTGCATTGTCATGCTCTTGGTAAAGTAAGTAGCAGATTTTATTATCGTCTCTACAATATGACACACAGCAACAACTGACCTACTTACTATTTTACTATAAATGGTCACATTAGAAAATTATCTGACATTGGCATATTATTCTGCTGTACATTCTGTAGTTGTGTAAACGTAAAAAAACACATATTACAAAAATGTGGTCTTCTTATCCTTCTAGTTATCTACATTGCGGTTAATGACAGTGGAACTCTGTCACACTCGCTGGAAACACAGTCGCTTGCTTGCATCTGTGTTGCAAAATAAGGTGGATACTATTATACAGAGAGCAGGTCTAAAGGATTAACAGTGTTAATTGTAATAGAGCTGGATCACATAAGACTGATTGTGGAGAAACCAAGTGCTCTATTACTATGGGATGCAGTTACTTTGGCTGTTGTTGAAGATGAAAGTTCACAAATATTTTTAGAAGTACATAATTTTTGTGAGGAAATCACTCAACACTGTTTGAACAAAGAGATATCTCTAATATATTAATAATTTCCAAATAGATCCAATTCAACACTTTAATTGTAACTGTCCTGTATTTACTAACCTGAGAACATTTAGGGTGGTTCAAAGGGGTTTTCTTTGTGTAAATAATGAAATATCTAATTGTGAAGACTCTCATTTTCAGTTTATTGTTGGCTAATAAAAGCAAATACTTACGGGTGTGGCTTCATTTCAATGTAATTTTTAGGAATTAATCCCTCTTTTCCATTGAGTTCTGCCTTGTACCAGTTCTGGTCACATTCCTCATTTAAAACCTGATGGCAAAACAATAGGTACTTTAGAACATGTCCAACATGGTGTCACTGCACAATATCCACACAGTAAACCTAGGCTTCCCTCTGTGTTTAAGACATTGAATACTGTGAGCAGGGACTAAAAACAAAATGTTTTTAATTTCAGTTCGTTCAGAGTAGCCTCCTGCAGCCTCCTTTATTTCAAAGGTAACCGGTTAAAACAAAATAAAAGAATGGTTAATAAAATTATTTTTTAAATGACAGTACTGGTAAGTCGTCACCCAAAATAGTCACATCCATGTGATTAGCCTCTAAGACTATAAATAAAAATTTTGATCTAAATCACACATTGCACACAGAAGATATGTGACACTTCCTGTTTCCCATTTTTGGCCATTTATTTAATGCCTTGCCATGGCAACACCGTTCGATATATACCAAATCTGTTCACAATTTAGCATCTTCAATGTCTCAGCATAATGTTGTCTAAATGTGGTGATGGTCTCATGAATCCCCTAGGAGGAGTATTCAAAAGTTCAGAGACTGCAATTTTCAAAAAATCCAAAATGGCAGACTTCCTGTTAGAAGTCTTATGACTATAATTATGAAAGTTGTCCAGTTTGGTTATAACTATATATGCTAAATGTACTAATATAAATAACAAAAAATATATAAATATATTATTAAAACATATAAAAACATTATTAAACCATATATATATATATATATATATATATATATATATATATATATATATATATATATATATATATATATATATATATATATATAGGCCTACACACACAACTAAATATACATCCTAATGCATTATGTAGGTAAAAAATTCCTCATTTCGGTACAATCACTCTTTTTTGTGTGTGGGGTCAAATTTAACCCTCAATACCTTTAAAATAAAACATAAAAAAGAGAATACAAGGATTAACCAAGACAAGTGCTAGAATATACAAAGAAAACAATAATATTTAATGTCTTGCCATGGCAATATTATTTAACATATCTGGAATCCCTTCAAAAAATTTAATCAGCGTTGTTCAGACATTAAACAAATTGAAGAGATTTGGGTAAATGTAAAAGGATTATTTCAAAGTCTGTTGTAAGTGCCACACTTCCTGCTGCCAATTGGTGGCACTATGACTGTGACCCAAAATAGCCACATCCATGCGATCAGCCTCTAAGACCAAACATACAGATACATTTTTATCTAAATCAAACAATACACAAAGAAAATATAAGACACTTCCTATTTCAGATTTTGTCCTTAATTTATTTCCTCACCATGGCAACACCATTCAATATATATAAAAAATTATTTCACAATATAGCATCTTCAATGTCTTGGCATATTATTGCCTAAATTTGGTGACAATCACATGAATCCCCTAGGGGGATTATACAAAAGTTCAGGGCCTGCAAGGAATAATGATATTTAATGTATTGTCATTTAAGATATCAAGAAGCCCTTCAGAAATGTAAATCTGTACTGTCTTGACATTATTAAAAAAAGTTTTTTTAAGCAATTTATGTAAACATAAGTGGGATATTTCAAAGTCTGTTAAAAGTACCACACTTTCTTCTGCCACATGGTGGTGCTATGACCGTGACCCACAATAACCACATCAGTAATCAGCCCACAAGGCAAAAGATATGAGACACTTCCTTTTCACATTTTTTAATGTTAATTTATCACGTCGCCATGGCAACTTCATTTGATATATAAAAAAATTAATTCACAATATATCATTGCCATTGTCTTGGCATTATTTCGCTCACTTTTGGTACCTGTATCATGAAATCCCAAGGAGGTGTATTTAAAATTCCAGAGCATGTATTATTCAAACAATCCAAAATGGCCAACTTCCTGTTGGGAGAATCTTATGACTGTCAGAGTGAAAGTTGTCCGGCTTGATGAGATCTATATGTGTACAAAGTTTGGTGATGGTAGCTCAAAAGAGATGTGCTACAGAGCCCCCCGAAGATGCCCATCTTCTAGGTGGTGCTACAGACCACTCTTCACATTTTTTCAAATTTGACCAAAGAGCTTCACAGTAATAAAATACTGGGGCCAGTGCCCCTGTGCCAATAGGCCGGACCCCCCCTAAATTGGAGTGGTAGAATGGTAAGAGTGGTATTCTCATTTTCCATCCCACTGAGAGTTCAGTGAACCCACATTATAGTAAATAGACCAAACAAATTATTTTTAAATAAAACATCAATGCATTATGGAAAATATAATAATGTGCATAATAATAATATTTAGTGAATATTTGCTTATTGTGCATTAGAGACCGTCTGCAAATTCCACACACTGTGCTAAAACGTCACTGGTGTCCAAGTGTTCAATGCAACTACCTTGCATGTTCTGTATTAAACACTGTTAATAAAACAAACATTTACACATTGAAGTTTGGTGATGGGGAAGTGGTCTTGTGTAAGTCTCCTCGTTCCTGGGTTTCGGAAGTCACAGAACTTCAGGTTCAGGTATGGAAGGACTGAAGGTATGCTTTCAGTCTCTTAAGTGCAGCCTTCTCAGGGCTTTTCTTATTTCAGTCAGTACAATGTCACAAAACTCTCAGCTAACACACACAAAAAAAAAACTCTCAAACTCTTCAGCTTCATGATACAACACTAAAATACACAAGGCACTGTGATCTCATGTCGTTCTCTCTCTCTGATGTGTTCAGCGGTTTTAAGGTGTCTCTCCGCAATCAATGTAATGAGAAACAGCTATTAAAAATCATGTCAACCAGCTTGATGAAACACACCACTCCCTCTCTCCCGCAGACAGATACACGACCATGCCCCCATCACCACATAAAGATTGTACATTTTATGTATAACTTACACTTTAATTGAATGAATGAATGAATGAATGAATGAATGAATGAATGAATGAATGAATACTTGGACACCTAAAATGTTGTAGTGCTGTGGGTGGAATTTTCAGACGGTCCCTCGAAAGCGCTAGTCAATTAAAGCCCATAGGAGCATTTTTAAGCATAATTCTCCAGCTACAAGAAGCGTTGACCATTTGATTTTTTATGCCTGTATGATATACTGTAGTCATATATTATTATATTGTGCTAATGATATTGTTGCAAAATTGTCAGCTCCAGTCCAGATAGGAGAAACTGAATGTCAAACGAATAGCCAACAACTAAGAACAAAGCTGCAGAGTTGATTTTGATGCTTCTCTTGCAAACGAAATGCAAGAGAAGCACTAAATAGTTTACAGGGAAGATAACAAACACAACGTCCTCTTTATGAACACCATTTATCAATCAAATACTTAACGTGCGGCCACTAGTACTTTCATTTTAAGTAACTAGGGTTTGAAAATTAGTGAGGTCCACGGCGAGGTGTCAAGACTTTTACCAAAATTACACCTACAAATGCAACATATTCTGCACATCAAAATTAAATGTAAAAATTAAAGGACAGAAAACAATAACAATACTGAAATAATTTTTTAATCACAAACGCAGTTAACAATACTGAATTTTTGTCACATAGAATAGCACATTTGAAAATAAAGCATTGATTTTGAGTTGGGCAGTAAAATTACTCATTAACTACAGAAAAACAGCAAAAGTTAATTAACAACTAATTTGTCTAGGACTATGTTAACTCTGTTACATATTAATATTATCCAAAAAAAATCAATTGCTTTAATTTTGCCAGACTCTTAATTATTCAAAGGTACACTCAGTCATTTTTACCACTTTAAAAAGTTTACACCTGAAGAAATGAATTATTATTTTGAAACATATGTATAAAATCATGACCACTCACATACTGTAGTCATATCAGTAACCTTATAAAAACTGTTTTATTCTACATGAGGCAGGGGCACCCTTATGGGGGCTGCCATTTCAGAATCACATGACCAGCTGAATACTACTCGCTTAATCTCCTTAACTGTCTTGTTATTGAACACTTTCACTACTGGATTAAATGAATCATGGCTGATTGTGAATGGTGATTTTCTACAATGGCATCTGAAACTGAAAACTGCTGATTTTTAATGATGCTGCATCCACACAGTTACTGAGTGTAGCTACCTTTAATTCACATTTTTCAATAAAAGTTCATTAGAACTAAGCATATTTACAAAGGAGAAAAAGTCATAACTTCATACTTAATTCATGAGCGTCCACACTTTAAAGATTTTTGTTAAATTCTGCTTTGTAGTTGCCTTTATGACAATTTACCATTGTTTGTGCATAGTATCCAGAGTTTAACTATGGTATTAGTAAGATCATGTTAATCATAGGTTAAACAAACAAACAAAAAAAAAAACATGGTTAGATGTAATTATTGGATGTAATTAATTTGTAATGAAAATATCCTAAACACATGTAAAAATTATAAAAACAAAATTCATAAAAGTGGCTTTTATTGCCCTAATATCCAATATTTCATATTTTTGTAGGCTAATAATATTAATATTTATTACAAATATATACACTATTCTGGCAAAATACTATAGTTACAACTACAGTTAATGTTATTGCTGTAACTGTCAGGTATATTTCTATAAGTGTGCTGATTTTTGGAATGAAAAGCCTGTAATTACTATTGTGAATGGAACTTCCTGTTTACCTTGTCACTGTAGTTTAATATGATGGGCTGTTTAATCTTGTTTCAACTAGGTTCAGCATAGAGCCTTTAAGTGTTTCGTATCAGACGTGTATAACAGAGAATTCTGTGTCAAATTCAAATGGGTCGCACGCGACTCGCACTGTGTTAACCTCGGGACAGCACACCACATGCGCAGAGCAGGTTCATCAGATTAGTGAGACCGGCCCGCTTTTACTCTGCTCTGCCTGGCAAAATGCGCTACGCAGCTTCAGGTAGCACTATTTCATCACACTCTTGTAGTATTTGCGGACACTAAAGAATACATCCAACTAAATTATACATGCATGCAGACACTCAAAGGAGTTATCAACTGTTTTTTTATTATACAGTTGTACATAGCATAAAAATTTATTTTTGAATATGAAAAAATTACCGAGGTCCAGATATTGGTGACCTCATAGCTGGCTACGGCCATGCGTGCGGCACACCAATCACAAGGTAGAGGCACACATGTGCTCAATAACGAATTGAGCTTAATATCAGCAACAGCATTCACTAAATAGAGGCGCACACAAGCACACTCAATAAGGGCATAGACACTTACAGACATAATAATGATTGAAAAAAACAAACACATTAAATCCAGTGGCGAATTCTCAGGGCCAGCAAAGCCTTCTCTGCTGGCCTAACATGCCAAATAAATAAATATTTTTCATCCATTCATTCTCAATCACCTTTTTGCATGTATTTTACTTTCCACTCTTAATAAATCTACAAACAAATAGAGAAAAACGAAAAGTCGGCAAATATTAAAATAGCGAATTATGGTTTATATGTGTAAAGGGGACATTTAAGGTATAATACTTTTGTTGCCCCCCTACAAGCACACTCTAGAACAATTAAAAGGGATTTTGTTCCAGTTTTCAGTTTACCTTTTGCAAAAAAAAAAAAAAAAAAAACACAATTCATCGTTTTTGTTCCTTGAACTGCTTTTAGTCTCTGACTGAGTGTGTTAGTATAAAGTTGTGAGGAAGGAACAAACTTCATGTCAGACAGTTGAAGACACTTCCCTCTGCACATAGAGACCATAAAGAGCCAATCATATGATTGGTTGTGGTGTTGAAAGGCCTTGCTCTAAAAATAGCATACAGGAAATATCCTTCATTTTAGCTTCTAGCCACACATAACATCCTGTATACATCTGGCACTGACAAGAAATACATCACAAACTTCTATTGACTTTGTTGCAAATCTGAACCAGATGGATTGCTCAAAAGTGGGACATTAGCCTCAGACCTGATGGCGTGGATTTCATACCATGCTGAGGATCCGTGAATATACCTTGCCGTACCCACAATCACACCATCTGTGGTAATAATCATGGCCATCCAATAGGAAACAAAGGGATACATCCATTACTGACCTGTGAACAATCTCAAAGCAGGACGGCTTTCAGATCTTTTTAAAACAAAAAGTGGACGAATATGAAAACAAACCATCACCTTTTGTGATTACATCTATATTATATAATATATAAGATAAATGGGAATCTCACAACTCTGAACGATGGGATCTCTCTCTCTCTCTCTCTCTCTCTCTCTCTCTCTCTCTCTCTGTAAACAACAATTAATCTGCCTTCACTACCACCACACTATCACACCTCTTTAGTGACATTATAAACAAACCAAATGTCAAATACCATATACCAAAAAAAATGGAAGTAGGTCTGGGTATATATATGATCAACAAACATTCCCAGTGAGAAGTTTACATACACTTTGTTAGTATTTGGTAGCATTGCCTTTACACTGTTTAACTTGGGTCAAACAATTTGGGTAGCCTTCCACAAGCTTCTCACATTGAGTTGCTGGAAATTTTGGCCTATTCCTCCAGACAGAACTGGTGTAACTCACATGCTTTTTCAGTTCTGCCCACACATTTTCTATTTGGCAGGGTTTTGTGATGGGGACTCCAATACCTTGACTTTGTTGTCCTTAAGAGATTTTGCCACAAATTTGTAGGTATGCTTGGGGTCATTGTCCATTTGGAAGACCCTTTTGTGACCGAGCTTTAACTTCTTGGCTGATGTCTTGAGATGTTACTTCAATATATCCACATCATTTTCCTTCCTCATTATGCCATCTATTTTCTGAAGTGCACCAGTCCCTCTTGCAGCAAAGCACCCCCACAACATGATGCTGCCACCCCATGCTTCGTGGGATGGTGTTCTTCCATGTCATGCACAAAGTAGATGTCCTAAATTACTTGACATTACTTGTCATAACCTCTGTTCGCTGATGGAGGGAACGAGATTTTGTGTCGATGTAGTGACACTAGGGGTCTCTCTTGAGAGCCTCGGTTACATCTTATCTTTGAGAAAAGGCCAATGAGAATTAGTGAACAGAATTTGCATGCTCCTCCTCTGGACATACGGGTATAAAAGGAGGGAAGCATGCGTCTGTTCAGGTTTTGAGCTGAGGAGCTGAGAGTAAGGTCCCGGCCATTTCAGCGGCTTAGTACAGTGTTGTGGCAAGAGGGACACAAAGTCTCGTGTGAGACTTTGAGGTGAAACTCTCATCCAGCTCGGGGACTCCGAAAGATCAGACTTGCCGTAAGGCGGCCCGGTCTCATCTTGGAACGGGACAGGTCCAAATGAGTATGCTGCAGAATGGGTGGTCCGTGGGGATTTATCCAGCAAAACCACGCCCTTTAAATTCTCAAACTCACCTCCAGTGCCAGCCGTGCCAGCACTATACCCTTGGGAAGAAGGTGCGATGCGGGGGGCGGCTAGAGTGGCTTTACCCCGGAAGGAGAGCCGTGACCGCAAAGTTGCCATGGTCATGTTCTCGCAGTAAGAACATGAGCTGTCCATAAACACTGACTCTGTGTGATCGTTCCCCAGACACGAAAGGGAGCACCCGTGGCCATCAGAAGTGGAGAGGTAAAGACCGCTTCCAGGAATGACACAAATATGGAAGGGCATCTTGAAAAAGACGTGTCTTTAAAAAGATGTTCAACGTCAATGTGTTTACTCTTTTAGAGGGCTGTCGAAGCACTCAGGGGCATAGTCTGCACTATTTTTTTATGCAGAAGAAGAGAAAAGCCACTGAAATGCAGCGTATTTTAAGGTTTTATTCGGCTTGCTGAAACACAACCACTCGGCACCGAAGAAAAAATCTGTCTGAACAGATGCACGCTTCCCTCCTTTTATACCCGTATGTCCGGGGGAGGGGCATGCAAATTCTGTTCGCCAATTCTCATTGGCCTTTTCTCAAAAATAAGAGGTAACCAAGGCTCTCAAGAGAGACTCCTAGTGTCACTATATTGACACAACTTCCGAGTGAGTGACAGAAAGGGAATTAAGGGAACTATAGTTTGCTAATATGAAATCTGTGGAGTGGTTAAACAATTTGTTTTAATGACTTCAACCTAAGTGTATGTAAACTTCTGACTTCAACTGTAATTATACAAGGTTCCCACTCTTCTCAAGGCACATTTTTTCAGGACATTTGCAGGACATTTTATGTGCACAACAAGTGTAATATTTAAGCAAAAACACAGGAACGGTCATAATGTTTACTGTGGTTATTGGATGGTTATTTTTTCTGAATTTCGTATTCGCTAGTTTAATAAAATGCTATTATCAAAATGGTGTTGGATGAAATAATTTAATTAAAACTTGATAATCAAATGAAAATAGATTTTTTCCCCCTCTTAGCACAATCCGAAACATTGGAGATAATATAGTAAACATTATATTACTATACAGTAGTAATACATTGTTGTCTTTTCTCATTTCATATATCCATTTAAATCTAGATTTTATTTTGACATTTCTGTGTGTTTTTGACAGTAGTATCTCCCATCCAAATAAGCAGTTTGCTACATTGCCAAGTGTGATTATTTAACCCCAAAAAGCTACATACACACACACATACAGCATACGTGATGATGTGTTTTCAGTGTATGAGTGGCCGGCTTGACACATTCACTTTGAAGCACACAGAACACGAAGATTACATAGCCTATTTATTGAATTAAATCACAACCTTTTGAGGTTTAATAATCACACTAGGACATATTGCAATTTTAATTAGTGAATTCAAACATTTATTTTATCCCAAATATTTTATATTCCTTGACATTCCATGCTTTATTCCTACCTAATGAAATTTTTACGAGTGGAATCAGTAATTTGGTCCATATTTTTCGCATTGTGGAAATCACAGGGCCTTTCAGGTGGTAACGGCAAGGTAAGCGGACTCCAATCATTGAATTATTGAAAATGAATTCACATCCTGAGGTCATGCTAGCACCTCGGGATGTGAATGTATGTAATTTAAATTCAAAATTTAACAGCAATGATGGAAACAGGGGTGGATCTACCTGGGTGGTATCGGGTGTAAAGCCACGTTTTCACTCTCTCCCACATTCGCATTTAGCAGTCGTGATTAATTTTGTTTCTAACTGATTTTTTACAACCAAAAAACAACAATATTAATTAAATAAATTACAACAGTAATCTGTGTGTAATTTTGTTGAGCAGATTAATTAATTCAATAAAATTCAGGATTAATATTCACTCATTATTTATCATTATTACTGTTTATATAGTTAAAATTATGATAATTAACAGTAACAACAACCATAATACAGCAAATATGAATCAGAAATTCATTGATGTAATTTTAAATATGTAGGCTATGTATGTGTATAAATAAATTACACATGTATACATTTAATCACACATTTATTGTAATTCCAAAAGCTTTTAGTGATATTTGAAACATCAACAATAATTTCTGACTTCTACATATTAATTGTCCAAAATACAGAAGTAGCAGGCATTGACATTTTTTTTAGGACAAAATCTTTTTATACTTCTTACTTCAGTCTTATAATTTCACATGAATACATCACTTCCGGTCGGGAGGTTGCATTCGGTCTAGTTGCACAAGTTGAAATATATTAATGCAGCTGTGGCTCCGAAAATCGGATCCGAAAATGTGTTTTTGTGCAATTGGAAACAAATGACTTCCAGTCTATCGTCTTTCATTTGTTGGATGCAGTGAAAAGGCGGATTAAGTATATGTAAATGTAAGTATATTATAGTTGATGTTGATGTTATGTAGGGTATTATTCACCTCATCAACTCACCGAACGCACAAATACTTACACAGACCAATCACATGAATGATTACAGCAGCAACCAATCGCTTGAATGATTACAGCAGCGGCCAATCGTATGATTGATTAAAGCAGGTGTCAATCACGTGATTGATTACAATTGCGTACTTGTTACTGCAGCACATATACTGTAGTGTTTGGGCACTCGCAGGTTGAGTTATTTTAGTTTATTTCCTCAATCACAACAACAATAAAATCATGGACAAATACATGGGGAAAAAAATAGGTATAAGATGAATTGCTCAAATCTTCATTGAATGATTATTCGATGCATCACCATCAGATATGAGTTAAGATGGATGAGACATGTCCTCAAAACTTTTTCAAATAGGTTTCATCAGGTATGTGTATAATCCAGATGAATCATCTCCAGTTGTGTCATGAGTAGGAGTTTCTATTTCCTCTGTGAGTTTTGACTGGCGTTCCGGCACTGGAATGTGTTATTTTTAATGCTATGATAAGTGTTTATTATCAGCAGTTTTTCCGCAGCTCGCGCTCTTTTCGGGTAAAATAGAAAAGAAAAATATGTCCGCCATTGTGATGGCTTTCTCAGCCATATTGTTTGTGTGTATGTAGAGTGTGTGTGTTGTCTTTTTTCTTTCTCTTCCTCTCTATTAATCGTTCTCAGGTGTGGGGTAACCAGGTGCTGATTGCTGATAGGGCACTCTGCCGCTTAGTGTGTTTCCATCCTAAATAAACGGAGTGATCCATGGCTGGGTTGTGTGATGGAAGACGGGGGTTTGTGAGCATTCACCGGTGATCAGGCGCATACTGACTTTTTGTCTGTGATCCTGCTGCGGGAGCAGAGAGTTTGTGGTTGTCGCTGTCTTAACTTCAGGGTTCGCTGTTTTTTCATACAGACTGTCAATAAATGTCCCATTGAAGTGTTTCCACTACTCTCATGTCCCTGCATATTTTATTGCATTTTATTTTTTAATGTAACACCCATAATTATTTTTTAATGTAACACCTTTTAGGGGCAAAAAGTTACCACTAGAACAATCAATCATGTTTTTAATTAAAGTGCTGATATATGTATTCATCTACTGACTAACAAAATCCCAAGACTTATAGTGGCAGATGCAGAGAAGAAATTACTATATTATAGGACATATTTATTTAAGTGCTTGAATTATTTAAGTGTTTATCAAAACAGGTAATTTAAAATAATATTTTACTGTGCATAACATAATTAATATTCATGAGTTTCGAGGCACTGCCTCCCACAGTACAATTTTCAGTTTAGTTTATTTTATATATGCCTGACTTTGTGTTAATGTTTGCTTTTAAATGAAACATCCAGTTGCTACAAAGGTGATCGGCCTACAGAAAGTTTATTTGCAGAATAACATGGGAAATGTATGCAATCTACATCCATGGGTACACTTAACAAAAAACTTGATAAAAAAAATATAAAAAGGTTGGTCTGCATAAGGTGGTGACATTTAGTCCAGATTGCTACATGTCAAGCTAAGGAACATTTCGAATTTAGAACATTTTGTTACTTATTTTTTTTTAAGTAAATTTTTTTTTAATGTTGGCAAATCCGTAGCAAAATGGTTACTATGTGATTCCTTTGGAAATTAAGTTGTATCACAAATTCATGGACATTTGTAATTTGATAGTGACTAAAAATTAATGAACTAGTACTTGATGAAATTAAGCTTGTTACTTGGTAATCCATAAGAACTACACATGGGCGCTGGCTTTAGTGTTGCCACCCCTTCATTGTCTGCATGCCACCCCATTTAAAAAAAAAAAAATCTAGATCTGGCCCTGGTTAGAATTTAAAATAAAATATCATATTTTGCATTGTATAATCATCCCATCATTATACTTGCTATGTATAAAAGGTCCAGATTTGTAGTAAAGCAGAGAAGTCAGCAGATATGTGAGAATGTATGTAACAGGGCTTCATTCATGACAATCAGCTGTTGATATTGTTTAAAAAACGTGAAGCTGCTGGCAGTGACAAAGCAGTATGAATTTGTGTATTTGACATCTATCCTGAGTTCTTGAGCTGTCCCCATGATATTGCTAAAAATAGAGTATTTTTTTTATAGTGGGGCCTGCACAAAAAACAACAACATTATTATTAAACCCTGAGGCTTAACACAGTTAGTCTCTGTTATAAATAGTTATAAATACTTTTATTTTGATTTCAATCTTCTCACACTGCTGGCAGAAATGCAGTGAGGAAAATTTTGTTTGATTTTTATTTTCATGTAATGTTGGTGAATAAAAAAGCAAACCAAGTTTTAGTAAATCTCTGTGTAGGAGCAGTGCAACATTTGCATATGCAAAATCTGCCCCAATTTTGTGTCTTTTCAGTAAAATCCCTCACGGTGGTCGGATGACAACTGGGATTAGAAATAAAATACAGAATCAGGGCAAGCTTTGTTAAAGAAAAAATGCTATTTGTGCAAATACTGCAGACAAATATCTGAATAAAATGCCAAATCTGAAATCAAGTACAAATACCGAGACCGCAGGCTTGTGGTTCAGAGACATCCACCAGTCTCCCTCCACAACATCCCTATTCAGAGAAAATCATACTACCAGTAGCCTGTTTGCTCACAGCTAAGCGCTGTTGCTAGGCAGAAAGTGCACAGCAACAGAATGACACTGGAAAAGAGATTCTACTAGTAAGAGACTACAGAGCAGTCAAAGACTTCAGAAATTAAGTGTGTATGTGCAATTTTGGAGTATTTGGTGTAAGCCTGTAGGTGTTGACAGGACACTCAAGCAGTGAGAGTGCAGGGTTACAAGGCCTCTGACCACATCTGTCAACTTGCCAGCTCTGAACACTGACAAGCTTGGTCCTTAAACCAAGTAAAATTTGTGACCCACAACACACACTTGCTTGTGGTTGTCCATTGTAGTCTGATGATGACCATCTTCTCCTTTATTTTTGAGTTTTTTTGTGGCTATACAATCCAATCCTTGACTTGCAGATTCGGTTGCATACAGAGCATATGAATTTTGAACACACACACACACGCACAAAGAACTTATAATAATTTTTTGTATAATAGTAATATATTTCTGTCACAGTTTCTCATGCTTTTATATTTGTCTCGTATTTTCACACAGCATTATATTTTGGTGGAAAACTGCGGAAAGACCTTTGAGTTTCTGTGGGTTTTAAAAATAAATATAAACCAGTTTTAAATATGCTTTTAATTAAATGCTATTCTCAATGCACATTAAAATATATCATGATTTTTATTTCAATTCATTTTGCAGCCCTACTACAATTTTTCCCTCATATCAGCATTCTTAACGATGCCCTGCAGCCAGGGCTTCTGATTCAAGCAGGGGAGAGGAGTGGGTGCAGTAACAGTCATTGGCAATGTGTTCAGGCACACCTGAAGTTAGTCAAGCATTGCAGGGCTCAAGACTGTGCCTAAAATGGTCACAAATGCAAACAAAAATAATTGATTGCAACAATAATTTAAAATCTAGTCACAATTGGTGACAGCCGGGTTTGTATGTGTTCATATGTGGTTTCGGCAGATATCATCTTGTGAGTTATTTAATACATCTTTAAAGCACACCAGTTTGTCTTGTGTGAAACCCATTCTGTTGTGATGAGCTTACTGCATGCGACACCAAACCCAGCGAGAGAGTCGTGAACAAATTACTCTTTTGAACACAGTCTTTTTCATGAATCACCCGAAAAGAACTGAGGGTTTTAACCACTTTTATATATCTAGAACTGGATTTACAGCAATGGTAAACTGCCTGCAGGAGGTGAAGCCACTGGAAGTTTTCGAGCAGCCATCATAGTATGCCCAACCTCTCATAAAGAGTCAATGACTGACAGGAGAAAACACCCCCATTTCACTGTCTCCAACAGTTGCCCTTCTCCCTCTAGTGACAATCATATTTAATGTTTAATTAGCTTGTTATGGATAATATTCTTTACAAGGGAGAAGATATACACCAAATGCGATGTCAGAGCATTCACCTGACCTGGTGTTGTCTATCAGTGTAGCACAACAACCATTAAAGGAAGTGGCAAAACGGATGCAACTTTCACTTTTACATCTGAAAGTCACATGTCGTGACATCTAAAAGTGAAAGTTAAAGTGGAGATTTAGAGTAAAAAACTTAAATATTGTTCCCTGTCTAAAACCTACACTTTGATGCTGCGCTGATTTAGCACTTTGAAGATGTGTGAAACACGTCAATGAAATTTACCAGAATTTATAGCCTCTGCTGGTGACATCATTGGATGCACATGTAGCAGGGCTATATAAATAGATGCATCACAGGTGTATCATCAGATCTTTTGTCTTCATATCACTCTGTTTGTTTTGTGTTTCATGAGTCTGTCAGAAACTTTCTACTTTCCTCTGTTAGGAGTTAAGATTTTGTTAGGCAGTGCACAGAAACCTTTCTCTTTTTTTCTAAAATAAAAATGACTGTAAGACAGAGCAAGCGGTGTGTTCACTTGTTTACTCTCTATGGCTGAGAGGGACACACACCAGTTTTGTTTTGTATGTTTGGATGAAGAGCATGCTGCTTTTGCATTGGGGCGGGGCAGGTGCGAGCACTGCGATCTGTTCTCAGTCATAATTGCTTACTTCCGAGAGTCAGCTCTCGTATGGATCTGGCTGAGGAGCGAGAGACAGGTCCGTCCCTATCGCTCGCTCTCTCCCCAGATCCAGCTGGTCCTTCCCGTGATCCTGAAGCACGCTCTGGTGCCTCTTTGGGTTCATGAGGGGGTCCGTGAATCTCTTGAGTCTGTGGGCTTCGAGTTACCCACCTCCAAGCATTCCGGGCATGATAATAAATCATCGAAGAAATTACTCAAGGTGATTAATCATGCGGTGGCCAGGCTTCAATTAGACTGGCCAAACGAACAAGATACCCCCAAATGCTCCAAGTTGGAGGACAGATTTCTGTCTGGTGGCCAAGGGAAGGAAACGCCTCATCAGTCCCTTCCTTTCTTTGATGACCTCCATGACGAGCTCTCTCGTTCATGGAGGAAACCTTATACTTCCCATGTCTTCGTGCCCTTGACGTCGATATATTTGACTATCGTGGGTGCTGAGGCACGGGGGTATTCGGTGATGCCGCCGGTTGAAGAGACACTTGTGGGTTATCTCTTACCTGGCTCAGCATCATCGTTAAAAAGACCCACTCTCCCCACAAAGCCATGCAGGACCACCTCCACACTTGTGGGAAAAGCTTATCAGGCAGCAGGTCAGGCTTGTGCTGCCCTGCACACTATGGCAGTGTTACAGGCGTACCAGGCTGATCTGCTGAAGGACCTGAGTGCGGGCACCACGGTCGACGAGGAGGCTTTCTCCGAGCTTCGTCGAACCACGGATCTGTCTCTCCACATGACCAAGCAGATTGGCCGGTCTATGTCTGCTTTAGTCAGCACAGAGAGACACTTATAGCTTAACCTGGAGGGCATCAGAGACTTCCTTCTCGATGCCCCGGTTTCACCTCCTGGCTTATTTGGTGATGCTATGAATGTAGTTATCACCAGGTTCCAGGTGGCAAAAAGTCACAAGGAAGCCTTCGGGCAATTCCTTCCTCGCCATACTCAGGGGGAGGGGCCGTCGGCCACCCATCCCCACCCCTTCTAAAAGGGAGGCTCAGAAACAAAGCGTGGCGAGTCGTGCTCATAGAGACCCCTCATAGAGACTGGGGACCGGCTCGTCGCCGATCAGCAGCTCCCAAAGCAAGACCTCAGGGCAGTCATTTCTAAGAGGAAAAAACCCTGATGGTCTTGCACCCCGCCTTGTGGGGGTAGCCCCTCTCGGGACGGGGCGCGTGTATCATCCACTTCGACTCTCCCGATACCCCCACGAAACCTCTCCATTCCCACCGCAATCAAGACGGTCGTGTCCCAAATCCAACATCATGATTGGTTGGTCACGATCGATCTCATGGACGCATACAGTGGTGTGAAAAAGTGTTTGCCCCCTTCCTCATTTCCTGTTCCTTTGCATGTTTGTCACACTTAAGTGTTTCGGAACATCAAACCAATTTAAACAATAGTCAAGGACAACACAAGTAAACACAAAATGCAATTTGTAAATGAAGGTGTTTATTATTAAAGGTGAAAAAAAATCCAAACCATCATGGCCCTGTGTGAAAAAGTGATTGCCCCCCTTGTTAAAACATACTATAACTGTGGTTGTCCACACCTGAGTTCAATTTCTCTAGCCACACCCAGGCCTGATTATTGCCACACCTGTTCACAATCAAGGCATCACTTAAATAGGAGCTGTTTGACACAGTAAGGTCCACCAGAAGATCCTTAAAAGCTACACATCATGCCGAGACATAAAGAAATTCAGGAACAATTGAGAAAGAAAGTAATTGAGATCTATCAGTCTGGAAAGGGTTATAAAGCCATTTCCAAAGCTTTGGGAATCCAGCGAACCACAGTGAGAGCCATTATCCACAAATGGCGAAGACATGGAACAGTGGTGAACCTTCCCAGGAGTGGCCGGCTGCCCAAAATTACCCCAAGAGCTCAGCAACGACTCATCCAAGAGGTCACAAAAGACCCCACAACAACGTCCAAAGAACTGCAGGCCTCACTTGCCTCAGTTAAGGTCAGCGTTCATGCCTCCACCATCAGGAAAAGACTGGGCAAAAATGGCCTGCATGGCAGAGTTCCAAGGAGAAAACCACTGCTGAGCAAAAAGAACATCAAAGCTCGTCTCAATTTCTCCACAACACATCTTGATGATCCCCAAGACTTTTGGGACAACATTCTGTGGACCGATGAGACAAAAGTGGAACACTTTGGAAGGTGTGTGTCCAAGTATATCTGGCGTAGAAGGAACACTGCATTTCATAAAAAGAACATTATACCAACAGTAAAATATGGTGGTGGTAGTGTGATGGTCTGGGGCTGTTTTGCTGCTTCTGGACCTGGAAGACTTGTCGTGATAAAAGGAACTATGAATTCTGCTGTCTACCAAGAGATCCTGAAGGAGAATGTCCGACCATCTGTTCGTGTACTCCAGCTGAAACGAACTTGGGTTCTGCAGCAGGACAATGATCCTAAACACACCAGCAAGTCCACCACCGAATGGCTGAAGAAAAACAAAATGAAGACTTTGGAGTGGCCTAGCCAAAGTCCTGACCTGAATCCTATTGAGATGTTGTGGTATGACCTTAAAAAGGCCGTTCATGCTCGAAAACCCTCTAATGTAACTGAATTAGGACAATTCTGCAAAGATGAGTGAGCCAAAATTCCTCCAGGACGCTGTAAAAGCCTCATTGCACGTTATCGCAAACGCTTGGTTGCAGTTGTTGCTGCTAAGGGTGGCCCAACCAGTTATTAGGTTTAGGGGGCAATCACTTTTTCACACAGGGCCATGATGGTTTGGATTTTTTTTCACCTTTAATAATAAACACCTTCATTTACAAATTGCATTTTGTGTTCACTTGTGTTGTCCTTGACTATTGTTTAAATTGGTTTGATGTTCCGAAACACTTAAGTGTGACAAACATGCAAAGGAACAGGAAATGAGGAAGGGGGCAAACACTTTTTCACACCACTGTACTTTCATATAGAAATTCTGCCACAACACAGGAAGTTCCCGAGGTTCGAATTCAGGGCGAAGCCTTCCAATATCGGGTTCTTCCATTCGGCCTAGCCCTGTCACCCCGCACATTCACGAAATGCATGGATTCTGAATTACATAGACAACTGGCTGTTACTAGCACAGTCTCAAGAACTGGCAGTTCAGCATAGGGATATTGTCTTAGCTCATCTGGTTTCTCAGGGTCTGAGACTCAACGTCAAAAAGAGCATTCTCTCTCCCACTCAGGGAATTACCTATCCGGGCTGTCTCCCGCTTGAATCGTGTATATTAAGAACACCCTGAGCAAAGTCAGGCTAGGCCAAGGTTGCACTGTTCGTCAGTATCAACAAATACTATGTCTCATGGCATCTGCGTCCTCTGTGATCCCTTTGGGCCTTCTGCACATGAGACCATTTCAGTTGTGGCCCAAAGCCAGGGGATTTCAACCAAGGGCCAGATCTGGGTGAGATTTTACAGGGCAGAAGTGGACCTTTTCGCCTCTCAACAGACAGCGTAATGTCCCCTCTACTTTTCTCTGAGTCACCTAGCCCCCCTGAGTCTGGACGCGATGGCGCATACATGGTCCAGAATGCACCTGTATGCGTTTCCCCCGGTTTCTCTGCTCCCGGGAGTCTTGGCCAGAGTTCGCCAGCAAGGGTCCTGCCTCTTACTGATAGCGCCGCATTGGCCGAACAGGGTATGTTTCTCGGAGATAATGTCTCTCCTCGATGGCTTGCCTTGGGCGATTCCGGACAGGAGGGACCTTCTGTCTCAGGGGACAATATTTCATCTCCGGCCCGAGCTGTGAAACCTTCATGTTTGCCCCCTGGACGGTACCAACTGAGGGACACTGGGCTTTAACCTGAAGTTATTGAGACCATTCTAAGGCTCCCTCTACTAGAAGAAGTTACGCCAATAAATGGGGTGTCTTTTAAAGATGGTGCAGTGCACATAATGCAGATCCAGTTAACTGCCAGACTGCTTCAGCAGGCACATGCCCCGTTACCCTCAGGGTTTACGTGGCCGCTCTATTGACTTGCCACGCCTTGATTGACGGGGTGCCGTTGGGAAGACATCCTCTGCCCGCTAGCTTCATTCGTGGAGCCCTGTGACTAAGACCTCCTGCTAGGACCAGGATCCCTTCATGGGAATTAGCAATAGTCCTTGAGGGTCTGGTTGAGACCCGCTTTGAACCTCTAGAGTTAGTGTCTGATAAACTTCTAACTCTCAAGATGGATTTGCTTATCCCTTTATCGGGCGAGGAACCATATTTGGTAACTTAATCGTGCATTCAAACTGACCCCCCCCTGCCTGTTTGCATTGTCGTATGAGCACATATATTTCTCCTAGCCAATCAGCGAAGATCAGGCTACGTCACACCATGGCATCTGACCAATCAGAAGTTGCACGGAGCTACTAATACGCTAATAACTTCGAAACAAAAAATGGTAAGTTGATGAAACTCACACATTCTATGGTTGAATAGTTGTGCAACATGTTGAGATAGGTGTTGTTTGCATAGATTTCTTGAAAGTAGTGACATTTGTGGCATGAAAAATGGTGAGACCATATTTGATCATATGCCCCGTTCACGTAAAATTAGCGCAAGTGATAGCAAGTCCATATTTAGACATACGCCCTATGCGTATAGAAAGCCGTACTAGGGTATTTTTTTCTACAAATAATGCATTATAACGTAGGACAATAGTATTTACTTGTGCATTGGATGTTATCACAGGTTTGCATAACATTATACAGTGATCCATTGGGAAACGTAACACATTTATAGACATTTTCAAGCCATAGATATTGAAATATGTGTGGTTTTGGTCAGTTTTATGAACTTATAACAGTTAATACAGTGATTTAATACGTATAATGTTATTTTGCACTTCTTATTATATATTTACACTTTATGTGTCAGTTTTATGCCCTTGAAACCCTATGCCCTTTTTATCATAGTTAAATGCCATGTATTGGTGTTTATTTTTACTGTGAGACTTATTACTGCTAAAATAAGTGGTACCACCAGTACTTGATCATACCAAATATCAGTAGTACAGATTGTGCATTTATAAAACATGAATCATATTAGATGTTCTTAGGAGCACAAACCATAAATGAATACCTTACTGTATATTGCACAGTGTACAAGATCTGCTATTTCATTAATTTGGTTTCAGATTATGTTAATGTATTAAAATAAAAAAAATTAATAATTTGAGTAATATTTCAAAGGATTTATATGTTTAGCACTTAGTGTTATGGCAGACCAGTCCAATGTTACTCACTTATTTTTCTTTTTATTTATATTTCAGTAGATCTGCATTTCACTGTTACTTAACAAATAACTCAAACTGGGCTTGATATTGACTCAAAAATGTACTCTCTGTTCTTTGCAGATATCTACGCGAATCTTTTATGGCAAGAGGGAGACTGTTGTGCCAGCCCACCCTAGCATCAGTGATGATGAGGGCTCTGAGGAGGAAGATGATGATGTGGCAGACCCTGACTTCCTCCCACCCACCCACAACCTAGACACTCCAGGCCAGAGTGATATAGGCCCCTCTGCCAAGAGGAAGTGTGTGCAGCCTGCAGTTGAGCTACTTGAAGATGATGACGACGACGACGACGACGACGACGACGATGAAGAGCCAGCACCACAAGCAAAGAGGCCAACTAAGAAGGGGAAGCCAGCAGCCAGGCTAACCACCTGGAGAAAGGCTGACCTGGACAACCCCGCCCTGCCTGAGTACCAGCACTGTCCCCCAGACTTCATTGAGTCTCCATTTCAGTACTTCAGCCCCCAAGTCATCAAGCACATAACGTACCAGACCAACTTGTATGCAAACCAGAAGAACATCAACACCACCTTCACCACCACTGAAGACGAGATGATGAACTTTGTGGCTATCCTGATGTACATGGGGATTTCTGAGCTGCCTGCTGTTGAAGACTACTGGGCAATGGAGACCAGGGTCCCTCAAGTCACAAACCTCATGTCATCGAAGAGGTTCAGGCTGATGAAGAGGCTTGTCCACTTCAACGACAACACCCAGATCACTGGCACCATCGACAGATTCTTCAAGGTGCGGCCACTGTTAAATCATCTGAATGCTGCCTTCAGGAGTGAGCCACAGACCCCCAAGCAGTCTGTGGATGAGGTCATGGTTGCCTACAAAGGCAAGACAGCTGGCAACCTGAGGCAGTACATTAAGAACAAGCCAGACAAATGGGGATTCAAGTTGTTTGCTAGGGCTTCTGAGGATGGCTTCATCCATGACATGGTGCTGTATCAAGGTAAGAATACGCTGGAGGTCCACGGTGTTCCCCTGACACCTGAACAAACAGCCATGGGTGTCACCAGCCAGATAGTCTCCGTCCTAGCCAGCACCATGTCCTCCTCCACCACCACAGCCATCTTTGCGGACAACTTCTTTACCAGCCTGGAGATAGTGCGGTACCTGAAGGACAAGAACTGCAGGTACACAGGGACAGCCAGGGACAACAGAATAGGCAAGCCTCCACTCAAAATCATCAAGGAGATGGAGAATAAGGCTGTCCCTCGTGGTACATATGACTACGTCACCAGTGACGATGGGATCCTGGCCCTCAGGTGGAAGGACAATAGGATCGTCACTCTGCTGTCAACAGACATGGGGGCAGAGCCCATTTCCTCAGTCTACAGGTACTGCAGTGAAACAAAGAGGAAGGAACAAGTGAGCTGCCCTGCTGTCATCAAAAGCTACAATGCCAACATGGGGGGCATTGACAAGAGTGACATGCTGGTCCATCTCTACCACACCCCCATGAAATCAAAGAGGTGGTACATGCGGATGTTTGCCTACTCTGTGGATGTCAGCCTCATGAATGCCTGGGTTTTCTACAGGCGGGACTGCAAGGCTATTGGCTTTCTGGATGGCCTGTCTTTAAAAAAATTTAGAATCCAGGTGTTCAGGGAAGCTAGCAGCCAGAGGTCAGTCACATCACATCCCCGAAGGAGCTCAGCATCACCAGGCAGCCTCAGCACTTCTGATGACATCTCCACACCTGTCCGGGGACACCGCAGCATAAATCCGGATAGTTATGTGCGGTTTGACATGTCCCTGTTCCACGCCCCTGTCTACACTAACCGCCAGACCTGCAAGTACTGCAGCAGGAAGGGGAATATCATGAGGTCAAACGTGGTCTGCAAGGTCCATCTGTGTCTCAATGCTGGCCGCAACTGCTTCATTAAGTACCACGAAGCAGTGGCCTAATTCGCTGGACTGAATTTTTTTTCTAATAATAATTTAAAATGTTCTTAATAATAATTTAAAATGTTCTTAATAATAATTTAAAATGTTCCTAAATAAATATTTTTATGTTTGTAACAATTTATGTGTTTTTATTATATTTTTATATATACACTTTTTAGGGAAAAAAATTACCCTAGACTGGCGAGGATCCATATATGGTAACTTCATTGCCCTTAATTTCCAACCTTAAAAAAATATATTTTTTTTTAAAAAACTTTAGAATTTCCAAGTATTTCAATGAGTGCCCTATAAAGGGTTAAGGCAATTACTTCTCTAAAAAGAATTGGGGATCTACAGGCTCTGTCAGTCTTGCCAGCCTGCTTAGATTTTGCCCCAGGAATTGCTAAAGCAATTTTGCACCCTCATCCTGACTACCTGTCTAAGGTTCCTTTCTCAACTGTACATCCGGTCACTCTCGAAGCCTTCTGCTCCCTGCCGTTTACAACGCCGGAGCAGGAAATACTTCACAGATTTTTTCCAGTCCGTGCCCTTCAGATTTATGTCCACCGCACTAGCCAGTGGCGTAAGTTAGGGCAACCATTCGTTTGCCATGGGGGCCGCAAGTCGGTGATGAAAAACACTCACTATTTCGCATTGGGTGAGGGACGCTATTGCCCTGGTCTACGAGGTGCGCGGTCAAGCTTTGCCAGTAGGTATCTGGGCTCACTCTACCAGAGGGCTTGCCTCCTCTAAAGCTTTGGCTAGAGGTGTCCCTCTGCTGCATGTTTGTGATGCAGCACGCTGGTCCTCTCCGCACACATTCATAAGATTTTATAGTTTGGATGTTCATGCCACTCTGGGCTCTTATGTCCTAGAGTCAACATCACAAGCTCATGACTGAGACCTCTTGCGCGCTTGTGAGCACAATTACACAACCGTAAGGGGTCCGGACATCCACAGTGCGGCGGTGTGGGTACTCTCGTTCACAAAGCGCTAAATCAGATCAGCATCAAAGTGTAGATTTTTGACAGGGAACTTCTCGGGTAACTTAACTGTAACCCCTGTTCCTTGATAAAAGAGGAACGAGATGCTGCGCTTCATTGCCGCACTGGGATGCCCCAGGTCTGCTCTTCAGACAAAATACCTGACGACGCACCTGTGACACATCTATTTATAGCCCTGCTACAGGTGCATCCAAAGATGTCACCAGCAGAGGCTATAAATTCTGGTCAATTACATTGACGTGTTGCACACATATTCACAGCTGGTCACACCTAAAGTTGTTCCCAAAGCGCTAAATCAGCGCTGTATCTTGTTCCGTTTTTTTATCAGGGAACAGGGGTTACATTTAAGTAACCAGAGACGTTCTGTTTCTTACCCACACCTATTATATCGCTTCTGAAGATATGGATTGAATCACTGGAGTATGGATTACTTTTATGTTTCCATTATGTGATTTTTGGAGCTACAAAGGTCTGATCATCATTCACTTGCATTGAAAGGTCAAACAGAGCTGAGATATTTTTCTAACAATCATACATGAGGGTGAGTAAATGATAAGAGAATTTTAATTTTGTGGTGAACTATCCCTTTAAATACCTTTGGGTTAATATCCTCTAAATTCTCAGGTCTACTGGCTTGTACCCTTTTCTGTCCTACTGTTTAAGCCCCATAACTATAACTCTCTGTGCCTACTAACTGGCTGAATGTTAGGTTCAGATGCATCTAAGGGCCGCTTATGTTTGGAAAGAACTTAATTGGCCTTCAGCGGCTGATCTTTATTATTATTAAAGAATTAATATTAGAGATTATTTGTTTAATATGTGATTACTGGAACTATTCAATTTATTATTTGATGTAGTGTTGGAGAAACAACAATAAAAATAGCTATACTGTACTCTAAGTTGTGAATTTCAATTATGCAAAAAAACATAATTCTGAAAATCCACCTTCTTACCCTCTGCTACCATCCAATTCTTGCAACTGAATGCAAGCATTGGTTGTCGAAGACCTGAAGACACCTCAAATCCACAGTAAGACTGCCCACTCTGTAGCTTTGCAGACACACCCTTGAGTAACATGCCGGTTTGATGCCATAGGTGACCCATATTTGCGAAGAAGGCTCTAGCTTTTACAATACGAAGTCCTATCTCAGTACCTACGCTTCCACCATTAGAGATTCCCAAGTACACAAACTAAAACTAATATTTCATTATCAAGTCTCAGGTTAGTAGTGTTAATGTAGTCTTGAAGCAGCACTTTAAACTTTGAAGGTTCAAACTAGCATGCCAAATAACCGAGCCGAGCAAGAAATACTATCAAGTGTCAAATGGAAACTGCTGAACAGCAAAACCTTTTCATCAGTGTAGTCAAGATCTGTTACCTTGCCCCCTGTCGAATGCCGCTCGAGGTACGGAACGTGGTAAACAATTCTCTGTAGACCCTAACTTGACCTGATGTGTTTGTGTACAGTGCTGACAGTATGTTTGCATACTTTTCCGGCATACCCCTACGTCTAAGCAACTCCAAAAGAGCACATCGATCCACAGTCAAACGCACCTTTTTAGTCGAGAAATAGGGCTCACTGTACTTTCTACACTGTTCCAAAATTAAGTGGAGTGTGAAGATCTGATCAATGCAACCACACTCTGGACAAAAACCTGCCTGCTCTTCCCATGTTTGCTTCCCTAGCTGCCATGAGATGATGGAGTAATAATGATGCCAATATTCTAGTGATGACAGGTGTAAGACTGATCCCCCTGTGGTTTTCACAGGAACTTCTTTCTCCCTTTTTGAACATCGGTATAATGATAGACTCACCCCAGTTAGCGGGGACGGTCTCTGTTGACCATACAAGTCGAACAAGCATGTTAAAGCCTTGACTAGTGCCTCAGCACTCTCCTTGAATAGAGCCAGCATGAGTACATCTGGACCGGATGCTTTATGACAATTGAGGGCCTTGGTGCATTCGTGGACCTCAGCTTCAGTTGGTGGTTCTAAGCTAACGGACCAAGGAATAGCCTTACAAGAAATCACAGATAGACTCATTGTGGCAGGGTGCCAGCTGAACTGCTCCTTTAAGTATTCTGCCTAGCAGGATAACCTCTTGAACTTATTATAAAAAAGTGTGCCATCTACTTTTACAGTTTCGCTAACAGACTATCGCTTGGGATCCAAAGTACAGATAAAACAATCTCCTAGTGTTTCCTGAGGCAAATGCTACCTCCAATTCCCTAGCCCTTTCAGTCAGCCAAGCTTCACAATCAGTGAGTAGGCTTTGTCTGAGCAAAAAGGCTTTGTCTTTACAAATCTCCCTCGTTAGCCTATTGAATGAGCTCCCAGAGGGGATCTTCAATTTTTCCTCCAATAGCTCCAAGAATATCATAGATATCAAATGTTTCATCTGCCCACCAGATACTGTGCCACATATAGTGACCCCTACAGCTCGTAGTGACTGTGAGACTTGGGTCCAATGTGTATCAATGTCCAAAACTTTAGTTACTAAACTTATTTTCCAACCCGGTTTGAAAGGCCTGAAGAATTTCTGGTTGGCTGAACTTCTCAACCACTAGTCGTTGCGACCTGTGCACACTCTCCCCTGGGAAACTAAGAGTCAAACGACAGCGGACCAATGCATGGTGCTAGTTAACATAGTGTCCAGAAGGACCGACAGTCCTGTATGGAAATTTTGTAAGTCGCTTTGGATAAAAGCGTCTGCCAAATGAATAAATGTAAATGTACCTATAACTAACAGCTATATGATCTATCTGAGGCCAAGCCTATCCAACTGATAGAGGGCGACATGTCAAAGTCTGTATCGCATAAAGTCTGAAGCTAGTACTGGATAGGAACAGACAGTGTTCGGCACATATTTCAGTGCTTACCATTGTCCGAATGATAGTAGCCCAAACCTACCACCCAAGTGTGATTCTTCAACACTCAAGAGACCGACCTTGCCGTTCATATCCCCAGCAAGGATTACTATTTCGACACTGCGTGCTGACCTCAGGAGTGTAGCAAGGTCCTTGTAGAAGGCATCATTAGTACAGTCATTGCTGCAGTCAGTAGGAGCACACATGGAAACAATGAAGAGTTTTCAGAAGGACTGGCACCCAGAGTTGGATTTAACAGAGCTGGCAAGTCGACTACTTATTGGAATCCAATCCACTAGTGCATCAGCAGCTGCTGTGCTTAGAACAATGCCTACACCAACCTGACCGGTGACCATGCCCTGGGCATCACCTGATGCATAGTAATGTGTCGAGAGTGAGGGGGCCATCAGCTCAACCATCGAGCTACTATCTTGTATTCTAGTTTCAGAAATGCAACAGACATATAATTTTAGGGTATATAATGTATGTACAAGAGAAGCTTGCTGACTTACTTGTTTCAGGGTGCACACATTGAAGGTGCCTAAATTAACTGAAGCGCTGGGATTGATCAGAGGTCTACGGATTGGAGCTGGATGAGAAATGGGTGGTATGAGCAGAGCATTAATGGAACAGGCTACACTATGAGTGGAACCTAAGGAAGATTCATTAAATGAGAGGGATGGGTCTAAGGGTCAGCAGTAGCATGGATTCGCCTATACACCCTGCTGGATGCAGCAGATAGGGCGACCCAGTTTATCCTGCGAGATGGCCGATGCAGTATGAAATTATTGTTATTTGGGTTATGCGTGGTTATATGTGGGCTAGGATCCTGCCAGGCTGCCCAAATCTAGACAGGAGAACAATTAGGGTTCTCAACCAAGAGACCAGGAGACTGTGGATTGTCAGACCTCTATTCATTGACCTGAATGGCATGAGTACCTATGTGTGTCAAGTGAACATAGTCTAATTTAGCCCAACGGTTTATCAAGGTACACAAGCTATCACACCGTGTCAAGGTCCAGTCTCTTCATGATAGAGACCAGAAAATCCTTATGACCAGCAGAACATTTCTGATGCGATGATTGGTTCATTGGTTAGTCCAGTTATGAACAAATTATTCATTCACATGAATTTTTTGATGCACATCTTGTATTCCTCATAAATACAGTAAATGTTTTTTCATAATAGTTTATGTGCATTACTTCTTATCGAATAGAAAATGTATCCTCCTCAAGTGAATGTTTTTTATGCACATCTTGGCGTTTCCATTTAGCAGTTTTTATAAGATATCCCAAAATGTCCATACAAATATGCAGACGGGGACCCATCTAATGTACCTTCCCTTCTAGCATCTTAAATGGCAGCATGAGGGTAATGAGCTGACTGTGTTAAATTTACAATGCTTTAGATTGACTAATTGCACATTCGTATAATTCCAAATATGCTAGGCCGCTAAACGTTACATTTCAAATCTGAAGTAACCTCATAACATCAGGTTTTTGTGGGCAGAAGAGTGGATGAGAACATATCTCTTCATTAAATGGGTAGTTCACCCAAACATGAAAATTCTCTCATCATGTACTCACCCTCATACCATGTAAGATGTGTTTGACTTTCTCTTTTCTAGAGAACACAAACTAAAATTTAAAGAAGAATATCTCTGCTCTGTATGTCTATAAAATGCAAGTGAATTGAAGCCTTTGAAGCTCTGAAATGCAGATCAAGTCAGCATAAGCATAATCCATCAAACTCCAGTGGTTAAATCTTTGGCCCTGTCCTAATTAGGGCTGGGTATCCTTCAAAATTTCTATAAATGTAATTTTTTTTTTTAAATATTGATATCGATATCTTGACTTCGTTAACAATTTTATGAAATCAGTTTTAACAAGATTACAAACATTACCTCAAAAAAACTTTGGATTTATTTTTTCAGTTTGTGACTTTTTTACAGACTTAAAGACTCATCTCCTGAGCCTTCTGGACTCCTCATGCCAGGGTCGGCAGGAGCAGAGGCTATAACATTAATGTGAAGAGGAAAAAAAACCCAAGAAAGCTAAATTGTTAATTCAGCCAATTCAGCCTAATAAGTACGGTTTAACAAGATAACTAGTTTAATGTGAGTTAAACTTGATCAGTTACTGATCTCAAAAAAATCACTGGTCAAAAATTTTCTAAATTGGCACATTGATACTCCATGCCAACGGGTACCCCCACACCAAGAATGGCCCACATTCGCCCATAGGTGGTGCTACAAGCCACGCCCCAAAAAAATATTGGCATTTCAAAATGGCTGAAAGGGGCATGATAATATATATGTGTCAATAGATCAAATGTAATTTTGACTGATGGTTTTTCAAACCTAACGTGCTTCAAGATAACATCCATCTGAAGTACTGTGCAAAGAATTGCCCTGATTCGCCCTTAGCGGTTGCTACAGGCCACGCCCAAATGTCCCATTTCCACACCATTTGTCTAATTATTCTAAAACTTGGTGTACATGCCTCATTTCTCATTGGGAACAAAAAAGCCTCAAGGACCCATAAGGTTCTGCATGATGGATTGCCCTGTACAGTGAAAATTTGGGGAAACCTACAAAACTCTTCTTCTCTTGAACCGTAGATCCAATTGACTTGACATTTGCTACCTATGTGTAGAATTGATGTCTTTGAAAATGTTACTTAGCAAAAATTAATACAATACAAAATGGCTGAAAGGGGCGTGTTTATGTAAATTACCACATTGCCTCAATATATATGTGTCAATAAACCAAATTAATTTTGACTGATGTTTTTTCAAACCTAACATGCTTCAAGGTGACATAACTATTTTGGCATGAGAAAGACAACATATTGTTATGTTACATAAACTTTTAATACTATTTTTGTATTTTTTAAAACCGCCTTACCTCCAAGAGCTTTAATACTACAAGCACACAGACCTGGGGACTGTTCTGAAGTTTGCTTGTATGTCTTTTTTACCTGATGCGACTTAAGCTTTTTATATAAATGATGATCAAAAATTTAAAAAATCCCATCGATTTACAATGGCTGAGCAAAAAATGCCCTCTCTACTGAATTAATACGATCTACAAGTAAAATCCCATTCACTTACATTGGCTGAGCAAAGAGGCTCCTTCTACTGGAGTAACTCTGTCTACCAAATGCACCTCTACTGGAGCAATCTCTCTAATGGAGCAATTCTGTCTACTAGTGGGTGAAGCTCCAGACTTAGAAGCCAGATGAATTTTGCTTGCGTCTGCACGAAGGTCTGTCAATTGTGTGTTTTAATGCTTGCCAGTTTGAACATTCAAGCGATTTTACACTATTCAACTCAACAAATGGCAAAACAACTTAAATAAATGTTTGCGAGCAGCTTGTGTGACACAGCGAACCGCGTCCCGTCTAACGCACGCATCCCGTTGAGAGATTGCTTTCGCTTCTTCTTGCATTTGAATGGACAATTGCATACAACAAAATGTCAAAATACATGATAAATTGGGGAGTCTGTTATGTCTCAAGTGAACATAAACAGTTGAGAAAGAAATTGGGTTTCATTATATTGAATTATGGCATTATCCAGGGGTCGACACAGGCGCTGGTGTGATGTCCTGCTAGATTTTTCCCTCGAAACAGCGGAAACAAAAAAAATACTGCGGCATATTTGCCCATACAGATAGATACATGTAAGACAACATTACAAACTATAAGATGTCTACTTTTATTTGAGTACACTTATAATAACAACAAAACCTTGTGTTTTTGTAAAATAAAGAAAATAAACAGAGTGTGCCGTCTCTGTCTTCGCGAGCATCTTTCCGAAATTTGTCACAAAAATCAAGTAAAACTCTGCGAATACTTATCAAACAAACATGAAACATATGTCTAAAGAAAGTAGGGATGGGCAGATCGATCCTAAAGTATCAATACTTCCGAGAATGGCATTGTATAAGAGTCGTCTCTGACAACACGTGATCCGCAAGGCGGGATCATTTTTGCTTGCGTCTTCACGAAGGTTTGTCGAAGGTTTGTGTTTTTGGTTGTATGTGTTTTAATGCTTGCCAGTTTGAACATTCAAGCGATTTTACACCATTCACGCAGTATGTATTTTATCATCTCATACCCAAACAAATGAGGGTGTGAGAGACGAAACTGATGTTGCTCAGCTTCACTTGACAGCGCAGGAAGGATCACGGAAGATCCATCGAGAACAGATAAACTACTAATAGCAGAATTAATGATTCAGGTTCAACATCACCACACGTATAATGCTGACTGCAGTCTCACAATCTCAATCAATTAATCTCTGAAATGAATACAGATGCAACAGCACAACACAGTACGAAAATAATGAGACTTCACAGTTCTCAAAAGATTAAACTCAATGAAACAGACTGTGCCTTGAATGTCATATAATGCGATAAAACCCTCTTAAAGAGACAGTAACAATTTAGCCTTAGTCCTGAACATTGACATTCCAAGTAAATGAAAAGTACAAATGGTATTATTTTTTGTTTTTTTTATTTCACTCTTGCGTTGTAAAATGCCACGTTTTTGAATGGCATGTAAAATGTAAAAACAATCACTCAATCTCCATTGTTTCACTGGATCTGTTGCTATTTTAATGATCTAAAATACAAATCACTGACCTTAAAGTGTGAGCCTGTACATTTTGAAATAGTTATAAACAGTCACAGCTATACAGTGTTATTATGTGCCTAGATAGTCTTTCAAATAAACTTAGTTTACCCCAAAAATAAATTTCTCTTGTGTATTACTTTCTTTCTTCTGCGGAACACAAATTAAGCTTTTTAGAAGAATATCTCAGCCCTGTTGGCCCTTTCAATGCACTTGAATGGTGTTCAGAAATCAGAAGGTACAAAAATCACATAAATGCAACATAAAAGTAACCCATATAACCCCAGTGGTTTAATCCATGCCTTCAGAAGTGATATTATAGGTGTGGGTGAGAAACAGATCTATATATATATATATATCTATATCTATCTATCTATATATATATATATAGATAGATAGATATAGATATAGATATATATATATATATATATATATATATATAAATCTTTTTTTTTTTTCCCCCACTATAAATTTTCCTCCCTGCTCAGGAGGGGTGATATGCTTATGTAAATCACAAAAAAAAAAAAAAAAAAAACTGAAAAAGAACTCTTAAGAGAGAAGAGCGCTTGGGAAAGTGAAAGTAGAGATTTATAGTAAAAAATGACTTAATTATTGATCTGTTTCTCACCACTTCTCATTTACTTACATTGAATGGACCAACAGAGCTGAAACATTCTTCTAAACATCTTCATTCAATTTCTACAGAAGAAAGTCATACACATCTGGGACTGCATGAGGGTGAGGAAATGATAAAATATCCCTTTAACATTCACTTGTTTTTACAATGAAGTCTTAGGACAAAGTGAAAATCTTAGTGAATGCCGTATGTGGTATAATGACATGGAGAGCTTAAATAATTTTCAAGTAATTGCATATATTTCATATTTTTGAAGTGATCTTGTTTTATTGTTATCATTGAGTTCCAGTCATGGTTAAAGGTTTGGCCTTTTCTCAAGCCAACATCGAAGTTTGTCTTGACAAACTTTTTTTTCTAGTTCTGAAGTACTATGCAAAGAATGGCTCACATTCGCCCATAGGGGGCGATACAAGCCACGCCCAAAAGTCCCATTTTCAAAATGATTGCATTTCCACCCCATTTGTCCAATTCTTCTGAAACTTTACATGCCTCATTTCTCACTAAATCATAAACCATAGCTCCAATTGACTTGAAATTTGGTACCCATGTGTAGAACTGATGTCTTTAAATTTTTTTACTTAGCAAAAATGAATACAACACAAAATGGCTGAAAGGGGCGTATTTATGTAAATGTCTAAATTGCCTCAATATATATGTGTCAATAAATCAAATGTCATTTTGACTGATGGTTTTTCAAACCTAACATTTTTCATGATGACATCACTCTGAAGTACTGTGCAAAGGATGGCCCACATTCGCCCTTAGGGGGCGCTATAGGCCATGCCCAAATGTCCCATTTTCAGGTCAAATTTTGTACATTGATACTACAGGCCAACAGGAAACCCCACATCATGAATGGCTCACAGTCGCCTTTAGGGGGCGCTACAAGCCATGCCCAAATGTCCTATTTTCAAAGTGATGGCATTTCCACCCAGTTTATTCAATTCTTCTGAAATTTAATGTACATACCTCATATCTCATTGGGAACAAAAAAGCCTCAATTATCAATAAGGTCCGGCATGATGGATTTTCCTGTACACTGAAAATCTTTTGTTTAGGATTAAGACAGAAAGACATGTTTTTGTATTCCTCCATTGGGAGGGTTTAACCCCAACCCTCTACTAATCAATTTTGAATGATTTGACATTTTGAGGAGGAATCACATTGCTGCTTGCAGCTATATTTTATATGTATATTTATATACTTCTTGCCCAATAATCACCTTATTTGGTTTGATCTTGCCTAATACTGCTGGTGATTTTGGTAAATTATCAGCCAGTGTGGCATACAATATAAGGTCTAGTAAATGTTGCTTTAACATTAAAAATAGAATACCCTACTACCAAGGTTTCCTTCTCATCTTTAAGTATTTAAAATATAGACTGGGAGCCAAATGTTTGGAATAATGTACAGATTTTGCTGTTTGGCAAGGACATTGGTATTTTAATTCACCAAAGAGGCATTCAACTGATCACAAAGTATAGTCAGAACATTAATGATGTAAAAATAGCACCATCACTACTTGAAAAAAGTCATTTCTGATCAAATCTTGACAGGCCCGATTTCCAGCAGCCATCACTTCAACACCTTATCCTTGAGAAACATTCTAAATGGCTTATTTGGTACTAGAAAACCACTTGCCATTATACCAAACACAGTTTAAAGCTGTTTGGTTCATTAAATTAAGCTTAACATTGTCTCTGTGTTTGTTTTTGAGTTGCCACAGTATGCAATAGACTGGCATGTCTTAAGGTCAGAAATAGGTCAAAAATGTAAAAAAAATAAAATAAACAGCTTTCTCTAGAAACTCGTCAGTCAGTCATTGTTTTGAGGAATGAAAATTCACAATGCTTGAAATTGCCAAACAACTGAAGATTTCATACAAATATGTACACTACAGTCTTCAAAGACATACATCTAACTGGATCAGGGAAATTGGACAGTAACTTTTACACTCACTTGGATCTTTGTCTTTACATATTTTCTACATATTTTCTACAGCACAATAGACTTCCAACAACCAGTAGTGTATTAATAAATGAAAAGATGGATAACATTTTCAGTTATTTAATATTTTATGTAGGCTATAACAGTCACTGCTACCAAAAACAATCAGTTTTCAGCTGAGTGAAAATACAAAAACAGCTTTTGCAACCAGCACCAACATTGTTAAGTCAACTAATGTCCCAAAATGCAATCAAAAGTAATATACACAATGGCAGTATTCATGTCTACTTGCACACTAGTGGCCAAACAGTGGAAATACATAAGACAAGTGGTAAGTAGGCAAGCCCAAAACTGCAAGCGGGGGTATTGGGAAGGGCCAGTGTCTTCTGAAGTGATCCAGTTGGTTTTGGGTGAGAACAGCCCAAAATGTAACTCCTTTTTTTTTCCTGAACATCTTGTCTCCTTGGAGATGATGATTTCAAGCTAGATTACATTTCCTATAGCGCAATCTAGCACTCTGCGCGTGTGTAAAGAACTAGGAAGTGTAATTTGAGTTTGAAATCACAATCGTGCCTAGAGACTGAAATGACAAGATGTAAAGTGAAAAATAGATATATTTTGGTCCGTTCTCACCCACAACCAACTGGATTGCTTCAGAATTCATTGATTCAAGCACTTGAGTCTTATGGATTGGGCTGCATGGTTAATCAAAATAAAATCCAAATTGCGATATGAGCTGCGATATGAGCTGCGATATGAGCTGCGATATGATCTGCTCGCACTGCCTACTTCAAAAAGACTATGTCGACTGTTCTGTCCTGTCTGTATATGTTAGTGCATTATTACAGTGTTTTTAGAGTGGTTCTGTGCTTCACAACTCATGCTCAGATTAACAGATGTGTTGTCCGAGTTTGATAACATGCACTGAGGTTAGCGCTTTATATTTTAAGTCAGGGGTGCTCATTACGTTGATTGCAATGCAAGACTATGATTGGTCGATCTTAATAACAGGCAAAAAGAGGATAGAGATAGAAACAATATACAGCAGTAATGAAAATCTAAAGGATTGACATTTAATTTCCTCGCTCCTGCATCAGCATGCTGTTTGACAGACAGGCTGCTTATGCGTGTCTGCTTTACATGGGTGTGCTTTGAGAGCGCTCGTGATAATGAGGATACACGCCTAAATGGTCCAATACACTTCAAAATTCTGTCAAAATGCCAGTCTTAGCGAGGTGTTAATGTAAACACAATCTACTATGTCAAGTGAATGTAAACAATGGGACAAAAAAGAAGATTTTTAGCAAAATGTTGGACTTGAAGGATAAATGTTACATACAGTAATAGACCTTGCACTGTCTAGTATCGTTAGAACACTAATCAAACAATATGAAATGAGGAAATGATACAACCACTCACTGCTCTTGACTGAATAACTTTAGTAGCTTTAAAATGGTTAATGTGGGGGTCACGTGATGCCATTCAAGAAGCAGGCGTGTGAGCAACAGCTCTGTGCAATTTCCTAACCTTTTTATTATTTTCATATCAAAATCCAGTGAAATTTAATCCACTCAGTGACACATTTGCTCTTTGAACTAAACATGGCAAAGAAATAAAAATCCTCGGGCACTGGGGACATTAAAAGACACTTACGTGTTCAAGATGATAGCTCTGACGGGCCTGTGGACTCGATTTGGATGGCACAGCCGGAGAAATTCAGCGTCAACTGTCCAATATGTTTGTGATGCTGATGAAGGTTATTGCTGACTTGTTCTCACTGTAATACGTTGATTGATTAAGTTGGTTACAAGAGTGGCAGATGATGAGAAATGGGTTGATTGTCTGGAGTCATCGGAGAGGAAATTATCTATTAATCCACCCATGCCACAATGGACGTGGAAGGCTTTTGGACAAATTGGAAGATTTAGAAAATAGGAATCGCAGGAATAACATCCGAATTGTTGGAATTCCTGAGCACGAGGAGGGCAGAGATATTGTGAAATTCCTAGACGAGCTCTTCCCGAGTCTGCTTGACATAACAGGCTATAAGCTGGAAATCGAGCGAGCTCATGGAATCCCGGCTCGCAGATCTGCAGAGCGAGACAGGCCCCTATCAATTCTGGCCAAATTCGACGAGAGAAATGCGATCGGTTCAAGGAATGTAAGAAACTCTTATATCAACAGAAGATCACTTTTGCACTGATGTTTCCGGCCAGACTGAGAATAGACACCAAGGACGGCCGCAAGGTAATTTTGTGCCCAAAACAGACACTGTTGTTCATAAAAAAAATGGGTGAGAAACCACTGGCTGTTTCTCATGTGAGTGGATTGACTCACTGAACATACACTCGATTGTCAGAGGAAGCTGGGCGCCATTTTTGTTTATTTTTGTGTTGTTCTGCCTAGCAGCTGGCCTTTGTTTTGTGGAATGACACTCCAAGGGACATTTGCCTTGACTGATGATCCCATTTACACTGAAGTTTTCGGATAGATTGAGAATGGACACTATGGGTGTCTTCAAAATATCTACATGCCTACACACAGGATGTCTTTTATAAAGTTGATGAACTGAGTAAGTCATGGTATATATTTTTATGCAGCCTCTGAGTGAATTTTACCCTTGACCATCCGAGGAACAGGGATGCATATTTTGCTTCTTTTTTTGCTGGTTCCGCCTAGCGGCTAGAGTTTGTTTTGTGGAATAACACTGCTTCGGGTCAGTTGTGGATGAATCTGTTCGTTCCTTGTGCTTATGCCTCCTGTTGGCTGGAGTTTGATTTGTGGAGTATGTTTGCAGGACATTGGAATGACTATGTCATCCGCTGCACTCATAAGCAGCCGGCTCACTGAACATTCATCTGTCTGTCCGAGGAAACTGAATGGCTTTATATCGTATGGAATTTGTTTTACATACCTTCCAGACAGTTATGTTAATTAATCTACATGTTCTTTGTGTTTATTCTGCCTATTGATTGGGGTTTGTTTTACAAAGTATTTTCTGTTATGTAATTTTGCCTTACAAAATTTGTGCAGAAGCACCGGACTTGAGCAATCCGACAGCAAAGTTGTCGCAGGGGCTATCGTAGGCGTACATGTACCTTTTTAGTTTAGAGGGATCAGTGCTGGTTGGTGCTGTTGATATTAATAATCATTTTAAAGAATTCTATCTTGATCTTTATAGTTCCATGTCTTCGTCTACTGATGAAGATATTAGCAAATTTGTGGAACAATTAGAACTCCCTAAACTGACAACTGAGCAAAACAATTCTCTTGATTCTGAGATAACCTCTGAGGAGCTTGGCAAGGTAATTAAATCCTTACCTAGAGGCAAGGCTCCGGGGCCAGTTGCCTTTGCCGCTAAAATTTTAATCTTATGCTACAGAACTGGCTCCAATTTTATTAGACGTTTATATGGAATCATTAAACAATGGAAAGCGTCCCCCAACCATGACACAAGCCCAGATCAGTCTGTTTCTTAAAAAAGACAAAGATCCAAGTGAGTGTAAAAGTTACTGTCCAATTTCCCTGATCCAGTTAGATGTAAAAATGTATGATGAACCGTTACTGACCGTCAGCTACTGTTAAACTTGGCACAACATCTTTATACCTTCATGTGTGTGCCAAAATACACCAGGCCTCATACTGCAGTAACTTAAAGTAAAATGAAGGTCAATAAGGCAGCGTGTGATCGTCCTGAAGTTGGCAGATTAAATGTTGTCTGTAACGTTGAAAATTATGTGGAGCTTTGAAGCCTTGTATTTTGCTAGATCAAAAGGTCCTAGGGGGCAGAATAGCTGATACATGGCCTAAATTAAATTAGCAGGATGGCAAGCACTCCTGAATCCAGTCCAAATCCTTTTGAATGGAGCTGAATCCTTCGGGGGTGGGGGGTTGGGTGAGGGTTGTCAGGGTGGCTGACCTTGGTTCAGAAGCAGGACAACAGCTTGACAAAGTCTACATGTATATTTATGTTACAGGCTTAAGAAAATGACAGACACGCGATCACCACCTATTTTCTCTGATTAATACTTATGTGCCATTTAAATACATTTGAAGACCACTTAGAATTCACTGACAATGTTCTGCAGTACAAAACTTAAAGAGCAGCCAGTTCAAAGTTATAAAAGGGCCAAGAGTTGATCGCAATGCCATTGAGATTATGGTGACAAACAGTGGACATGAAATAATTGTCTCGGTTACAACAAATATACTAACACTGAATAAAGGTAATATGTCAGTAACTCTGTATAAACCAGTTGTTTAAACAGGTTAAACAGATGGGCTTGTTAAGAGGTTAGTGAAAATATAAGGCTTCTCATAAACTGATCATATACAGAAGGACAAGAATAAAAGATGCAGCAGTAATCTATGAAAATGACTAACCTTTAAAATCTCTCCTCGTTTGAAACTTAATTCATCATCCGCAGTGGCTTTAAAATCATATTTTGCTATTGCCTCCATGGCACAGACTGTGTGGAAATGAGACAGATATACAGCTCCTGAAGAAAATGTCTCTTAAGGCAGAAGGTCTTTCTAACACACTTGTCTGATCTGACTCAATCTCCAAATTTTTATCCTTATTCCAGCTGACCATGGAATGCCAGATCTTCCTTAACTGCGTGCTGTCAACCGGCAGATGGACATAAAGATTTCAGCCACATGGAGTTATCTATGGACGATACAAAAAGAACATGCTTTTCAGATCTAGTTTGAAGCAGCTGTGCAACACAGATACACTAAATGCTATACACAAGTACAAAGGGAAAAAAATAACTGGGTCGAGCTGACGTTTGCCAGCAACCGACCATAAGCCAATTAAAGCAATGAGATGTAATGAGGGGTGTCTTGGTGATGTTGGATGCTGGTGGGATCTCGAGTCAGGATGATCTGACTCTGGTAAAGATAGTTTGCAGTTTGAAATACAGACTTTGATTGTCTATAAACACGCTATGCACTGGCATAGACATGTAAATGATGTTGCATGTTATTCTTCGTGATTTGTGAATTCGGATGACATCATCCTCCGCTCTGCAATCGTTGTTTAAATTCTATAACTCTTCATTTTCTAATGCAAATAGCTCCAAAAGTTGAACACCTGAAAGACTGAAACCACTCTCATTTGACCAGTCTGATTTGTGAATTTATTCACAGCAGTTTGTTTTCGTTTTAACCCTTTTTAAATCCACGAGTCGGGATGGTGACAAATAAGCACTCTTCAGTTTTCACTCTTTACGTTCACATTTAAGCAAACACGCAGTCTGGTTTCATGCAAATGTACGTTTTAGAAAACTTTCACAATCACATTTGGTCACATTTGATTGTGTCTTACTGCTCTACCCACATTGCCTTGAGCAATAATAGGGAATCAGCTTATAATTCTAAAAACCGACCATCTTCACAGGTTACAGTAGGCTCAAAAATATCTTGATGATTTTTAATTTTTTTCACAGATCAGTTTTTGTCTTTTAACCATTTTTTCAGAGTTCTGGAGTCAAAAGTTTACGTACAAAATCTGTGTTATAGGCTTTGAGAGGTTCCATTCTGGAAACATGGTAATTATGATGGAAAAACACTAGTTCCCCTTCAGTCACTCACTCGACACTAGGGGTCGCTCTTGAGAGCCCCAAAACACCTTAGATCTTTGTAAAAAGGCCAATGAGAATTGGCGAGTGAAAATTGCAAATTGCAGGCACATCTACTTGGATCACATGCAGAGCTTAAGATGTTCTGAGCAGCTCTTTGTCTGCTTCGGCAAACAGCGGAAAGGAAACGCTGTCTCCAAACAGAGGTGTGCCCACTGGATCGTAGATGCCATTGCTTTGGCATACTATACCTGCATCGGCAGTTCATTCACGGTTCAGCTGTTGTGCTGTTTTTCTATAGGGACCTCTAGTATCACTACATCGACACAACGTCGAGTGAGTGACAGAAGGGGAACGTCACGGTAACTGTCGTAACCTCGATTCTTGCCACAATGCTGTACTAGCCGTATAGTATATTTTTCAATATTACAGTTTGTTTTTATATCAAAGTACTTATATGAGTTTCCTGGCCTTTGTGTGACCCAGGAGAGAGCATATGAGGTTACTAAAAGTGTCGATGCTGCAAAAACCACAAAAAGCACCCAGCTGTAACAAAATAAGGAGGCTATAGACCTTGAAAACACAGCTGAGGATAAGGAGTAAAAACACCAGGTGGTCAGATTAATTAAAAAGATAAACTAAAGCCAAGTTTCTACCAGTAAAAAGATATCAAAAGGCTCTGTGATAAATAGTATCCATTGATTACAAAAATAATAAAGCGGCATAGCAATGAGGTAATGCCAGATAACAAACTCTATAAAAGATGAGGTTTTGGACTAAGAGAGTCAGAACGAACAGCTGACCGGTCTCATGTTGTTTGTTGGTGGTCAATAAACGACAAATTTGGCATCTGGAAAATTCACAAATCAGGAAGGTCTATTTAAGCGTAGAATATGTCACATCTAGGTGCTCATTTTGTAGAATTATAAGAAGCTTATTGGTTTTTATTACATAAAAAGCCAATATGTATGAACCCATCAAACTGAGTAAGATCAATAAGTGAACGTTTTCAAAAACCCAGTTTTGTACGAAACAAGTGTTTTCCCATCATAATTATCATGTTTCCAGAATGGAACCTCTTAATACCTATAACACAGATTTTTTTTTAGGTAAACTGTTTACTCCAGAACTAAAAAAAAAAATGGTTAAAAGACAAAAACTTATTTGTGAAAACTTCAAAAATCATCAAGGTTCCTTTGAGGCTACTGTGACCTGTGAAGATTGTCAGTTTTTAGAATTATAAGCTGATTCCGTTATTACTCAAGGCAATGTAGAGCAGTAAGACACAATCAAACGTGACCAAATGTGATTGTGAAAGTTTTCACAAATAAGGTATATCAAAGTATATCTGCATGAACCCAGACAGCGTGTTAGCTGGAAATGTGAAAATGAAAAGTGCTTATTTGTCACCGTCCCGAATCATGAACTTAAAAAGGGTTGACAGGAAACCAAACTGTTGTGAAAAAAAAAAAAATCACAAATCTGACTGACTAGGGATTCCAGTCTTCTATGTCTTTAAACTTTGGAGCTATTTACATTAGAAAATAAAGAGTAGTAAAACTTAAATGGCAGATTGCACAGCGCAGGATGATGTCATCTGAATTCACAAATCATAAAGAATCACATGCAACATTATTTACATGTCTATGACAGCGCATAGAGGATTTATAGCCAATCAAAATCTGAATTTCGAACTGCAAACTATCTTTACCGCAGTGCGGATCTGATATTTGTAAAAAAAAATAACCTAATAGTTCTTAAACTTCAACTAATTACAGTGCAAATTCTTAATGTCTGAACGCGATGACACGTTTTGATCTTATAAGGGGCCGTTCAGACCAAAAACGTTCTTGCACTAAAAAGGCTAGACGCAATGTAACGCATATCAGAGAACACATGTGTCTAGAGACGTGCTTTAAAAAGTTGACGTTGTTTGTTTTGTTGTACCAAAAACGCGCTCTTGCGCGAGACACTGAACGAAAAAAGTTCGATGTGATCGGCCAAACATCGCTAGGGCGACGCGACACAATAGAACGCTCCCATTATAATCAGGCTGTCAACACTGCAGCCATGTGTTAATTCAAAGTTAACTGCGCACTCATTGTGCAGTGGGCCTAGCTGGTCACGTCGTTTGCTTGTAGTATAGGCTACACTGCAGTAGGCAGCTCCACTGATTATAACCAAAACATTGGAGTTTGATGCTTCGCTCGTTTGAAGTGTATATGGAGTATTTATGTAACACAAAGTGTTCAGGGTTTAATGAACGGATTTATTGAGTGAAGAATATGTTGTGAAGATTGGATTATATATATATATATATATATATATATATATATAATTAAAAAAATTCATCCTAGCGGATCACTCAATCAACAACACCAGAACAGAAATTCCCTCCTCCTTCCGCAGTTTCATCTAATTTTTCACCACAGCTAGAGGATTTATATCCTGCAACCGCTCGATATCAGTCCAACTAAAACGAGTCGATGAGTTCTTTATTTACACGAATCTTTACATTTACGGTTTAGATAATGCAACACTTACCCACAACACAGATGTGGAGAAAATCTCCGTCTCCGAGCCTCTTTACGCAGCGACAAAAGGCCTTATTTCAAAATACGGCATTTCTGCAACTCTAAAATGTCTTTCTATCTCGCCCGGTTTCAGTTAATTTTCCCGACTCCGAGAGCAGCTCTAGGAAAAGCAAGCGGACGATTAATTTCCGCTTCCTCTGTTATGGTCCCAATAGTTCGCAAAGACGGGAGAGGTCCAGAAAAACTTCGCACTCAGTATTATTAAAGCGAAACCACACAAACCGACAGCGGATTCAGAGACGTTATTTTACGCCACGTTTCCTGTCATCTTAACCTTTTCATCTCTCACTTTGAAGATGGTAAATGAGACTAGTATAAAACTGGATAGATATGTTGTTCCAGTTCTCCATCAGTGCAATGCAGCATTGCGCACACATATGAGCGGAGCGACATCTAGTGGTCCAAAATTGAAACTACAGCATAATTCAGGGATTATTCTGGCTGCACTCAGCCTTTTTTATTTATAAGTAAACATTTTCCGGACAATTATTAGCATTTACAGAAGTCCAATATATAAATGCAAATAAAAATTATGTAGGGGTAAAAAAAGAGGAGAAAACAAATTCATACAAGAGGAAAGCAGATTATAGTTTTCAGAGTTATTGAAAGAATAATGCTACTGGATAATGCAGTGGATCTCCCCCAGGGGGCCAGGGCCTCAACAAACTTCCAATGGGGCCTCAAGATTAAAATAATACAAAAACAAGGGCTGTTAATGTTGTCTTTGACAATAGGGGGGCTTTGGAGTAAAAAAAAGTTTAAGAACCACTCTTGCAAGCGCATGTCACCTGCACACTAACACTCTGCCTATGGACATATGTCTTGTTCCTTTGCAGAGAGGACTAGCAATGTCACACTTGCATGTGAGGTTGAGGGTGCATGTCTGCAATAGGCCCTTCTGATTTTTTTGCAGACCAGAATGCAAACTTTACATACAGCAACTACCCAATTTGACCGGATGTCACTAAACAAGCGTTTAAAAATAATGTAGTTGTAAAACAACTAATTTTAAATCCTGAATCTAAATATAAATATTTAACCTAGGCCTATGTAAATATGGGATTTATACAGTATATAAATCAGAAATGATATTATCACTGGACTGTCTCTAGAGGCAGTTTTCCAAGTGGGCTATGGCGAATACTATTTTACAAAGAGAAACAGACTAATATTTACAAACAACAAGGCCTATGCAGTATAGTTGCAATGATTAGTTTGTTATAGTGGCACAAATACACACATACTATATAGACTCACAAGTCTTGCATCACTATTTGAACAACTGCAAACATGAGAGGGGAAAAAAGATCATATGGGAGACGCCATAGTGATGCACTGATACAGTGGCGCAATTTCAATTCATAACAGGTGTCGGTTGCTGTGGAAGGACAGTCAGTGAGTGTTCATCTCTGCAGACACATGGGTACTCATACACTTGGGCTGTGGATGCTGCCTGCTCTTCGCCTCAAGCAACCTCAAGCTCTTTAAACAAGTTTTCCGCATTTTCCTCTTGAAGTACAATTGTAAAGCCTAGAATTATTCTTCCATTTGAATTTGCTCATTGCGCACAGCTATGTTGAATGTCACGTTTATGGTATGAGTAAGGAACACTAATAAATAAGTAGCTAGTGTGAGACGCTGCTGTAGGTGTGTGACTTTCAGTGTCAGACTTTCAGGTATCAGCTGCTTTGATCAATTTACCGTAATTTACAGATGAGTTTCTGTCACAATTTTCTTCATGGATTTTTCAGAAGACTTATGTGAAAACTCATCTGTGTCTCTGTTTAACTCGTCGGAACATATACAAGGTAGGCAGATATTGTAGGGAATCTAATGCAATTTTGTGGATAGCAAATTTACAGTTTCTCAGTGTAACAGGTACGAAACAGAACTGATATTTTAAGCTTTTTTTCATCAACGAGAAAATATATTTTGATATACAGTATTATATTGATAAGTATAGCCAACTTTACATGAAAAATGTCATGTGTAATAATCGAATAACCTAATACTTCTACTATTACTATTACTACTACTACTAATAATAATGATAACAACAACAAAGCAAAACTATTATTTTACTTAAATAATTATTTAATTGATTTTTTTTATAACAACAAGAACATTAATAATAACAATTCTAATTACAATATTATATTAATTATTATTAACATATTAATATAATATGGCAATAATGTAAAATATTACAATAATAACACACACACACACACACACACACACACACATACATACATATATATATATATATATATATATATATATATATATATATATATATATTGAATGTACATATTAATCTTAATTCATATACTTTGTACATTTATACATGTAGTATCAGATCTTATGTGTTTCATTGTGTGCTCAGTGACCATGAGGGATCAGTATGGAAATGCCATCTTGCTCAGTATTTTTGGAACCATATGTATCTTGGGCATCACTGGAAACTCTACTGTCATCTACACTATCAATAAAAAGACCAATTGCATATTTAATCTCTCTATTGTGGATTTGCTCTTCCTCCTGGGCATGCCCTTTCTCATCCATCAGCTCCTGGGCAACGGATCTTGGTGTTTTGGGGCCACCATGTGCAAAGTCATCACTGCTTTAGATTCGAGCAGCCAGACAGTGAGCACCTACATCCTTACAGTTATGACCCTGGACCGTTTTGTGGCCACTGTCCACCCCTTTTGCTTCAACCATATCCGTACACCCTGTGTTTCTGCCACTATGGTGGGGATGGTGTGGATGCTGTCACTAATCTTCATCACCCCTGTCCTAATGTACACTGGACTCATGCCTCTTCACAGTGGTTGGGTGGGATGTGCTCTCCTGCTACCAAATCCATCCACCAATATCTGCTGGTTCACAATATACCATTTTGTGCTTACATTCGCCCTTCCACTCATGGTTATCTGTGTGGTGTTCTTCAAAATCTTAAAGCACATGTCAACCATGGTGGCTCCTCTCCCTCAGAGGAACCAACAGGTACGCACTAAGAGTGTGACCCGCATGGCTGTGGCCATCTGTTTGGCCTTTTTCATCTGTTGGGCTCCTTAATACTTCCTCCAGTTTTTCCATCTGGGTATACAGAAACCCAATGCTTTGTTTTATTATGTCTATCACATTGCCATTAGTATGGGATATGCTAACAGCTGCATCAACCCTTTCCTCTATTTTATTCTGAGCAAGACCTTTAAGAGCCAGATTGTTGTAGCCATACAGCCTACGCATAACCACTTCCAGGTCAACCCAAGCACCACAGAGTCAAGTGTGTTACTGCGAATGGCTGCAGAATGCCAAATACATTGTCATAGTGATGGCTCTGAATAGTGGTGACTTTCTGCTGGTCTGATCAGTGTTTGTTCAAAACCTACTTTGAAAAAATATTATGGAGATTAAAGATGAATTAAGGCTGAGTGCCAGGATTTAAATGTTTTCTTGGGTGAGTTGGAATATACTCAGGAGATCTGACAGTCAGGCTGAACAGTTCAGAGGGAAGTCGAGAAGATGCCTGTCACTGTCACAGCACAAAGTTGCAGCTGCCTGTCATTTACACAGTGTTATACTTTATTACTGTACTTATTATGTTGATTAAAGAGAAAATATTGAATGGAGAAATATAGTGACAAAACAACAGATTAATATATTGTAACATATAGCCTGTATGTCTTATATTAGACATTTATTCATAATTTCTAAACGATTAGTTTGTCTACTTAACATACTGTCTTCTGTCTACTGTCAACTTCATTTCATTTTAATTAAGCTATGTGTCATTTGAGTAGGAAACAGTTCAACAGTAAGCATTGAGTATTGTCATTGTGCTTGAATTTTTATGTGGCAGTTATTTTGGAACTTGTGCTTTACATTGTCAGAAGGTATATACAAAAGTTAAAAGTCAGTGTTTTACGTAAAAAGAAAAAAAAGAAGTTGGTTTTCAATTACACACAATAAATTTTAAAGGAATAGTTAATCCAAAAATCTCTCATCATTTACTCACCCTCATGACATCCCAGATATGTATGACTTTCTTTCTTCAGCAGAACACAAAGATTTTTCGAAAATTTTAGAAAGGTTTATTTAAGCTCTGTTGGTCCATTCAATGCATGTGAATGGTGATCAGACCTTTGCAGCTCCAAAAATCCAAAAAGGAAATATAAAATTAATCCATATAACTCCAGTGTTTAAATCCATAATATCAGAATCAATATAATAGGTGTGGGTGAGAAATAGAACAGTATTTAAGTCTTTTTTTACTCTAAATCTCCACTTTAGCTTTCACGTTCAGATGTGAAATTTTAATTTAATTCACTTATGGACCTACATAGCTGAGATATCCTTTGAAAAATCTTTGTATGTGTTCTGCAGAAGAAAGAAAGTCATACACATCTAGGATGGCATGAGATCAAATAAATGGTGAGGTAATTTTTGGGTGAACTATCCCTTTAAGATTTAAGTGACGTGTGTATTTCTATTTTACCATCTTAATAAGCAGAGACAACTACAATTAACCATTCATTTGTTGATTTCCCAAAAAGTTTAAATTCTTTAAAAATTGTTCTGTTTGCATGCATGGGCCATTTCCAATGTTATAAAATTTGAAGCATGATGGCGCTTGTCCAGAATTTGACATAGCCTACTGTTTCCGAATATGGGTGCAAAGCATAAGTTACTAAAATGCCAATTTCCATCATGATTGTTTTGCGAGTTGGAGGAAATCTACCTGTTCGAACAATGGCAGACAAGCCATCGGGAAAACATTTTAACAGCAGTCATTATTTTTGCTAGAGTGCAAAAGTAGTAAAAATTGCATTAACTGTCTCCATAGACAAATTGATATTTAGCGATGAGATACAAAACTTCCAATAAGTTAAGTGATGATATGCTTTTGTAGAAACCATAAGTCAGTGTGATTTCAAGAATTTAATTGTCGAATTCCAATAAAGAACTACACAAACCTGAAGAGAGAGCCACCAATCAGGGAAGTCATTGACTGACATGCGAAACAAAAGAGCTCAGCAGTAACTGCCTAACCAGGTCTCATGACAAGTCATAATAATTGCACGAGATGACAAAATTTTAAGAAATTGTATGAGCTGTATTTTTGCTTATACAAAAATGTATGATTTTACTCCTATAAAAAACAAAATAAACAACTAACGATGTTAGTGCGATTTTTTTCCCCCTAAGTTTTGCCCTTAAGGCAAACTTTAAACGTAACCATTTTAATAAGAAATGACTACCTATTACGGAAGGAAGAAAATAGGGAAGGAAACATATTACAGGTTATTGACAGATCAGTCATTTCTATTGCATAAATAAATTCAGAAATTAACATGGAATGGGTAGACAGATGTGTTAAGTTCCGTTTCCTTTCTTAAAATAAAGCATTGGGTAGGAGGCTGGCTAAAATTTGTTGCCTGTATTTTATCAATTTGAAACAGTGTGTTGGTCTTTATGGGAATAAAACTCTTCCAGTTCAAACAAGCCAAGTTGTACAATATCTTGATATTTTGCCATCTCGTACAAATTATGAAGAGTTATTATGAGGCCATGTTTAACTGCCCACTCCCAGAAAGCTCTGCCAGTAATGAAATAAAGTTTACCTACAGCTCTCAAACGATGTATTGTTAAATATATATCTATATATGTGTTTAAATATTTTGCAATAAATTCATACAAATAAATGGCATTTTATTCTTAAAATCAATTACTATAAATCAATAATTTTTTTAATTGTCCACTTTCTGATTGTTACATAATTTGCAATTCAATGCCTCATAAGTTTAGAACATAGTCTTGCCTTTAGTAAATAGTCATTGCCTTCTGAAATTGAAATACTTTTTGCTTCAAATCAAATGTCGTGATTCATCTCTAAGATTGGTTCCGTTGATTTGGTTCAAGGCTTAGAACTCTTTCTTGAAGACTTTTTTGAAATATGGAAAAAATAAATGGGTAAATACATTCGAAACCAAGGCTGATTAAGGATTAGAAGTCACTGTTCCACCATATTCCATTTGGTGCCGTTATTAGAGCAGAAATTACACTTTACCTTTAACCTCAATACTCTTTAAGATTTTGTATTGTACAGTTGCTAAAAATGTGTTGACTATATATTGCTTCTCCAGTAAAGTACCAAATAGAAAAGTCCTTGAGTCATAAAAAAGCTCTACTGCAGAGCTTTCTCCATCCGTGAAGTACTGTATATGATTGCTTATTAAGTAACATTTTGTCAATGATGTACACAACAGGTTGGTTAGACAACATTGTACAACATTGTCTTTGTTGACAATATTTACATATTTGATCAAATATAGTTTGTATAACCAGCTACTACTTCAAGGAACTAAAAGGATGTAGGCACAGTAACTCTGTAATGTAAATTGTGTATTAAAACAGTTTCTGTAAAGTCTTTAATATTTCTTCAGAGTGGCCTGATTTTCTTGAAAGCATTCATTTTTATAATCACATTTAATCCACACAACAAATCTGGTATATTTACAGTAGATAATGTGTAGACACAGGCGCATTTCATAAAGACTTCAAAATCCATTAGAGCAAACATGGCACACATGTTGAATTTACTATTACAATCACAGATATAGAGCATTGAAACACACACAAACAAACGTGTTAACCTTTTATCTGTTCCACATTTGCATTTACATTTACCAAGTGGTGTTCCGTCATACTAATATTTTATGAGTCAGTTTGCTCAAAAGTTATTCACTTGATTGAAAGGATTGATTGAAGAATATACTGTAGATCTCTTTTTAAAATTTCACCATTCACAAGACAGTACCCAATTTTCACATTACAAGCCTTTATCTGTGATACATTGTGTATGACCCACTCAGGTGTTTTTCCTTTCTTTCTCGGAAGCCTTGGCGTGCCACTCATTTACTACATGAGACTTGGACATAAACCTTGATGTCAGAGACATGCATAAAAATAACATTTAAATAAAATATCAAAGGTACACCAGTCTGTTTAATACAACCTTGAGGTTAAATTCAAAAAGTAAAAAACATCCACAAAATTGGCAAGAATCATTGAGCAATTGACTTATAATTAAAGGTCACATATTACTGCCTGATTTTAAGAAAGAATATACCTCACCATCATTTGCCTCTATTCATTTTCAGATTAAAAGAATAGTTTACCCAAAAATGAAAATTCTGTAATCATTTACTCACTCTCATGCTGTTTCAAACACGTATGTCTTTCTTCAGCAGGATAATTATAATTAATTACAATAACAGCACATAGTGAATCACTTCAATGCTTTATAAAATACCCAAATATTTGACAAAATTAGCCCATGCATCTCATCATATACTGTACTGTATGTGATGTCACAAGGACCAATGAGTTTGTGTGATGAAGCCTAGGGTCATTCCCCCCAGAAATGTCTGGTTGAAGAGTGGGGTAACATCTCACAGCAAGAACTGGTAAATCTGGTGCAGTACATGATGAGGAGATGCCCCCCCCCCCCCCCCCCCCCCTCCCCCAGTTCAGGGACACATTATTCCATTTCCTTTAGTCACATGTCTGTGCAGTTTATGTCTTAGTTGTTGAATCTTTTTATGCTCATAAAAATATTTACACTTGTTAAGTTTGCTGAAAATAAAAGCAGTTGAAAGTGAGAGGACGTTACTTTTTTTTTGCTGAGTTTTGTTCCCTGCTGTTTATGGCCTTTTTGAATAGTTTGATTTGAGAGTGAAGAACAACTTTGATTATGATCTGCTCATCATACAAAGTGATAGTATGTTTTCAGAAGACTTGGAATCAGAAACATTTGTCTCATAGACTACTTTTATGACACTTTTGGGTGCTTTTATTATGCTTTCAAGTGATTGTATCACGTCATTGTATTGAATTCAGTAAACAGGGTGTGAATATGCCCTAAGCATGCACATGATTTTGACAGATTACCCACATTATAAGGTTTACATACTGCTATTGTCTGTGGGCTTTTGTTATGATGCATGTTTACATGTATAAAATCCAATGAATGTTGTTTAATTATCAAATATGTTTGTTGTGTGGTTAAACCTATTGTCCTTCTATAAGTCATTTATTGTCTCTTTATATGCATGGAAAGGTGCTTTATAGAAATGCATGAATTATCTTTCAAAATTCATTGTCTAGGAGTGCACCCAACAATAGGCTTTTAATTTATTGTGTTAAAATAATTGTGTACGATGGGGTAGAGTGGCTCAGTGGTTAGCACTGTCGCATCACAGCAAGAAGGTCCAAGAGCTCAACTGGGTCTTTCTGTGTGGAGTTTGCATGTACTCATCTTGTTCACGTGGGTTTCCTCCACATGCTCCGGTTTCCCCCAGTCCAAAAAACATGCAGGATAAGTGAATTGGAGACTCTATATTATGTATGAGTGAGAGTCCCCCAGCCACAAGGAGTTGCGTCAGGAAGGACATCTGGCATAAAACCTGCGCCAAGTCAGATATGAGGATCACGGATGGTCCGTTGTGGAAGAGTTTAATTGTTTATGATACAGTTTGAAGGATTAGTTCCTCACCTATTGCTTTGCCTATGATCTGTGACTGCAGCATGGGTCACTGGTCAGTGTGTCTTAAATAAGAGAGTGCGCGAGCGTCCTGTCATCATATTTATACTTGCACTATGATTTGCAGTTAATGTAGGATCTGCGCAACTAAGGGATTCTTTACAGGGGGATATTACTCTTCTTGAGATCATTGTTACTGTTGATGCAAGGTTTATTGAAAAGTAAGAATTATTTTGTTTTAAATATTTAATTAATTTATGTTTAAGATTCTTTGTAATTTATTGTAAGATGCTTAATTTAACTTAATTAACTGTTTATGCGTTCTCCCTGTAAAAGTCAAATGGTTTGGACCTTCAGTTCAAATGTGCTGTACTCTATACTGAACTGAACCTTGATGAGGATCGGAGGCTAAGAAGTTGCTTGAACCTGGTCTTTAGTATATACATTTTTGTTTAGAAATGTGGGTAACACTTTACAATAAGGTTAAACATATTTTACATTCAATAACATGAACAACAATAAACGATACTTATTAAGCATTTATTATTCTTAATGTTAATTTCAACATACTAATACATTTAAAGAGATCAAAAGTTGTTTTGGTTAACATTAGATAATGCACTATGAACTAACAATGAACAATTGTATTTATATTAACTTACATTAACAAAGATTAATACATTCTGTAAAAATATATTGTTAATTGTTTGTTCATGATACCTAATGCATTCACTAATGTTAACGAATGGAACCTTATTGTAAAGTGTTAATGTGTATATATACAGTTATCAGAATGAGTCAATAAAATGAAATATGGACTCTGAATACTGCTTCTCGATGCCTGCTTTGACCACATTCTCACACTCGGAATTCATAAAATTATTTCCTTTGGTTTTCCGCAGAAGAGAGAACTTCATACAGGTTTGGAATGATATTAGGTGAATTTTTGAGTGAACTTTTCCTCACCATTCGTTCGGACTTGAATGTTATCAGAACTCACATGATGGAAAATTGACTGGTTTACTTATTTTGCCATGCTAAAGTAGCAATTTCTGAAAATTAGGTCCTTGATGACCTTTCAATTCTGTATATCACTTAAAGTCATTAAAATGAAATCTTAGTAATGTTTTTAATACATTTTTCATAACACATCTAAGACAGACCAGTGATGTATCTGATATTTATGACAAATACATGGTAGGCAAAATGTGTTCAGGAAGTTGGAACCAGACACAGTATATAAAGGTCTTGGAAATTTTTGGCCTCCAAATGTATAAAGCCAAAATAAATTCTCCCATTATCTGTTAATAAAATGTTTGAACTCAACAGTCTAAAGAATGTACAACAGGAAATCATTAGTTGTTTGGCTGAATTTTGGTGTGCATTTTTGCCTCTGTGTGCGACTGCATTTTTCACCAGACTTCCAAACATCTCTGAGATGATTACAGAACATTTGTGTTCTCCTGTGGGTAGACAAAATGTCCAACACTTTTAATGTGAGTAGAGTGAGATTGTCTTTCTGTCTCTCAATATCAAAATTATTCTGAAGGAATCATACTATATAAAGTGCATAATGAGATCAATAAAATCAATCTCCTGTGTATAACTTCACAAAAACTTGAATTCAGCCTATACTTGACAGCTATAGATAATGAAACAATGACACCTCTAGACTGAGAACTGAAGCTATTCTGTAGTGCATGCTGATGAGGGACAGATCCAGCTGCTCTTTACATGCTGTGTGAAAATCCCTCAGGAAATGAAAACTTTCACAGTCATTTGAAAGTGTGAAAGAGCAGGCAGCGACTGAATCCTGTCTGTCAATCAGCTCACAAATAAATACACTTGCTTTTAAAACGACAATCAAGACAAATCCTAAATCAGTCAGAATCATTCATAATTTTTAAAGAGCATCAAATAAGCAGACTATAGCATAAAACTGTGAACAGTGGTAGATTTTTGTTAGTGAACAGATGCACTTCAATCTAAGGATGGAACTTTTGAAAAAGAAAAAAAAAACAACAACATCAAACAAAAAAATACTTGAGAATACCAATGTCTTTTTAATTTCAGCAATGATACAAAAATAAATCAGTTTATCATTATTGCAGATGAATGTCACACAAACCTGTGTAGTCATCTTAACAGCAGAATGCACTCTTGTGCAATAATTCAAAGATCATTTGAATTGTACGTATAATCTATCCCTACATACACTGTTACTAGATAATTAATCGATCTTGTTTTTGTATACAGTAAAGACCTTTTAAAAAAATTGCATATAAAACATCTAAAAAACAAATTCAAAAGTAGGGTAAGAATCCTTCATTCTTTGTCTTTCCAGTACAAGAGCAGATATTTCAATCACTGTGAAAAGAAGTAATATATATTTGAAGAATGGGAGGGGGGAGAAGAGATATGCTCTTAGAGAACAGACCTTTATGTCTAGACAAATCCTGTTGAATGCAGCATAATTGCTTCTCTTTACCTAACCCTTTGACTAACACAACAGAATAACAGGAATGATAAAAAAAAAAAAAAATAACAGTTTGTTTTGTACACAGGCATTTCAATAAAAAAACTGTCTAAACCATCTGAAAACATTTTTTTTTAATGTTTCGAACGATTTATGCAATGAACGTAAGATCAATGACTCTTACAGCTTTTGGAAACCTTGTCTCGATAACATAAATATAAAGGATTTTTTTCCTCTTTATGCATTTTGACATCTAGGCAGATCTAGGGACAAAGTGTTTGAACAGAAAAAAAACAAAACAAACAAACAAACACAAACAAACAAACTAGAATTTCCTTCATATCTGTTCTTATTCATACCTACAAAATGAACTTCTGTAAACTGAGTGATACACACTCAGTGCATCTATAAATTTCCCACAATCATTTAGCAGTGTTCTACAAGTGCAATTCCAACTTTCCTGCATCATTTTCAAGAAATATAAATTGCAAAAAGGAAAGCAAATAGTATATCTGCATTTGAGGAGCTAGTGCATATGTGCAATATACTAATATTTAATAAATTACTGTTAGAGGACATTTAAGGGTTGGTGAGATTTTTCAGACTATTTTAAAACAAGAAACCGGTTGATATTATTTGCTGGGCTTCATTTATATTTTCCTCAAAACTGCAGGACAAAACCATAGGAATTAACCTTCAGGATAAGTTAGAACAAAGTAATTGTTCCATGGAACACTAAAAGAAGAGAAGCAATTTAATTTTGTAATGAGTAATGCATGTTAATTGTAATATTCAGCAAGTGGATTTGCAGATTTGCTATTTAAAGGGTTCTACATGTGACACATGCTAATGCTTGTTATTCTTGTCAAGTTGATCAAAATAATGGACATACGGATCCAATTGGTCCATTTAAAGTCCATCCAATTAGTCCAAACATTCAATGGAGGGAGACGATGCAAACCACCATAATGTGACCGCATAGGATTTCTAAGCAATTATGTCAAATCTGTGACATGGATATAAAGTCAATTTACTGGTTACACTGTTAGCTTTTCCTCATTCAGGAGTCATCGCTATTACTTGACCTCCACATTATTTGAACAGTAATTATCAGATGTGCTGGATTAAAGGGATATTTCACCCAAAAATGAAAATTCTGTCATCATTTACCACATGATGTTCTAAACCTTTCTTTTATCCGTGGAACACAAAAGGAGATGTTTGGCAAAATGTTAGCTTTAGACACCATTCAATTTCATTACATCTTTTTTCCATGCAATGAAAGTGAATGGTAACTGGGCTAGCATTATGCCTCCACTTTAGCGTTCCACAGAAAAAAAAACAACAAAAAAACTAATAATGGTTTGGAACATCATGAGGGTGATGAAAATTATGTGAACTATCCCTAAACATCAACAAGTTCTTGTTACTGCACTTTCACAAGGTCTTGGTGGTTAGGTAATGGATTAAACTATTGGTAATATTACTTATCAGTTAGGGGTTTAGTAATTATTGTTTTTCAGAAGTGGCTATCTATTACTAAGGTTCTAAAACGTATAAGCAACATATATCCAAATCTCACCTAAAGCACATTATAGTTTTCAGTGTCTTAAGATAATTTGGTCAAATATGACCTTAATTACCTTAACTGGTGTTGCACCATAATTATATTACCTCAATTGCTCATTTCTAACTGAAGGAAAGTTGCAACAGCAGATTAAATGCTTTGAAATTCCCAGATGTGTTTTGGCCATTTTTATCAGTTACTTTTGTCTTTAAATTATTTGTGAATATCTTAATCCTTATACTGAATTGATATTTGTTTGCTTTTGTAAAAGTAAGCTCTAAACTCCGTCAAATGTACATGGTTCCAAGTGTGTGGACTGTGGTGCAAGACATTCACTGAAAGTGCAAGAGCTGACATTTTTGTTAAACGTCATGAAAACCTGTGAGAGTTTAGCAGCCAATCTGTACTATCTGTACATTCACAAGAGGTGATGCAGAAAGTGATATATAGCAATTCCCTTCATGTATAACACATAATAATTCTAAATTGTGGCACAAGAAAATAAAATCTATGAGGCAAATTGTAAATATTTATCTTCCTCTTACCATCTTAGATTCTAAAAAGCAAGTGATATGTCAATACTCTTGCTTCCATTGCCAAAACTCAATCCAAAATAAACAATCTGAACAATTGCTCTGGTTCAGAGGCACTTCATGTAAGCAGAAACAATAACTTTAAAGATGATTTTGTTTTCACATGTGAGCAAAAATATCGTTTGTGCAACTTTTTTGTGCCCCGTTTGGCAACCCTTTCAAAGCTTTCATGTCACATTTTTACCATAATCCTTTTACACTTCTTTGATTTTAAGATTTGTCACTATGCTACCCTGTTTCATTATTTGGGTGTAATGTACTGAAGTCTCAGAAGCTTGATTCAGGCACTGTCTTCTTCCTGCCCAGCGAGTTTGTGCTGTAGTGTGGGCGTTGCAGGGTGTTCTGAGAGACCCTGTCCCCGTACGAGCTTTGCGGCTGGGCCGCTGATGTGCCATTTCTGCGCAGAGATGCCGTTCTTCTCAAGCTTAAATCAGCCTTGCTTGGAATATTGGAAGAACTTTGTGAGCGTTTTATGTCTGTTGAACCGCGGCTCACCTTGCCGTTTGCAAGTTCACCACCGTGTCTGCTACGACTTTGGTTAATGCTGTTGGATTTATCTTCTGAAGTTCTACCATGTGCCCCGTTGGAGAGAGAAAGTCCAGATGGGCTCTTCATCCCTTCTTCATCCTTTTTTAAAGACTCGATGTCCCGAGACCTCCGAAGTGGGTCTTTCCTCATGAAACCGCTTTTGAGAAAGGAAAAGACACTATCATGGTGCTTTGTCTCAAATCCCTTTCTCTGTTTGTCCTCTGGCTGGTCTTCCTCCTCGCCTGGATCTCCTTTACTATCTCTTTGCATAGTGTCCCATCCACTTTGAGTACTAGAGCTGGATTGGATTCCAGCACTGGAGCTCTTTCTGGACTGTGTATGATCCTGTTTTGATTTCCTGTTGCTCCTTCTTGTCAAAGTACCATCTTCTCTTGGTCTGCTGTTGCTGTTTGGTAGTTGACCTGTTGCCTTCTCTGAGCTGGTCCTTTCTTGACCCTGTGGTATTTTGTGATATTCTGGATGTCTGAGACTGCTGTGACTTGAAGATATGGCAGCGGGTTTTTTCGTATTGTCTTCTTTATCTGAGGGTCGAGTCATTAGGGCAACAATAGGGTCTTTGGTACATTTTGGCCTCCTGCCAGACTCTAAATACTCAACCAGCTCTGCTTGAGCAGGGACAGGAGCTGGGGTGGGTTTGTGGCGGTCTTTGTTTCCAAAGGACCATCGCAGTGGCATCACTCTGGTCTTGGTGGGGGTTCTCATGCTAACGCTACGTCCCTGTATGCCTCGCACAAAAGGTCTACTTTCAAACCCACCTAAAGACACTGACATTTAGACAATATTAATTACAAGGTTGAAATACACAAAAGAAAACAAAGTGAAATGCTATGATGAACTTTTCCTATATACTTTTCCTGTTTACAATAAGCAAAACAAGTTTGATGGGTAAACTGACCTCTCTCCTCCATTAAGGGTTCATTTCGGAAGACAGGAGACTCTGGCGAGTCTGGCATGTAAGAAGGGCATGTTGTGGAAGATACCATACTTCCCCTTTTACTGTCACCATTCAAACGGATGAGCCAGTGGTCCGACATGGAGGAGCTGGTGGAACCTGCATGTAAAGAATGATTAGTGACCATATTTATCTTAGGTGATCATATAACATAAAATGTATAAACTGGCACTAAATCATAAATCTGAACAATTAGATAAGCTGTTACCTGTCAAATTAATTAACATCAACATTAATATCAACTGTAACTAGATACAAATAATGAATTCATTACACAGGAATTCTTTGCCCCAATGTTCAAATCTTTTTTGCCCTGAAACTGTTAATTGTGTCCCTGCTTATGATCACTGAATTTCCAAGACTTTTTCAGTCTCCCGTGGTTAAAAAAAATTATAATGTCCTATAGTAGACACTGCACTCATAAAGAGCAATTTCTAGCTAATTAAATATTTTAGACCTAGAAAAATCTAGACTGACTACAAAAATGTCCATGACTTTTACATGACATTTCCAGTCCTGCAATAATTTCCCAATATTTTCAGGGTTTCCATGACGGTGAATTGTGGCTACAAATGCTCATTCACTTACCTATGATGGAGCTGTTGGCGGACCAGGGTGGGATGACATTTCTTCTCTGGTAGAACAAGATATACGCCCCACGTGTGCACAGTTCCTCCTCAGGCACCAGCTCCACACTGCTGTCATCATAACTGTACCACTGGCCATCCACTGAATTCCTACAATAAGCTGTTGTTTCACAGAAACATACAGACATGCAGTAACCTCAGTGGTGTGTTATTGTTTAGTATGTAATAACAGTTACTTGATTTATTGTTGTCTTTATCTGTTCATTTACTTACAGTATATGGGTTTGACAACATTATTAGTGCTTGGTAGATTGATTACTATCTAGGTAACATTGGCCAAAATGAAAAGCAGAAATGTGTTGTTGTTGTTGTTTGTATTCTGCTTTTGCTATTATATGGATAGTTGACAAATAACATTGACTTTTTTTCTCAACATCAAGATTTTAGGTACAATTTATGTGAATGTATAATGAACGAGTGTGTAGTTTTAGATTTCTATTAAAAAAAAATCATAGTCCATGTCTATTAGGTTTGAAGCTATTTAATGCTAGTGTACTCCTTAGGCCTATATTTGAATACAAATTTACAGTCTTTCTCTTCTGGGAAAAGAGACCAAAAATATTGATGACTCATTTTGCACTACACAGCAGATTCCTGTCCAATCAAATGCACTCTAAAATGTGAGCGTCCCTGCCCCATAACACCTGCATTTGACTAGAAAATAATGGTTCACAGCTGTGATGTAAACTACAAACTATTGGCTATTTAAAAATTTGATATTCTATTCTAGCTCTGTTCCTTGCCACAGTTCACCTTTGGCTTTCTCATTGTCTCATTTTTAAGGCATGCTTTTTAATCTCATTATTAATTATAACAGCACAATGAAGACTTTAATAGCATAATTTTTGTAATTTTTCTGTAAAGCTGCTTTAAAACGATGTGGTATGAAATGTGTATACAAATAAATATGACTTGACTTGGCTATTTGATATTTTCCGTTAAAATGCCCTCTTTCTTTAGCAAAATTGTCAACACAGGAATGAAAAATGTGCACGTTAATCAATTTTATGCAATTTTCCAGTCCTGTGGTGTCACAAATGAATTTTTAAAACTACAAATATTCCATGAAAAATCTATATGAATCATATTAAATGCATGCAAAATTATTTTTATAGAATTATAAAATGCTGTTTAAAATAGTTTTAGATGGAGTAAAGCATGCCAATTTGCAGGACAATGCAGTCACATCATGTCAGCTAAAAGTCTTGCTCTTTAATATCACAAGCACCATCACACACACCTGTATAATGGCCTCCATGCATGCCTCCATGGTGATTACAGACTGCATACAGATCGTAAAGGAAGTCAGTATCTCCATGTTTCCATGTGGGGGGGCACGGGGCCAGATTCTTCATGCTCTGACTGCGTTTCACAACATGGGGAGTCATATCCAGACCACTAACAGGAAAACGGATGAGGGTAGAGAGTTTGTTCCTCCGTTTGCCCACCTGTCGAAAGCGTTTTAGATGCAGAATCAGGATGTCAGGCAGGGTCCATAAGCTCATCTTCACCATGCCCTGCTGCATCTGCTTACAGTGGGGGCACTTCCAAGCATCATCTGGTGCTAGCTAAGAAGAAACCCAAAACACAAACTCTTAAAAGTGAAACAATTTCTTTGCTCCGCACAGTGAAAAAAAGAATTGTTTCGTCATGCAATGACATTTACACCAAAACAAGCGGATATTTCAAGATTAAAATCACAGCTCCAACTTAAGGCAGCACACTGAAGTAAGTTTTGGCTCTAATGCTAACGCTGGCTTTTCTGTGTAATGAGATGGTAATTTTCAGGGTGATAATGTAAGTGGGCTCTTATAACATCAGTTCCACTTCTGTCACTCACTTGACGTTGTGTCGGTGAAGTGACACTAGGGGTCTCTCTTGAGAGCCTCAGCTGCCTCTGAGCTTTGAGAAAAGGCCAATGAGAATTGGCGAACAGAATTTGCATGTCCCTACCCCGGAAATACCAGTATAAAATGAGGGAATCATTCATCTGTTTAGTCAGATTTTTTCTACAGAGCCGAGCGGATGTGTGTTCAGTAAGCTACTGTTCCACTAAGCACCTCTACAGAGCTTTTGCTGTTGGATCTTATGGCACGTTACCAGCGGCTTTCTCTTCTCTGCACACCAGTGCAGTCTATGACCCTGGATGCTTCAATAGTGCTTCAAAAAGAGTAAACACCCTCTAAAAGAGTATTTTCTCTAAAAGAGTAACACATTGGGGTTGAATGCCTTTTTAAAAATGTGCCTTTTTAAAGATAACTTTCTGCCTTTGTGTAGTTCCGGGATACGGAAGATATCTCTCCACTTCTGATGGTCAAGGGCGCTGCCTCACGTGTCAGCGTTTATGAATGGTTCATGTTCTCATTGGGAGAACATGACCTTGGCAACGTTGCGATCACGGCTTTCCTTCCTCCAGGGGAAGAACACCTCCTCGCTCGTCTGCTCTCACTACCCTCAACGGTGGGGTGGTCCACGGATACATGGAGGTCTCCCAAGTGCACAAAGCGCTTGCGGTGTGCCTATGCCCGCAAAACGCAGCCACCTGGTGGGATTTCCCGGTACTCCCCTCCAAAGCCTGTAGGACCATGATGTCCCTGGAGTCCAAAGCCTACAGAGCCACTGGACTGGCTGCCTACGCTCTGCATGCCATGGCCCTCCTGCAAAAAGGCACTTAAAGAACTGCACTTGGGTAGTCTTGATCCCGATGTGCTGCAGGAACTGCACTCAGCAACTGACCTCGCTACTCGGGCCACGAAGGTCACAGCGTGGGCACTCGGACAAGTGATGGCCACCCTCGTGGTCCAGGAACGACATCTGTGGCTGTACCTGGTCGAAATGCGGGATACTGACAAAGCCCACTTTCTCATCGCCTCCATCTCCCAGCTCAGCCTATTCGGCGACGCCGCTGAGGACCTTACCCAGCCATTTTCAGTGGTGAAGAAACAGACAGAGGTCATTCAACACATCATGCCTCCTCGTCGCTTGAGAGCAGACACCCCGTCTGATCGCCGAGGGCTTCCCCCTGCGGCTGCGAAAGATCAGGCAGCTCCGCCCCAACCCGGACTCAGCTCTCAGCCGAAGCTGAAGCCCCATCTCACAAACCACTTCAGGGACCCAAAAGGCTCGCAAGCGTTCCTGAGATGATCGACTAAGGGAGCGAGATGGCCGCTACGGAGCTGGCCTCTAGACCACTCCATCCCCCGGTGGAGGGCCGGCAGGGAAGCCTTTTGCCACACCCTGACTAGGCTGTGGTACCCAAAAGTGCAGCTTCCTCACTCCTTGATTCACCTAACCGGTGTCCACACGGCGTTCTCATGGTGGTCTGACGCCAAACACCTACAGTCACGGCACCAGGGACGCGGTCTATTAGCCTCCACGGCTTCAACTCCCGGCGGGCCGTTTCTGACAATTGTAGCGGACACCTCCATAGGACCTCCTCCTCGGTCATTTTCCAACTGAGAAGAAAAAGGGTTCTACAGCCCTCACTTCATTGTACCCAAGAAACACGGTGGGTTGCGGCCAATCATGGACCGGCGAGTTCTGAACCGGGCTTTACACAGACTCCCGTTCAAGATGCTCATGCGGAAACTTATTCTAATGTGCGTCTAGCATCGAGATTGGTTCGCAGCAGTAGACCTGAAGGACGTGTACTTTCATGCCTCAATATTTCCTCGACACAGACCCATCCTATGGCTGCATCCAATGGCCCAACGAACTAGTACCAGGTCCTCCCCTTTGGCTCGTCCCTGTCCCCACGTGCCTTCAAAAAGGTACCAGAGGCAGCCCTTGCCCTGCTAAGAGAAGTGGGTATCCGCATACTCAATTACCTCGATGACTGGCTGATTCTAGCTCACTCTTGAGAGTCACTGTACGCCCACAGGGACCAGGTGCTCAAGCACCTCAGCTGCCTAGGGCTTCAGGTCAACCAGGAAAAGAGCAAGCTCTTCCCGGCTCAGAGCGTCTCTTTCTCGGAATGGAGTTTGACACAGTCCCAATGACAGCGTGCCTCACAAGCGAGCGCACACAGCTGGTGCTGAACTGCCTAAATTTGTTCAGACAAGGCACAGTGGTTCCACTGCATATGAGACCGCAGCCACCGGTTCATGGACAGGACCATGAGCACAGGACCACGACTGCGTTGGCACATCAACTGCCTAGAGTTACTGGCTGTATTTCTTGCACTCTGCAGGTTCTCCCACTGATTCAGGGGAAGCATGTCTTGATCCATTCAGACAGCACCACAACGGTAGCATACATAAATCGGCAAGGCACGTTGCTTGTCCCCCCCCCCCCCCCCCAAGAGGATGCAAATTCTGTTCACCAATTCTCATTGGCCTTTTCTCAAAGCTCAGAGGCAACTGAGGCACTCAAGAGAGAGACCCCTAGTGTCACTTCACCGACACAACATCTCATTCCCTCCATAGGGAATGGGGAGTTACAACAGTAACCTAGATGTTTTTAAATGTACATTTTAAAATCAGTGCAGCAATATATCAGTGTGCTTTGTCCCATGTCCCGCATGTCTAGAGCTGTATTTCGCATTTACCCCCACACCCTCGTGGGGGTACTGGCAACTATTGCAGCTACTTTAGGCGAATTAACTGTATAAATCCATGTAAACATCCAAGTTAAGTGGAAATAAATGTCTTTTGCTCTGCCATTTCCGTGATCAACAACTGGAGCGCGAACAGACAGCATTTCTGCACGTACACAGCAAGGTGCGTGTGGCGCGCGCCTGAGAGATGTGATCTTATGACGAAGAGAGTGGCTGTGTTCGAAATCGTTCACTCATTCACTATTTCCTAAATAGTGAATGTCAGTTAGTGCACTATATCTCAGCAGTAAGAGAACGAAATGAGTGGGTGCATTCGGACTCTGATGTATATACAGAGTGTCGGAGCTCTGGGGCTGTTGCAGAAACGTCACATGAAATTTTAAAAGAATTGAGCCTTACTTGTTATTCTTATTAAATAATATATTAATAAAATAAATCTTCATTCTGTTTGTCGTTTCTAATATATACAATTAATATAAAGAGTAAACACATTTGATCAAATAAAGAGTACATTTTATAATGTATCTGTTTGCTTTGCCTCTCTATATGTTATGTTATTTTAATCAAGTAATGATTTGTCAAAAAGTAATTTAATACATTCAGCATGAAATAAAACATTGCAGGAGTGAAGGAAGCAGTAAACTCCCATCTGGTACATCTTCCCCGTGGTGGATTGTGGGCAATTAACCATGGAGTACACTCAAAATTAGAATTTATTGTGGGTAATAATGAGTGAAAAAAGTATGGAATGAATGGTTCGCTCAGAATTCAGACACTCCTAAAAAATGCAGACACTCGAAATAGTGCACTATATAGGGGATAGTGGGTGGTTTCAGACACAGCGAGTGTTTAACAACCGTGGTTGGTGTCCTACGGATGCTGCATATGCATGACTATGATCCATGACTTTCCCAGTCATTTGTAATTACTAGATAAGGATATATTTATTTTGTTATAGAATAAATAAAGAATTAAATAAATTGATAAAGATTTCCAGTTGAATGTCAGGTACCAACTGTTGTTTTTTTCAATTATTTGTTAATAACGTTTCCAATAAGAGAAAAAATAATACTAAAATTTGAATGTGACCCTATTGAATATTCAGTTTTCTTTGATAGTTCAAAGTTTTTAGCTAGTAACATTTGCTGCAAAAATAAATAAATAAAATTGAAATCTATAGAAATTTCCATCACTTTTAAGGTTATATTAAAAGAGGACTCTTGTTTTTTTGTTTTGTTTGTGTTGGGTTGTCTGAGTAGTCATCTTGAACTTATACTGAAACTTATTGATGCAAATGCAAAAACTTTCAACAGACAACCCACCCACGTAAAATAAAACTACTTTAATAAGGCTAGTGATATGACTTGAATCTGTACATGAAAGTACTACTAGTTTACTTGGAGGTAAAACTTCTATAAAGTGGTAAAAATTAATCAACACACATTTAATTTATACGACTTTTACAGGCATTGATATCAAAAATTGTATATTTCCTAATAGTGCATTTCTAGGTTTTCCATGATTACGGGAATGCTGTTACATGTTGCAGAAATTAAAAGAGTAAAAGAGAGAGAGAGAGAGAGAGAGAGAGAAAAGGACAAGAAACAGAGAGCTTGGTGAAGAGAATACCTGCTCCTCTTTGGTATAGAGCTGAAAGCACTCATCCAGTGTGCAGCTGTGCTGCTGTACATGATTCTGCTGTTGGATTCTAACACTCTCTGCATCCTCAATAACCTCTTCTTGAATGTTACCAAAAAGACTGAAACAGACATGATTCACACCAGAATGATCAATTTATAATGCCATTACCGAGAAGACTCTTACTGAGAATTTGATGTTTGCTTAGAATTAAATGAATGTGTATGGATTGAAGTAAGTCTATTTTACAGAGAGCACATTAATGTGTCTCACCATTCTTTGATTCTGTTCTCCCATTCAATGACGAGCTTTACATGCAGAGGACCACCGGGACCGCAAAACTTAAGAGCCCTGGGAGAGAGAGAGAGAGAGAGAGAGAGAGAGAATTCAAACTGTGAGTTCTGTACAAAGCCACTAGGGGTCAGACTACCATCAGTTGTGGAGTTCCCATTAAGAACTGGCATTAAACAGTGCAAAAATCCAAGTTACTTCATAATTGACACTAACTATTATTTATTTTATTATATTATAGCTATATTTTATTTGGGGGATTTTTTCAGTGTTGCACTTTGTACAGTAAAGGAGGGAGGGTAGTAAACAACAGACGACACGGGTGTGACTGGGACATGACACCCGCTAAACTCAAACCTGCATCCCCAAGAGCAATACAACCCTTATATGCCTAGAGCAGAGCTCAGCAACAGAACGTTATAATATCAGTTTGTTTTCTACTAAGAACTACAACTGTATTTAGCATGATACTTAAATCAAATCAAATCAAATCAAATCACTTTGTCACCTTAAGCACAATTAATTATGGTTAAAAAAAGCATAAATAATTATCAGTTAAATGAACTGACCATTGTGAACTGCCCCTAAATCTACCTTGGACAGATTGACAAATTCTATTGAAAAGAAGCTTGCTGTGGACATTCAATCAGATTCAGCATTTCATGTCATTTTTGGTGCACTGAAAAAGTTGCTCTAAAGTTGAGCTCTAAAGGTTCAGGACAATGAACCAGGTCACATTGATTACTGAAGATCACTCCCATTCATTGCTTATTCCAAAAGCATCGCTCTGGTAAACATTTCAAAGCAAAGCTAAATGACCAAAGCAAAACCAACCCCATAAGGCAACTTCTTTCCCTGTGCTGCATCCCTATTCAACCAAGATGTCAACAGTTACAGTAGCGACCCTATGACACACATACACACACACAACCAGACACAATACTTTTATTCTGTCCCATACTGTATATTGTAAACCGTTTATTGTGATGTGTATTCGTATCATTTATTTATTTATTGATCCACAATGTGATCTAGGTAAATTCCACGTACTGGTGAATAAAAGAGATTCTGATTAATTTGATAAAAAATTTAATTGTTTGACAGCCCAAATAAGTAAACATTTTTTTTTTTTCTAAAGCATGAGGTACAGAAAAGGGAGGGAGAGATATTGTGAGGGAAAGAAAGAAAATTTCAAGAACATAAAGTATGTCACAGAACCATGGCCAGTTCATTTATCCTTAAATTGCAAGTCTATTAATAGCCTTTTTATTACTCAAGATAATTACCACTAGTGAATTAATCTGTATACCTCAGTATCACCACTGGTCCTGCAGTATTAAAAAATCCACAGCCTACACACACATGTTGCTGCAGCTATCATTATGAGAATTATCCACAGACAATGATTTTTATACTCTAAGGAATTATAGATTCTATAGACCCTTACCCTAAACGTAACCCTCACAAAAAACATTCTGCATTTTTACATTTTCAATAAAATTTAATTTAGTTTGATATTATTTGAATTATGGGGACACTAGAAATATCCTCTTAAACCACATATATAGCATACTACCCTTGTAATTACCAGTTTGTAACCTAAACAAAAAGTAATCGTATACCACTTAAACCTACACACACACACACACAGACACACACACGCACACACACACACACACACACACACCCACACACACACACACACACACACACACACACACACACACACACACACACACACACACCTGGCTAAACTACCACAAAATACACACAACGTTCACAGCTTTAGCTCTTACTGTTCCCACAGTGCAATTCTGCAAAATCGATCCAATATGACAGAGGTAAAACTGTGGAATAAAGGAGTGTGGGGTAATTTTAGGATGTGACTGGAGCATGGCAAGTTTTTCTGAAAGCTGGGCTGAATGTAGATTAATTCTGACACACAATCCCTCTGCTTTAATTGCTATTGTTTCAGAGAGGATTTAAAAGCAGGGACCAATAATTCAGTAACGTGAGGGGAATTCATTCGCTTTCATGAACTCTAACCTATTGAGAGTGAAACTCAAAAGACTCACACACACACACAGGGGTGGGTTTACGATTTCTGAGGCCCCAAGCAACCGACCAACCCGGGGCCCCATTTTGAAAATGTTTGCTTAAAAAAATACATAAATTGATTTTAAATCAGCTGTTGTAGCCAAGAACAATTAAAATGTTTAATGAAAAATCTAGTTAACTATAATGAATGCATGTTTACCAGTTTTTTGACAGGTAACAAAGCAAGAAGAAACTGAAGAAACATCACCTTGAAACAACACTTGAAAAGGAGCTGTAGAACAAGAGCAAAAAGCACTTTATAATTATTTTGGATTCATTGCATATTGCACCGCTCGCTTTGAATGTAGATGTTAAATACACCGCAAATGAGCAACACAACAAAACTAAAATGCTCCCGTTCTAAACAAGGCACATATATGGTGTAAATAAGGTATATATTATGCTGATTAGACATCTTTGTTTTTAATGAGAGCATTCGCAAGAATGCAGAACATTGTGTGGTGCGACATTGAGCTTGCGTCGAAATGCAGGTCTCAAACAGTGTAAAACTGCAGTGAGTGACAGCATTGTCACTGTAATGGGAGAGTTTGTCGCATTGCTTGATTTCTGTGTACAATTTATTAAAAATGTAACTACAGTTGTTTTGTCATGTTAATAAGTAGACCAATGTGAATATGATTTGTACAATATAGCGATAAAGTAATTCAGCCTAACTGTTCTAAGTTTGTTTTGGAGGTGTAGCCAACATAAACAATATGGCATGAATAGCATATTTCAGCCGTCATTGTTATCGCATCTGCTCAAATAAGACCCATTTGCCACGCAGCTGGTATTAGTAGATTTAACATTCTCACAAATATCACAAACTCTGTTCGCAAATGACTGTTTTTAATTTCCAAAGTGCAACCACTGAGGCCAAAAATGAGCTAACGATGATCTTACACGAATGAGATCACCATTGAAGATCTAACGGGATGAATGGTCCCCTGTCTTGCCACTAAAGGGCTCACTGAACGCAGTAACTTATTCAATTAAAATCAGCTGTTAATAAGTTTGAATATTGAATATGCCATATTATTTACTGTACGTGGACTAATAATTTAAGCAGTAATTTAGCAATAATTAAATTTATGCTATACAATAGATATCCATTTACAATAATTTTCATTTGCCTTACCTTAACAAACATTATTACAATATAAAATGAAATACAATATAATGCTTAAAAAAGATACTTAAAAGAAACTGGAGCGCAGCTCATATCCACCATTGAAATCTGCCACTTTGAAGAACCACACAGTTGCTTACTTTGTGATGTCACAGTATTTTAATATTTTAATCGACATTATTAATCGCGATTAGTATATAAAAAGCTATGGTCGACAAATATGATTTTTTTCTATAATCGTGCAGCCCTAAAGGGTGAGCAAAAACATACTACTTCACCCAGTAACATTTTGGAGTTTAGTTGGTATTTATTAATATTATAACCCACCAATTACAGTATTTATTGTTGTCCAGTTTGTCATAATAACACCATACAGTAATATTATTTTTACTTTGTGGATTTATACATTAATATTATATCCCTGTCTTATTTACTTTACTTTCTCTTTTTGTTAGCATCGTAGGCAACATTCATAACATTAACAGTAAACACACAAGCACAGCGGCCCCTCAGTACACTAGAGAAGGGGAAAAAACATTGCCGTTTAACAAGCGTTGAAACTTTGCTTGGTGCAGACCAATCTGAAATAATATTAAACATTTTAACAGTCACCTCTTTGCAACATGAACATTAAATCTTTGTGACACATGCACTAAAACAGTCTAGATGCAGCGCAACGAATGAAACAGAATGCAAGTGCCTCGACATGCACTTTTGAAACCTGAAGTTCTCTTTAACTTCAGGCAGTGTCTAAAAATGTGCTGGTCACTGCGTGAGACACTGAAGAAACAGCAAGACGTGTTACAGCAGTCAATGACGTTCGTCCAGCGCGTTTACATAGGAAAACAATGAAAAAACAGAGCAGACGCACACAAAAACAAGTTTGGTGTGAACAGCCCCTAACTCATCCGTTCACGTGTATCTGAGCGTGAGTGAAAGAAGTTCGGAAAGCCTATATATGTTTTCCTAAATTACAAACCCAAAGTCCTACTGACCTGAACCTGGCAGCTTCTAACCTGAACCGTTCTGAGAGCACTGACAACAGCGTGTTCGCCCGTGTACCCAAAACATCATGTCACTTTGAGCGGTTTTTGCTGAGCTTTCCTACAGGTGTGGGGCCCTCTCGACGTCAGGGGCCCCATGCAATTGTGTGATTTGCACACACACACACACGCACACGTACACACACACACACACACGCACACGCACACGCACGCACACACACACACACACACACATCTTACTTACACATCTTATCTTACTGTAAACAACATATCTTAAAATAAACAACTTAGGGAGCAAATACACACACCCTCAAATACATGTTTTTCTATCATGGTGGGGATTTTACATTGACGTCTACTGTTTTTATACTAAGATAATGATATTTACTATCCACTATACCTAACCAAAAACTTTAACATTTTTAGATTTTCAATAATATTTTCAATTATTAGCATATTTACCCTATTAAGCTGGTTTCCTCATGGAGACCATTGGCTGTTGTTGATTTTAGGTTTTATTATCCTTATGAGGACATTTGGTCCACACAATGCAGGCAAAACCTGACCCTATGTGAAACCGGAGTGTGTACTGTTTGTACTTAGCTAGTGTATTTTGTGGACAAATTTGTCTCTCTCTGGAGTTATGTTTATACCATTAATAATACATAATCATGGGCCTGGGTAGCTCAGTGTTAAAGACGCTGGCTACCACACCTGGAGTTAGCTAGTTCGAATTACTCAGTGCTGATTGACTCCAGCCAGGTCTCCTAAGCAACCAAATTGGTAGGGTAGAGTCACATGGGGTAACTTTCTCATGATCGCTATAATATGGTTCGTTCTCTGTGGGGCACGTGGTGAGTTGAGTGTGGATGCCACGGTTGATGGCATGAAGCCTCCACACGTGCTATGTCTCCGTGGCAACGCGCTCAACAAGAAACGTGATAAGATGCACAGGTTGACGCCTCAGACAGGGAGGTAGCTTGGATTGAGGCGAATCACTACGCGACCACGAGGACATAAAAGCACATTGTGAATTGGTCATGCCAAATTGGGAGAAAAAGGGAAAAAATAAATTAATTAAATACAAAATAAAAAAATATTCATGGCAAACACAGTCCCCTAATTTCAATCTTAGTTACGGCAAAGAGTAAAATCTGTAGATGAATGAATACACCTTCTGCAATGGTGGACAAACTTAATTACTGGCATAGTTAAATACTGCTGTCTTTCAGCACATGAAAGCAGCAGCTTGCGTCAGAGAACAGCAGTTAACTGCTGGAGAAACAGAACATCATCCGCACATCGTACTTACACAAACAACCTATTTAACCAGTGGCAGACATGAAGGAGAGTGCAATAAAAATCAACTACACTGACAAACAGTCAGACACTGAGTGAGAAAACAGTAGTAGTAGTCCTCTCAAATGCACAAAGCCTATTCAAAAGGTCTTAAAGGGATAGTTCACCAAAAAATGAAAACTTTCTCATCATTTTCCCACCCTAATGCCATCCCAGATGTGTATGACATTCTTCTGAAGAACACACATTTTTTGAAGAATAATGCTCTGCATGTCCATACAATGCAAGTGAATGGGTGCCAACATTTTGACACTCCAAAAAGCACATAAAGGCATCATAAAAGTAATCTATATGGCGCCAGTGTTTCAATCCATATTTTCAGAAGATATATGATAGGGTGAGAAACAGATCAATATATATGTCCTGTTTTGCTTGAAGTTCTTCTTCCTGCTCAGTAGTTCAGAGTTCAGCAGAAAGTTATACACATCTGGGATGGCATAAGGGTGGGTAAATGATAAGAGAATCTTCATTTTTGGGTGATCTATCCCTTTTAAGATGTCATGACATGAGGAATTAAATTTCCCTTGATCTATTTACATGTAAGAATTCATTGTTCTATAAAAAAATAATATACGTTTTAGAAGTCAAAAATTATGATGATGTCACTCTGTGGTATACATTTGCATATGAAAGCCATAACAACCCATCAACACCTACTTTACCTTATAACTACCATAGCCCTGCCCAGTAGTGGTGAGCGGTGAGATGGCAAGGAGAGAGCAGGTCAGTTAATAGCAGAGAGCCAATCATAACAGTCGGTGTTTACAGTCAAGTCTTAAAGGAGAAGCAGCACCAAAACCTTTATTAATATTATAAGTGAACCTCAAGGAATATATTACAATACAAGGAACATATAAGGCATGCCATAACCCCTTTAAAGGGATAGTTCACTCAAAATGAAAATTCTCTTATCATTTACTGACCCTCGTGCCATACCAGATGTGTATGACTTTCTTTCTTTGGCAGTACACAAAAAAAAGATATGTAAAAGAAAATCTAAGCTCTGTATGTCCATACAATGAAAGTGAATGGCGGCCAGAACTCAGAAGGTCCAAAAAGCACATAAAGGCAGCATTAAAATAATCCATAAAACTCCAGTAGTTTAATCCATGTCTTCAGAATTGATATGAAAAACAGATTTATGTATTTATGTATTTTTTTTACTATAAATCTCCACCTTTTACCCGCCCAATTAGTAGGTGGCGATATGCATGAAGGATGTGAATTGCCAAAAAACAAAAGAAGAATGTAGAAAGAACTCAGTTTTAAGCTCTTTAAATTCAGAAAAGAATCACTGACTTTTTAAAGGTTTTTGAGACTGTGTGTGTTACACCTAGAGTGGGATCAGTGCAGACAGGACACAGTGTTCATGTAGGGTTAGTCTCTCCAGAGCTTCTCACATATATGATGCAGTGGCGATGATACAATTGGCCAAAAATAGGTTAAAATACTGTGATGTGGGTGATAGGAGACCAATTTAAAAGTTTAAAGCAACTGGAGACTGAAAACATAATGTATCAAGGAATTTTTTATTTCATACAGTGAGGTTCAAATCTTATTTTTGAGTGGTACGAAAATTAAAGTTCTCTTGTTTTTGTTTTTTTTAATCTAGTTAGTAGTTTTACACATAATCTGTGACAAAAGGTTTAAAGGGATAGTTCACACAAAAAGGAAAATTCAGTCATTGTTTACTCACCAATGTGTTGTTATAACGTAGATGCTGTTTTATGGCAACTACCTCTTCAAGCTTCAAAAGGACGCAAAAGTATAATTCAGAATTCTAAGAAATTATTCCATAAGACTCATGATTGTTCTGAGAGCATCCGATAAGGCAGGGGTCAGCCCCCTATGGCATATGGAGAAGTAATCACAGGCATGCCAGCAATGGCGAGACTGAAGAAGACTATTTCATTTACATAAATTCTGCACCTGCATTCAGATCTACATCTTGATGTAATCCTTCCACATAACCATGCAGTGTGTTTTCAATGATTTCAACAACATTAGCAGTGCAACTACGTTGTCAACTCACAAAAAAAATTTTTTTTTAAAAATTAACCAGTCAACATACTGTAAATATGCAAATAAAATACCAAAACAACAGAGCCTTACACTTGCAATTTTATTTACAACATAAACATATGCCAATGTCAAAGGTGAAGATTTATAATCGCTAAATTAATTGTGTTAAATAAACCGCAACCAACTTTTTCTGCACCGCCAATCACTTCTGCAGCAACTACAGCGATTGTGTTTTCATTCGAAATGCTGTCACTCACATACATCACCATTTCAATGACTGGATATTTTTTACATTCAGCCCTTTTTGAGAGCTCAACCACTCATCATAAAAAGAAAGGCTACAAGACGAGATAAAAATACATTGATTATAAATCCCACTGTCCAATCCAATATCTGATCATTTCTAAATTATGCATTTAGAACCAGCACCAATTTGTTTTCTCCACTAAACTCAATGGGACACGTATCTGCCTTATGGTGCATTCACATACAACGTGAACAAAATTTTCGCCTGGCATTGCTCACGCTAGTTTGACTGCTGGATTATAAATGTGTGTTTAAACTCGCGTTCACATGAGCAAAGCAAACCCGTAAGTATTCTTCCTTCTCTTCCGGAAAAGGACAGGAGGAGGGGCTTCTACAACTTGGTTCGTAGTAAAGTACAACCAATAGCTGGAATCAAGTAGATTCGCGTATTTTCGGAACTTACCAGGTAGTCCAACTTCATCGCTCACTTTCTTCCAAGCGATGTCTTTTTTCGTCCAGTTTCTGTACATGTATGATGTTGTGTCATACAATTCCAGGTGCCCACACACCGCTACAACAATTTTTTAATAAATTTTTTCAGATTTCTTCTGCTACTACGTCAGTACGTCAGTGACATCAGGACAATAACAATGCTGATAGGCATTCGCGACAACGTGTCATGTGGATTTTCCGCTCGAGTTGAAAAATTGCGTGTTCGAGTCACTCCATTCGCGCCGTCCGCATCTATTTGCATCCACTTTGTATGTGATAAACATGTCAGTGTGCAATTTTCATGAAATTTTAAGGGAAGCCGTGCTTCCTGCATAGTTTTAAAGCAATCACCACAAGTATAAAGAGTTTGTAACCGAAGAGGAGATACATTTGTATGCCCAGCTTTATTTGTACTCATAAATACAAATTAGCGTTTGGAAAAAAAAGTTAATACGGGTTTAGAACAATTCAAGGGAGACTAAATAATGACTGAATTTAAATTTTTGAGCGAACCTTTCCTTTAAACCTTGCATGTTATTATGAGAACTTGTGTTGTGTAGTGCTGTGCATTTAAATTCAGAGGTTGTTTCTCACCAAACCACTGAATGGCTTCAGAACTCTTGGAATTTGATACACAAGTTGCTAGGTTACTTTGATGTTACAGGTTGGACTTCACTCTCTTAAAATGGAATACATAGACAATAATGAATTGCTAAGTCCTTCATTAGCCAAATAACAAAGGACAATGCATCTATGTGCACTTCCGCAGTTAATCCATGATGAACTTCATAGACCTTAGTCATTAATCTTACAGTTCAATCAAAATATTTTTTTTAAATTTTTAAACATTGACCACTAATACTTTCTTAGTTTACTAATTTAAACCATGACTTGTTCTACACATAGATAACTAATATTGGCATTATATTCATGCTGTTTAGCCAGAAGGATACAGGCCCCCAAAGTGAGCCTTGTTTCTTCCAAGGTTATTTTGACCAGGTGCTCGGGCACCTCAGCCGTTTAAGGCTTCAGGTCAACTGGGAAAGGAGCAAGTTCGCCCCAATTAAGAGCATCTCTTTTCTTGGCATGGAGTTAGACTCAGTCTCAATGTCAGCGTGCCTCATCAACGTCAGTGCTGAAATGCCTCGCCACCTTCTGGCTGGGCACAGCGGTCCCTTTAAAACTTTTCCAGAAGCGCCTGGGGAATATGGCGTCCTCCATGGCGGTCGCGCAGCTGGGGTTGATGCATATGAGACCGCTTCAGCACTGGCTCCAGACTCGAGTCCCAAGACGAGCCAAGCCCTCCCGGCCAAGCGTGTTCCCCTCCTGGGATCTCTCAGTGCTCCTCTCGGGCCTTCAGAGACCCCTCCCCCTTCGAGCCGCCGGAATCATCGAATTCAAGGCCCTCTCCCTGAAAACGGCCCTCCTGATCACGCTCACCTCCATCAGAGGGTCGGGGACCTGCAACGTTCTCTGTCAGCGACACCTGCCTGGAGTTCGGTCCGGCAGACACTCGGGTGTTCTTAAGACCACGACCGGGCTACGTGCCCAAGGTTCCTACAACTCACTTAAGGGACAAAGTAGTGAACCTGCAAGTGAAGCTGCCCGGGGAGGAGGTAGGCCCAGCCCCATCGTTGCTGTGTCCGGTACGTGCTTTGTGTATCCATTTGGACCACACGCAGAGCTTTAGATGTTCGGAGCAGCTCTTTGTCTGCTTTGGTGGACAGCGGAAAGGGAACGCTGTCTCCAAACAGAGGCATTCCCTTGGGCCCACACCCAAGCCGTGCCCCCCCCCCCGCAGAGGAATTCGCCGACCAAATCCAATGTGGGTACTCAATCTTCCCTGTACTGGAATAGGTGCTCCACAGGACAGACTCCTACGTGGACTTAGCCCTGTGTGTATCCCCCTGTGTGTCTCCCTTGGGCAGTCCTCACGGACCCCCGGTAGCCGTGTTTGTAGCAACTCCTCCCTCCCAATGAGGTAGGCTCTACCACCGCGCCATTCTCCACATGTGACCTAAAAGCCCATGTGATGTATTTCACCACTCTTTACCTCCCCCAGTCTGGGCAGGTGTGGTCTCCGCAGGGTCTTTCCCCCCGGAAAGAATAGGAAAACTGGAAAAGAAGGCTTTGACAATTTTATGGGGCTTTGGGGAAGGGTGCGTGCAGCCTGACACAGTCGGTCGCTTTGGCACGTAAAATACCTTCCCGCTCCTGTGTCAGCAGTACACATACATGGCTCAGCACATGGTGTGATTTAAATTGGACCCCTAGTGTTGCTTCTTCGACACAACGTCGAAGTGATCGACAGACGGGGAACGTACGGATGTAACCTCCATTCCCTAATGGAGGGAACAAGTCGTTGTGTCCTCCCCGCCACGTCGCTGAACCGAGCCACTGTTGCGGCCAAACCTCATTGTCGGCTCCTCAGAAAAATCCTGAATAAAACAGACACATTTCCCTCCCTTTATACCGGTAATGTCCGGGGGCGGGACATGCAAATTCGGTCTGCCAATTTCTCATTGGCCTTTTCTCATAGATCAGAGTTGCAAAAGGCTCTCAAGAGAGACCCCTCGTGTCGCTTCTTCGACACAATGTCTCGTTCCCTCCATCAGGGAACGGAGGTTACTTCTGTAACCCAGACGTTTTCATCAGTTTGTTTGTTTTTTTTGCTTGTCAAAGTTGCCTTTGGCTTGCTCACTGGGGGTCTAATACAAATAGTATTTACTTATTAAGGCACAATATACAATATAATTTGTATCAAATAGTACAATGATGACAAAGGCATTACAGCTTTTTTTCCGTTATAGCATAAATTTACTATAATGCTGCTTTTTAAAGATGTCTGTTGTGAAAAGCACTAAACAAATAAAAATGACTTGACTTTTGCTCTTGGATGCTTTTTAAAACTTGTCACTATCCACTGTACTGTACAAAAAGTGGAACAGGACATTCTTCAAAATTTCTCCCTTAGTGTTCCGCAGAAGAAAAATAGTAATTTAAAGGTTTGAAACAACATGATGGTTAGTATATGATGACATAATATTAAGTTAAGGGTGAACTCCTTTAAATTACATTTTGAATGCCAGATTTTGCTTTTTCAATTTAGCTTTTCACTTAAATTATTATGCTGAAGATAATAAACTGTATGAAAATAGAAGCATTTTCACATGTGGAGTTCACAAGACTTTAAACCTGTCTGTTTATTCAATGTTTTGTTTTTCTGATGTGGTTTGGTGGGCTCACCTGTCCACGGTTGGGTGGCACAGTGGTCTGCTGTCATGAGGAGACAGGTAACTGCAGGATGCTGACCCACCCACCACACGGATCTTAAACAGTTCACTTGTCTGTAAGGAAAAAATAAAGCTGCTGATCACAAATGTAATGCAAAGTTAATGAATCTCTTAATGTTCAGCTTCATTTAACAACAAAAGATAATAGATTGGTTAAGAGTTTTGAACATCAATTATGCAATTTAAAACAGAACTAGAGCAAAATGAGGCTATACTCAAGCATAAAGAATGATTAATTTAATTGGAACCAACAAGCAGATGAAACAGCAGCACTATTTTGCTTGGGAAGGTGAATGTATATATATATATATATATATAAAATGATATTTTATTTATACAACAAGACACTTTTTTGTGAAACTGATATAAAACTGCCCCTTAGGGGGCAGTGTTGGTTATGTACATTACAATGACATTTATTCAAATGGATTTTAAACTTAGAAATAAATAAATCACTTTGTCATGTAGCTCAAAGAAAATGTAACAGCAACAGGTGCTTTTCATGACTTATTCTCATGCCCATCTTCTGTATTCAACTCATTAGTCTGTATGACTATCTTCCTCTCATGTTCAAATTTAAGCATGCAGGAAGAGGGGCATCTTTATTACTGAAAGGCTTTGGTGATAATAAAGGGATTCTTTATTCCATAATTTCCCACTCTAACTGAAACACTTGCCACCATCAACACCAAAACCCCAGAGACAAAGTAAATGTTAATCAAAGCTCAACTCACACGCACCTTTATAATCATGTTTTTTTTAAATATGTAAAATTTGCTGCAGACACTCTGTTGCAGTTGATCCCAAGAAACTGTCCTTTCTACTCTCATCAGGAAGGGAGGGCCAAACCTGGAGAGAGACAGAGAAAGTCACATTGCATATCTGAAGTAATAGAATTATTTCTAATAAAAAAGCGGACTCTGGCTTGTTTCCATCCGGACCACGGGACATCATGGAATCGGTTGTCCCATCTAACATTGTACACTTCAAGTGATCAGCACGACGTAGATAGAACTGATCTTTCAGTGCGGTATCCTTGAATATTTTTCTCTATTACAGAATATCATTCATTTCAATTCATTTAAACCTTTCACACGCCTCGCGCATTGCTAGACACGTGGCGCTGCATGCAGAGTTGCAGATGCGGTAATTTTAACAACGGTAGACCGAAGTGTAGAAATACAGTGAGCAGAAATATAGATGGATACTGGCATCTTTTGTAAAACACACAGCAGAAAATGAGAATAATGCAAAGTGAATTCAACTTTGTGTCTGAAATTAATCCAACCGTTCAGCTTTACCAGGTTTGTGACAGGACAACGTGCTTCCAGAGCACCTTTGAAGTAATGCTTTTTTCCCATCTAAAATTTGCTTTATTAACTTTCCATTATTTAATAGTCTGACAAATTTATGGGCCTACTTTATTTGAGCTAAAAGCATTTTAAGCTTAACTACTGTAATGTACATTGTTGTTGGTAGATTTTCACTTAAATTAAAAATATAACCATGGTTCATTCAGACTTTTACATTTTCAAATTTTCTCTTGGGGGATACCCCTCAACCCACATACAGTATCTTTCCTTATTCACAAGGCCTCGTGCCCATTGGGTATCTAAAAATATTATATATATATTATATAATAACACAAATACTGGACTGTTGTCATTCAGCTTCAAAGCAAACAGTTGATCTTATCTTTTAATATTTGTATCAAAGTGTACATGATTGATGAACTCCTACAACTTTGGCTTTGTCTCTGGGGCCACATGTTCTTATCCCTGGCAAGTTTTCAAGTAACTGTTTTAACTTTTAACTTTTTTTTTTCTTCTTTTACAAAGTACTACTGTTGCCAACTTGGAAATGTATAAAAGCTATTTTTAAAAAACATGATTCCTTATGTAATTTCATAGATATGCTGTCTACTGACACCATGTAAGTTATTGTCCAGATATTTGCAGAGTAGGATATATAGAGACCGAACCTCATGGAATTTTAATTGAATGCCCCTGATTTATTTATTTGGGAGTAAAATGTTTTAATGAGGAAATAAATTACTGAGTGCACCTTAATGAAAGGAAATGTCAGTGAACAAATTTGGTTACTTATTCCATATTTATTTAGGCTTCATATCGTTCAGATGTTTTCTTTTTTCCATGGTACGCAAAAATTATTATGCACACTTCATTCACCTCACCACCTACTGAGGGGTTGTGCAAATATGATGCTCATACACCCACACTTCCATGTGTGGCGTAACAGGCCCATGTGACGTATTTGCCACATAATCACCTCCCCAGCATGGGCAGGATGTGGTCTCCGCTGGGTCTTTCCCCCTGAAAGAATAGGACTGGAAAAGAACACCTTCCCTGATGCGGAATAGCTAGATGGCCACAGCCGCATCTAACACTCTTATGAGGAGAAACATAGAGAGAGAAGAGGTAGCGGCTGGTGCGGCCTGCTCCCATGCTTGTCATGTTGCTTGTTCCCACCCCTCAAGGGAAAACCTTGGACGGATGCTGGGAACCTAATAAAAACAATATGCCAACTTAGTGGGGCATTGGGGAATTTAACGTGCAGTCTGATGCCCATGCTCCTTTGGCACGCAACAGCTTGCTTGCACCGGCATCAGCAGATCACGTAACACGGTTCAGTGTAAGTGCCGTTATTTAATGGGACCCCTTGTGTCACTACAATCGACACAACATCGAGTGTGACAGAAAGGGAATGTCTAGTTTACTAGTGCAACCCCCATTCCTTGATGGAGGGAACGAGACATTGTGTCCCCCTTGCCAAACACTGCACCAAGCCACTGTAACGGCCAAACCATATTCTCATCTCCTCAGTGCAGAACCTTACTGAACAGATGCACGATCCCTGCCTTTTATACCCGTATTTCCAGGGGCGGAACATGCAAATTCTGTTCACCAATTTTTCAGTGGCCTTTTCTCATATTCAGAGGTATCAGAGGCTCTCGAAAGAAGCCCCTTGTGTCACTACAATCAACACAACATCTCGTTCCCTCCATCAGGGAACGGGGGTTACACTATTAACCTAGAAGTTTTTGGGTGAACTAGTAAGATTTTGCATTGCGCACAATTATTCCAACTTGCCATGACACTGTGTTGTGTCCTCCAGTGTGCCATGCTACAAACCATCCAAAACTATTTTAAACAGCATATAGCTGTGAATTCTTTTTAATTTATTATGCAAGCAGCTTTTATTACCTCTTATTAATTGAGAAACCACAAGGAATATTTGCACTTTTACAAATTTGTCAAACTGTAGGACCATTTAAATGAATTAGTGAGGGATAAAAGGTGATTAAAAATAACTTCCAAGATACACAACTTACATTCCCTTATACATTCATATAAATTTAAACTTAGGTCTGGATATTGATAAAAATCTGTGAACACATTACGTGTAAACTACCCTTTTACTCTTTGGGAAGATCAACCTGTGAGTGGAAAATTGTCTGTGCTCATTAAACTGAGAAAGGAAACAACTAACATACACAAAAATTCATACTTCAGCTGTTAAATACAACACCCACTCAGAAAAAAATTATAATTCATTGCAATCAATCAGAAAGAGAACTTCCCCATCAAATGTTGGCCAAAGGCTACAGGCATATGCCATTCAGGTTGAGAACACAAACATTGGTTTATAAAAGTGTTGTTTAAAAACAATATCACACTTGCAATTGTGCTGTTGTACTGAATCCAAGCACAGCTGTATACAGTTTTAAGCCAACGGATGAATCACAACTGTGCTGATATTCAGTACAACAGTATGACTGCAAGTGCGATATTGCTTTTAAACAACACTTTTATAAACCAGACGTAAACTTACAATTTAGACATTATATGGCCAGTTATCAAAATAGTTCCAAAAAAAGTGTTAATAGTGTTAATAAAAAGCATTAATATTGCTTAATTATATTTTTAAAAAGGCTAGAATATAACTTGAACTCTCATGGGGTACTTGAAAAATGGTTGGGAGCTCCTAGGGCTGGGCTATAAAACGATATAAATATTTATCGCGATAAAAAAACTCCACGATAAGCTTTTGAGTCATTTTCGATATTTAGCCTGTGTTCTACATCTAGACAAGTGTGTTGCTAAAAACACTAGCAGTTTGGCTTTCTTGTCGTATGTTTCCACTGGCACGTGCTGAGCGAATGCGAGTGAGCGCTTTCAATTCCTTTCTATGGAAGGCGAGCATCAATCTCGCGAGGTGGATTGTAAAATTGACTGCAGCGCGGGGCAAGCGGATTTCTTCCTCTTCAGTGGAAACGGCCTCAGACTGTATGGAGTTGCTATTGCCCCCGCTACGCAGGTCACCGCGCTCCGGATCCCAGATTGATTCTATCTTGACTGACATCATGATGATGGTTACGCCCTCTCCCCGTCTCTAGTGAGCAGCGCAACAAAACAACAGCGCCGGTTACATCATATCTGATCTTTCAGCGCTGTATTCTTGAATATTTTTCTCTAGCACAGAAACACACTTCACTGATGCCCTGTCCCGGGCCGCACCCACATCCTCTTTTCCCCACATGTGCGTAAACTTGAGGTGCGTGTTTCCAGAGCGCCTTTAGAGCACCATACATTTTTTCTTTCTAAATTTAGTTTTATTAATCAGCATGTTCCAAGCCTTTAATAATAAACAAATAGATTTCTGTTCTAATTTTGTGAAATTATTAAGATGTCATAATCTCTGACAAGGATGAAAGACAAAACAATTATTAGTTTGTAGACTAGTCTTTCTCACTTGAATGAAAATAGAAAAATGTTCCATTCAGACTTTTACATTTTCAAAAGTTTCTCTGGAGATACTCCTGAACCCCATACAGTATCATTCCTCAGTCTCAAGGGCTTCTATGCCCCCATACTTGGATATCTGTATGTAAAGAAATATGAAAATAATTTTTATGTAACAAATATATATATAAAAATTAAAAATGAACAGATCATCTTATAACATTCATATCCAACTGCACTCAATTGATAAACTCTATAAAATATTGTAATATTTTCATAGAAGATCACTCAGACACCACTGCATTGGTGGTGTCTGGTTCCCAATGCAGTTTTGCAAAGACAATTTTTACTTTTTAAGATTTTGTTTTCTCTTCTTTTTTTGGAAATTCAAAAAAATGTGCAATGTGCAAATGTGATTCAATATTGTGATAAATATCAATATCGAATGATATGAAAAAGAATATAGTGATAATATTTTTTGCCATATCGGACAGCCCTAGGAGCTCCTGAATTACAAATCCAGATGTAGTGCTGTAGTTACCTAGAAGCTTGTTGGCCAGATCCTACTACATTGCAGAATAAAAGGAGGATCTTTGAAGATCCACCCTGATTCAGGAATTCTGATGATAATGTCCCTGAGGGTGGTATCCGCTGACCTCCAGGTCCTGTTGTGTATGGGGAGGAAGGGAGGGAGTGATGGAACCCTATTAAAAGAAGCAGATAAGATCATATAAGCACCTGTACAGAGCACAAAATGGTCACAGCCACAGCAAATAAGGCCATGGTTGCACAAAACTGATTCATCTACACTACCGTTCACAAGTTTAGGGTCACTTACTCATTCTTTATTTGCATTTGTTTTCACATTTTATAATAATAGTAAAGCCATCACAACTATGGAATAATAGAAATGGAAATATGGGAAATATGTTGTGAATAAACAAATCCAAATTAAATCTAAATTATGTTATAGTATATTCAAAGTGGCCACACTTTGCCAAGATTTTTGCAGAAATGTACTCTTGGCATTTTCTCAACCAACTTCTTGAGGTTTCACCCTGGGATGCTTTTTAAACAGTATTGAAGAGATACCATCTATATGCAGGGCACTTAGTGGCTGCTTTTCTTAATTATTTGGTCCAAGTCATCCATTTCAAAAACCTTTTTTTTTTTTTTTTTTTTTACTTTTGTTTTGTAATGAAATAAATTAATATGTTAGCACAATTATATTTTTGTCCACAAAACTAATTTCAAACATTTAAGCATATGCCCTCAAAATGTTTTTAAGGTCAAAAGAAACATTTAAGGCAAGTGATCCCAAACTTTAGAATGGTAGTGCACATGTATATATTTTTATTAAAATCTTTTTTTATAAAAGCTCAGTAATAGCTTAATCCGTAACCTAGAAATTTAGTCATATTTTGTCAATTTATTTGCCAAAACAGTGCGACTTTATTAGTAATAAATACATTTAAACACTTAAGTAATTACAAACACTTAAGTTTGACAAAAATGTATAGATTTTTCCTAGACTGTATACGTCAATATATGATTGGACAGACAGCATCAGAACAAAAATGCCCTGTTAGGGCATATGCAGAGTTCTAGGTTTGACCTCTCATAACTAGTTTCAGAACCAGGCCAAGAAAATTGGAGCCTGTTACAATAGGAAATTAAGCAAAATAAGACAATCCACTGCCTACAATATTTGACCTATTAGGAATCAAATGAGATATAATGTTAAAATTGTACAATAAAATGGATCTTCCTTTCAAAGCAGAAAGTATTTTTTTCTGCAACTCCACAACTATGAAGAAAAATAGCTTAATATTTACTGAATACTCTACACTGTACACTGCTTTCTATGTGTAATTGAAACAGCAGGCATTATTCCTGATACATGTTTCAAAGAACAGTGATTCGTATTCTACATTGTTGTCACACGACCTCTTCACTGGTGCATGTGAGTGGTATCCATTTATCATCTTGAAAAATTTTAGCTTCCATTTTTAACTAAAATATTGTAATTTTTGGAAGTCTACTCAAATAATGAATAAAGAATAAGATTTTAAAACTGCTCATTTTGCCAAATGTAGTAGATCATCAGGGCATACCATGCATACAGAAAATTCACAGCACAATATACATTCTATATACTGCAGCAACACATCTGTATCACGACTCACTACATGGTAAATTAAATAGTAACTCTGACGATGCAGTAAATGGGGTGATTTTAAAGAGCACATCTGAGATTCCTCTGCTATATAGTCATGTGTTCCACTGTAACTTTAATTATACTACACTAGAGTAGATACATGACACAACAGCCTAGACTAGAGGTGATAACACCTCAAATGTCAACATTAGACAGCATTTTATACAAGTGGCACAGTATCAGAACAGTCCATGCAGACCAAAAGATTATTTCTTCACTGGTCTGGCCTTTAGGGTACAGACACTACCAGGGAAATCTGTAAGAGCACATGACATCTCGTTACAGAAATGGAGTGTGTATTTGCTTGGTTACACATAATAACCCCACCAAACCTCTATCAGGCCCAAAATAACAGAAGTTCCAAAGGGGGTTCTGTAGAGTGAGAGAGATAGAAAGACCCATATGTGGGCAGATCTAACAACAATTCAGACAGGTGTCCCACTAACCTGGTCTGTATATCCTTAATGGATGGAGATATGCTCTGGTATAAAAATAAATAAAATAAAAAACAAATCCAATTGAATCTGCAATAAGGATTGAGCAAACTACTATTAATTAATCTATGCTCTAAATGTGAGCTCCTTTGGAATATACTAAACACTGCTACTGTCACATAATTACAAAGGAAATGGTATATTACACAAAGCAAGGAAGTCTATAATATCCAGATATAGATCTGTATGCATTTCGATTCATCTGAATAGCAGTTGCTCAGCATGACCACCCAGATGTATGTGACTTGAAATCCACCATCTTTGCTTAAGGTAACCACTTTTTTGAGCTAGTCATCTGAGCCATAAATCTCATGTCACTGATTGCTTTGGAACCACAGGAAACTTATGTCATGTCAAAACTGATTGGCACCACAAGAATGCACACAGTCCCATACACTTCACTAGTAACTATCCTAAAATGAGATGTGAAAGGCAGCAGACAGAAACGTATTCAATGGAAATTCCTGGTTCTTTTTCCTGGCCATGCTAAGTGCAGTTCTACGTGTAAACATCGTGTGATACATCTTATCCAATTTTTGTGAGAACGCTAATTCTAATCACAATTTTCTTGCCAGCACAAAGCGTAAGTGGCCGAGGATGGAAGTGTTTGCACTGTCTGTGGGTATATGCGTGCAAACTGTGGGTGTACTGCATGTTAATAAAGTGCCAAAATGTGCTATTTTCCTGAGAAACAGATAATTATGCTAAAACATTTGAGAAGCATGACTGCTTTCAGCAGGAAGTCTTAATTCAATTGGAGATTCCAAAAGCAGGTAGAATTAAAGTTCATGTCCAAACTGTGAAAATATGGTGGAACATGGAATTATGTCTTGACAATCACTGTTGTAAACTTTTTATCAAACAAAAATGTATTAAATAAAATATAATTAAAATACATTTATATAATATAAATAATGAATATATATAAAATATTATACTTATATAATATAAAAATTAATAAAATTATTTGCAGTTTTGTTTTCATTTAGAAATATTTTTTACCTTTAACTGGGATTTTAACTCAGGCCGCCGTGATGTACTGTATCATGTCAGAGCACTAGCCACAACTGACTCCGGCCCATTTCAAACTTTTAAAAGCCCTCAAAAAAACAACTCACTGGCAATACATCTACTATTATGAAATGAAATATTTTTTATTTATATGTTGCTATTTAAATGTTGAGATTTAACAGCCACTTTTTGAAAAGGTATTAATGAAAAAGATCCAGATGGTGTAGTTAAGGAATCTACCAGCAGAAGCTAACTGAATCATGCTATCCACCCAAACATCAACCCAAATACAAGATGGTACATTCTGAGCTTTATCCACATAATCACTGTAGAGGCTAAAGTAAATGTATTTTTTTCATGTACAGCTACTTCTCGCACACAGTATACGGTATATATTGACACGTTTGATGTCAATTTTGGCATAAGCACAGCATTCAGTAATTTCTTTATCCTTGCATACCTGTACCACCAGGCACCAACAATCATGACATGGTCCAAATCACTGAAATCACATTTTTTCCCCATTCTGATGTTGATGTGACCATTAATTAAAGCTCCTGACCCGTATCTAAATGATTTTAAGCACTGCAGCCGCACAATTGGTTGATTAGATAATCGCATGGATGATTGTTGGTGACAGACGGGCTGGTTTGAGAATTTCTTTAACTGCTGATCTCCTGGGTTTTTCCACACACAACAGTCTCTAGAAATGGTGCCAAAAGCAAAAAACATCCAGTGAGCAGCAGTTCTGTGGACGGAAACGCCTTGTTCATGAGAGAGGTCAACAACGAATCGCCAGACAAAGTCTACGATAACTCAGATAACCGCTCTGTACAATTGTGTTGAGAAGAATATCATCTCAGAATGCTATTCTGAGATAAGGGTTGGTGTTGTTTTGGCTGCACGAGGGGGACCTACACAATTTCAGACAGGTGGTTTTAATATTGCTGCTGATTGATGTCTGATCTTGTAGCTCATTTGCTTATCAAATTTGGACACTAGGGTTTCCATTTCCATGTAGTGTTATGTTTTAACCAGGTCACCTCCAAATTAAACCTCAAACCAACTGTCGGGTATTACTAAATTACAGTTTTTACAAGGCTGCACTCTATTTATGTTCATCAAACATCATGGTTAATAGAGGTTGTTCTAAACCAAAGGTATTAAAACTGAAAGATCCGCTTCAACTATTACACTCAGAGAACGTGCAAAATGATTAACTGGCAGAAGGCACATCAAAGTCTCCTGATTGGCTGACTAAACTGCTAGTCTTTGCTAGTCTAGTGCTGTCACAGAGTCAAGTGAGGTATTTTATAAAACTTATTTCTGTGATCTCGTTCAAGGAGTAGGAATCTTTTCTCCATTCCATATCAAAATTGGCAGAGTGGCAAAAGATGCGAAACCCACAGTTGAGTGCTGATCAGTAATGTACGTACTAACTGTCACCTGTAATGAGGCGTAAAGATTATGACAAACTGCCTCCAAATACTTTGCTGCAGTGGTAGCTGTATGCATACTATATGTGTCTTCAAGCAACGTCAGCAAAAACGAACTCCTAACATAATTTAAAATTTCTTACAGCTAGATGATCACCCATAAAATACAGCACAATGTAAAGGAGGATAAGAGGCCTTAAACAGAATAATATAGAGTAGATGAGCTGTAATTTACTATCTATCTGTAAGTTACTTGTTACAGAACCAGCTCTAGATTGGAGGCTGCAGGGGTGCAATTACACATTTCCGAGCGGGTATGCAAAACAAAATGTTTTGCCGCATGTATCTGTCAATTGAGGGGGAGGGGGGTTGTTGGGGTCGAGGAAGCTGATTGCTCCACCTTTAGTGAGCCGCTGGTGCCCCCCTTTACATGGTGCCACTATGCATTGCATACATGTTTTTTGCGCCTCTGGGAGCCTGTTGAAACACAAAGCAAAATGGGATAATCCATGGTGTAAAAACCTTCCAAAATCAAATATTTGGAATTAAAGGGTTGGTTCTGCCCAAGGTTACTTTCCAACTTATTTATTCATTTCAGTCAATTACTGTTGTACAAAGTGATATGCAAATAAATCTGAAAAGAATTTACTTCAACTGAACGTGCATGTGCACCATAATGAAAGTTTATATGTAAGGGTGAGAGCAGCATACCGATGAGAGCATTGACAGAGTCTAATTCCCAATCCATTTGTCTTTCTTTGCAGTAATCCCACTCATGCTATTTTTCATCAGATGGAATATATATTTCCAAACATTGCACAAGCACAAGTTCATTTTTCAATATAGAAACCTTGGCAGACACCCAACCCAATCTCTACTGATTTAAATGATATTTCACTGCAGTAGAAAAAAACAATACTGTACAGAGTTAAGGTAAAACCTGGATCTACAGTCCATGAGCCTGATTTGTTTTGCAGAGTCATTACACTTTTGTTGCAGTTTTTTCAATATTAGCCATATTTAAAACGTACATGTGATATGGACTAAGTCTTATTTTACAATTTTGAACTGACACTACCTTTGTTTTGGTGATAACTGTGGTGGGATGCTAATGAACAGTGATGTAATTACAGTGATGGATGATATGCAAATTGCTAAAATACACTTATTAGCCAAAAGCTGACAGACCGCTGAGCAGTTGTATGTGTTATAAAATGTTTCTTGACTGAATGTAGTACACAGTGTTAGAATATATGAGCGAGCATGTAAATAAATAAGGAAACAACAACTTATACCTTATTCACAAATACTGAAAGTACAGGTACAATAATAGAAAAAATATCTGGCAATCAATCTCCATCACTTGTGTTGTGCCCTTAAATGCGCACTCAGTAAAAAGGTTTTACTGTACATACAAAGTAATGAATGGCACTGTTGTCAAATATGATTAAAATAAAGCACTCACATGAAATTAACTAATATCAGTGGTCTAGAAAAAGCTGTTCTATTCTACACGGAGTGGGTCACACCCTCATATGGGCCACCATGTTGAGATCACATGACCAGCAGTGTCATGGCTGTTGTCCGTGACCACAACAATTGTCACTACTTTTACTACAAATACTACTAAATTTAAAATTACATCTAAACTAAATAAGTAAAGCAATCATTATAGCAACAAACACAATATATATATTTAAGAACAACAAGACTAAAATCAAAAGCATAGCATTGAAGTAGTTTGTAAGTGATCTAACAGTAATACTGTAGAATGTGTAGTGCTACAATTGGAAAAAAAAATGTATGTTCCAACAAGCAGTACTGAAGCAATGCTAGAGCAATGACACAAACCTTGACCACCCGCAGCTAAATAAAACGGCAGAGAAACAAGGAAAAGTAAGAGCCAGTGAGATAAAACAGAAAAAAATCTATCCGATATTACAGAGGTCCAAAACATTGACGGAACAAACTTTTGACGAAGAGCCAAGAACCAAGCAACACAAAGAATGCACGTCTCCAATATTGTGCTCAAAGTGCTGGAGTATTAGTTAAATACTTTGGGTAATCCGACAGCAAATCGATAGCGATAGCAAATAGCAAATCGATATCCGATAGCAAATCCTAAATACATGTGATATTATTTTCAATAAACCATGAGAATAATATCAATCCAAAATGTGAAATAATCATAATTCACTTATTAAAGCTAATTCCTTACAGTAGAAATTGTGAGCAGGTACAACGAGAAGTTGTATTACGATTTTAATGGTGGAGAATTTTATTCAGACAAATAATCTAGTTATTTGTCATTTATCTAATTTATAATGGTTGTCGAACACGACTGATTCCATTATACATTTAATTACCTAACAATGTATGATAAGGACAGTTTAATTTAGTTCATAGCTCACATATATCAAGACTCTAAATTCCCTTGCATATAATGGTGTGAGAATGAAGGCACTTTAATGGTTCCCTTCTAAATGTAGCATACCAAATACCCTTACATATAATGGTGTGAGAATGAGGGCACTTTAACGTTTCCCATCTAAATTCATCAGTACTAAATATCCTACAAATATAACTACTTTTTAACTGCAAATCTCTATAAATTGCAAGGAAGTGTAATCAAGCTTCAAATCATGATCGCGTTAAAAAGGAATTATATTTTGGTCTGTTTCTCACCCAAAATTATTAAAAGAGAATTATTATTTTAAATTGGTAAATTTACCCACCTCTCTCCATGAAATGCCCTTGTATAATATATATTTATAAATTATTTAGAAAATTTAGAAACTCAAAGAAACAAATATCATGATGTTTTTACAAATTAATTAATTTAATAGAAAAATGAAATGAAATAAAATCAAGCAGCAGCAGCAGTAGCATCCCAGGGTTTTTCTTCCATTGGAAAGTTTTCAATGGCTGCCCAAAGCAAAATTTTCGAAGCAAATTAATGATATCCATCTTGCGTTGAGGGCCTTTATGCACGGTAAATATGTTTCTCATTTGAAAAACATTTTTACATGATTGAAGCCTGGTTTTCACATAATCAGCTCTGCTCTATCCTACTGTCACTCTGGACCATGCGTCAACCAGGCTTCCTTTCATATGTGGGCAGAGATAGGATAGCACAGCATAGCATAGCAATCCAAAATAACTTGCTTAAATGACTGACTTAAAAAAAAACTGTTGATCTGACCCCTATCATCAGCAAATGCTTTTAGATGCTAATCAGAGATTACATCTGCTCTGTGCTGCCCGCCTCACTGGACTCTCTGCAGTTTGCTTACTGCAACAACCAATCCACTGATGATGCCATTGTATCTACACTACACACTGCTCTCTCCCACCTGGAAAAAAGGAACATAGGTGAGAATGCTGCTTGTAGACTACAGCTCAGCATTCAACACCATAGTGCCCTCCAAGCTTGACACTCCAGGCTCAAGCAGATGCCAGGTGGTTAGAATGGGTAGCAACATCTCCTCATCACCGACCTTCAACACTGGAGCCCCACATGGCTGTGATCTCAGCCCACTCCTGTATTCCCTGTACATACTTTACTGTGTGGCAACACATAGCTCCAATGCCATTATTGAGTTTGCTGATGATATGACGGTGGTATGTCTGATCACTGACAATAATTAAACAGCCTACAGAGAGGTGCACACTCTGACATGCTGGTGTCAGGAGCACAACCTCTCCCTCAACATCAGTAAGACCAAGGAGCTTGTGGTGGACTTCAGGAGAAAAGACAGAGAACACAGCCCCATCACCATCAATGGAGCACAGATGGAGAGAGTCAGGAGCTTCAAGTTCCTCTGTGTCCACATCACTGAGGAACTCACATGGTCCATCCACACTAAGGCTGTTGTGAAGAAGGCTCACCAGTGCTTCCTGAGATGGCTGAGGAAGTTTGGAATGAACCATCACATACTCACACGGTACTACACCAACACTGTAGAGAGCATCCTGACTGGCTGCATCACTGCCTGATACGGCAACAGCACCACCCTCAACAGCAAAGCCTTGCAAAGTGTGATGCAAACCGCCAGACACATCATTGGAGGTGATCTTAATTCTCTCCAGGACATCTATACAAGGCAATGTGTGAAAAAAGCTTGAGGGATCATCACAGACTCCAGCCACCCTAGCCATGAGCTGCTCTCACTGCTACCATCAGGCATAAGTTATCGCAGCATCAGGACCTGCACCAGCCGAATTCATGACAGCTTCTTCCCTCAAGCAATCAGACTTTTGAACTCGATCTTTCACGATACATATATCAGTACCACATATTAGCCTTAGACTGGACTCACATTTTATACTTCTCTTAATAACACAATGGCAACTGAATATCAACCGACAGCTGAATGTCAACACAACACTTAATTTTTATTTCCACTGATTACAACACAACAATGTTGCTTGGAACTGCACCCAAGACTTTGACCCACTGTTGCACTTGTGTATATGGTTGAGTGACAATAAAGGGATTTGATTTGATTTTAACAGATCACTTGAACCGGGCTTGCCTCGATATCTTGCTACAAACACTTATCTGGTATTTTGACAAAAAAAAAAAAAAAATTTCATGTTAAATCATCTATTAGGTAGAATCTATTAGTCTTTTATTAGTCTATTTTTATTACAACTGAGGCAGATGTTTATATTTAAAGTTTCTAAATATGTTTAGGCTAATACTTTTTTCTATAACCAATACTATAATTTATTTTTAAGAAAGACTACATTAATCTACCACAGTAATGAGCAGCTATGGTCTTAACTATGCTTATGGCACTGTATGAAACAAACATTTTGACTAACACAGTCCCAACCCAGTAAAGTGCACTACTCATGGGTAAAGTCAGAATATTATAAAACAAGCTGACAAATAAAGTGTTAATTAAATAAAGCTTATACTACTATGATATATAATCGTTTGATTTCAAATAGCACTTTAAAGTAAAAACGTGTGGATGAATTGCACTTAGCCTATGTAAACAATATATTATTTATTGTAGAATACAACAAATTATAAAACAATTTCAATTACGTGGATGACCATACATGTCTGTCTATGTGTGGCCCTGCGATGGACTGGCGACCTGTCCAGGGTGTCCAGCCTTTCGCCCAATGTTAGCTGGGATAGGCTCCAGCCCCCCCCTGCGACCCTGTACACAGGATAAGCGGTTGACGATGGATGGATGGATGGATGGATGGATGGATGACCATACAGCATGTGTGAGACACCATCAAGGTAATTTTTGACCCTGCCACTATCTCTTGATATAGGCAACTGCCTTTAATGTGAGACTTTGTTTAAACCAAACTGTTAAAAAAGACCTAGATTACAATTTTAATTCTGTTATCTACTGTTTATACCTAGACAAATTTTATACCTAGACATATCTGTTTATACCTAGACATATCTTTCTACACAGATTTCAGGGTAAACTACATGAGTAAACTCAAAACCTACACACTAATCGAGACATTTTAAGGCTTTATTATCATCTGCATTACACTGCAACAAAGATTTGTTTTGTGTAGTCCACTTTTGACAACCTCTATTTTTTTATGCATTCAAATGCTACACATTGTTAATCTTCTATTGTTCATCTGACAGTCATGCTAAACTAACATGCTATTTAAAGGTTATATCTTAATTTAACTTCCAGTGAATGTAAGATGATTGTGTCAGAAGCTGAGTGCAAAAGATGTAGCTCATTTGTAATGAAAAGAGGTGCTGCAATTCGCTGATATATCTGCATCATTATATTGAAAATTTAATTTTGACTTGGAAACATTCCTGTGTATTGCAAATTTTTCTCTGTAAAATTATATTTTCCAGTGTATAGCACATTGCCTTGTATGCTTAAATTTGTCCTATATGTGCTGGAAGTATTTTATTAATACTAACATAAAGCATTTGATTAATACTACCATAAAATATTCCTACTATCTGTCAAACACCACTGAAATAGGTGTCCTGAGAAATCACACCAGCCTTTGTAACATCCCTTGGCTCTGTAAACAGCTAAAAAGTGTCATGGGAGCAGCCCACCCTTTTTATCAGAAGCACTCTATACCTGTCAAACATTGTGCAGATTCAGATATCTCTGAAGGGCAGGGCTTTGGAGAAAACGTGTGCGGTTGAAGTGATGGGGGTGGTCTAACTCGGTGTCAAACTCTGCTGAAAAAACATCTTAAACCAGCCCAAGTTGGTTTATCAGTCTTATCTGGTTTAAGCTGTTCTAGATGGTTTCCCGGTCTGGCCAAGCTGGTGCTCAGCTGGTTTAGCAAGTTTTTTTTCCAAGAAGGGTAGAAATCAGAAAAAACAAATAAAAAAAAAAAACAGCAGAAATCGCGTATACTACCTCAAACTGTGGATGTCACTGACACCTTATGCATTGCCTTGAATTACTTGTGTATCATTATGGTTACCTGAGAATCGCATGGATCCTCCTCTCATGAAGAGGGGAGGGGCCTGAAAGGCGTAGATTACATCACTCTCTGAGATACTCGTCATATCGTCTTCATCAGAGAAAGAACGTTGGAATCCATTGGAGTTCATATCTGTCAAAATCACCTAAAAGTGAAACAAAGAATTTTTATCTAATCAGTTAAACATTCTTGTGCACTGTGAAATGGATTATTCTGAGGAATGAGAAACTTCGGTCCTAGTAAACAAGATTTCAAGTTGTTCTCCAGCTGTTATTTTCCAGAAGCTGTTGTCTTATCACAAACAAACAGATAAGGGGATTTGAGCTCAAACGCTCAGCATGACAAACTATTAGACTCAGTGGTAGGTTTGTCTCTCTTGCTTGTTTTCTTTATATTTCTCATTATCTCACTTTATTAAAATATTTTACACCACTGTTTTCTTCCTTATCTACCACATACTCAAATAGCAGGGTTCAAAATACAATACATATATAGATATGGCACTTCATCAACACTGCTGTGATTTGGCCGCAGGCCTCGTGCCGAAGGTCATCAGAGCAGTGCTGATTTAGGTTCCATATAGCACGATTGCGAGTGTGAAATTGCTTATATACACAACAGTTCAATGAACAAGTACATTTTTAAATATGAGGAAAGACTGAGTACGGTCATAAAAAAACGCATTTGTGCATGAAACTACTTTCTTACGTGACCTATCAGAATCTGTCATTGCTGGTTCAAACCAAATGATGTGTCCAAGCCTCCATTAGTAATTCAAAAATGTCACTTCAGAAATAGTATCACGGCTTGAGCTGTTTCGAACAAGTTATTGGATAAACAAGAATGGATGTGTGTGTGTGTGTGAGTGTGTGTGAAAGAGAGAGAGTGAGAGAGAGTGAGAGAGAGAGAGTGAGAGAGATGGAGTGTGTACGATCAACTGTTGCCACATCCAAGCAGAGATGCTGTCAGCTTTCTGAAGGTCAGCTTTCTCAGTGGAAAGATAGCATTGAAGCGGGGGTTTTTTCTCCCTATTTCGCGGTAGCCGGTGCGCAAGAGTCGATCACTATAGAAACCGCACTGTCCTCATCAGTCTGTTGTGTCTCTCAGCAGTGATTAGCAGTAATGCTGAAGCTGTTTGTTTAAAGCTATTTCCTAGCTTTAGAAGTGTAGTGTAGTGTTAGTAAGTGTAGTAAGCGATCATAAAGAGCTGTTGTACGAAAACGGCTGATGCGGATTCACCTAACTGGCTCATATTACACACAAAAGATATCTTTTGCCACCACCTGCTGGTTAACATATGTAATGTAATAATAAAAAAAGACAAACCATAGCTCTTCACAGATCTGCACTGCTATTACACTTTAGTTTAGAACGGCGTGATCACAAGCGGAGTGATACACACACAGTGAAGCCTCGGAGCGCTGATGGTATCAGACCATCAGTGCTCATGGAATGTCTCTCGTCCAATCAGATTCGACACTGGCAGCCAAATGTATGGAATAAGGTACAGATTTTGCTGTTTTGGAAGGAATTTTGTACTTTAATTCACCAACGTGGCATTTAACTGGTCACAAAGCATAGTCGGGACATTACTGATGTAAAAACAGCACCATCACTATTTGAAAAAAGTAGTTTTTTACAAAATCTAGACAAGCCCCATTTCAGCAGCCATCTCTCCAACACCTTTTCCTTGAGTAATCATGCTAAATTGCTAATTTGGTACTAGACAATCACTTGCCATAATAGCAAACACAGCTGAAATCTATTTGGTTCGTTAAATGAAGCTTAACATTGTCTTTTTGTTTGAGTTACCACAGTATGCAATAGACTGGCATGTCTTAAGGTCAATATTAGGTCAAAAATTGCAAAAAAGAATCAGCTTTCTCTAGAAAGTCATCAGTCAATCATTGTTTTGAGGAATGAATGCTATAACTATACTTGATATTGCCCAAAAAAAACTGAAGTTTCCATACAAATGTGTACACTACAGTCTTCAAAGACAAGGAACAACTGAAACCATAAATGCATTCCATTCCCTGATAGTCGGAACTGCAACGCTACCGTTAGCTTAGCAGGGGTTTGACTCTCATTAGAGATGTCTCCTAGCAACCAAACTGATAAACAATACTGCAGCGCTAGCATTTGTGCTTCAGGTGTACGATTATCAAAAGATATTATAATTTACTATGCTTTATACACTTGTTTCTGCAGGTGTTTGTTAAACAAGCTTTAATATCATATAATGTGGAAACATTTATCAATATTATTTAATAAATTGAATGTTTATTACTTACTTTGTATATCTCCCTGAGTGTTGACATGTTTGTGTGACATCATGCACCTGCATCTCAGCGAAATCAAGTTGAGAATTTCTGCACGAGCCTACAAGTTGTAATTCTGACTTTAAGATGCATTCCATTGCAATGGAATGTAACACAGCACTACTTTTCAAAACTTGATCCGACACTGAATTCTCAAGCAGCCTTATTTAAACTTAAAAAACACATGTTGTTGCTATAACAATATGCAAAAAGCACTTACCAATTTACTTGCACGATCATGCAGAACATCTTAGGTTTTTAAATCCATAAGAATCTCTTTCTCAACGGCAATACCAGCAGCGATGACAGCCGATGTCAGCAAGATCTTGCACTTTTAGCTCTTGAATTACATACATCACTTAAAGCGTGATTGCGTCACTCAAGGCCAGCTAGAAGGCCTCGACCGGGACATATCCTAAAGATCACACCCACCAAGAACAAATATATCAATCTGATTGGCTGATGAATCTAACAATCTGACTTTAGTTGCTCATTCATTTGCACTGTTGAGGGATTCTGTGGAAATTCTGAAGGCCTGAACGGGTGGAGCTCATACTCACGCGCTGCTTCGGCTAAGGTGTTCAGCTTCGGGCATGTGATTTGTGAAACAGTTGTCACACTTTGCTTGTAAGTATAAAGAAATAAATTCTGACTGTACAAACTTTTAGTTCATCTGCATTTGTTTGTAGATTAATTAAGAGTGGAACGCGATTAAAAATACATAGGCAAAAAGGTGAGTGAGAATGAAAGGATGAAAAATATGTATTTATTTGGCATATTAGGCCAGCAGAGAAGGCTTTGCTGCACGTGGAGTATTTTTGATGTTATGTTTTTGAGAATGTTTTCTGTGAGGTTAGGTTTAGAGGTAGGGATAGGGTTAGGAGACAGAATATATAGTTTGTACAGTATAACAAAAATTATGTCTATGGAAAGTCCCCATAAAACATGGAAACACAACGTGTGTGTGTGTGTGTGTGTGTGTGTGTGCATATATATATACATATATATACACTTCAGAAAAAATAAGAGTATTATGGTAGTATGCTATTCCATACATAGTCAAAAACATCTCTCTATATTACTACCTACAAGGGGGAGACTAGTGATGTTAAGTCCAATTCTTTTTCCAAATCTTTTCGGATGGTTCGTTTCAATAAACTGGTTCAAAAAAAACGATTTACCAGATATTTTACATCATCAGGTAATGAAATCAATGTACATAATGCTAATATGCTGATACTAATGCTAATACACTCAAACACATTCAATAAACCAATATGTGAGTGCATATTGCCGATTATTAAATTTTATATAATTAAGCTATGTTATTATTAAGTTTTATAATAATACGTACAGTTGAAAACAAAATTATTAGCCCCCTATGAAATATTTGGTTATTTTTCAAATAATTCCCAAGTGCTGTTTAATGGAGCAAAGATTTTTATCAACAGCATTTCTAAACATAATAGTTTATTTGGGCAACTTAAGAGTGTTTATAATACAAATAGAAACAAAATTATAACCAAGAATAAAAAGAATCTACAGGTCAAAATGATTAGCCCTCTGATGTTAATAGTCAATAGTGTATCCATTTTGCTTGATAACAGCCTTTAGTCGTTTGTTGTAGTTCTCAACAAGTTTTAGGCATTTCTCCTGAGGAGTTGCAGCCCATTCCTCCTTAGCAAATCTCTCCAGCTCCTCCAGATTTGTTGGTCTCCTGGCATGGACTCTAGTCTTCAGTGTGGCCCACATATTTACTATGGGATTCAAGTCTGGGCTTTGTGCAGGCCAGTCAAGTATGTTCACTTTGCTCGTTTGGAGGTAGTTCTTCACCAGAATTGAGGTATGCTTTGGGTCGTTATCATGCTGGAAGATGAAATGTCGACCCAAACCAAGTTTTGTTGCAGATTGCCTGAGTTTGTCTTTCAAAATCTTCTCGTAGTCTTTTTTCATGATTCCTTCGACCTTGATGAGATTCCCAGTTCTAGACACACTGAAACATCCCCACAGCATTATACTCCAACCGCCATGTTTCACTGTAGGAATGGTGTTCTTTGGGTTGAGCGACTCTCCCTTCTTTCTCCAAACAAAGGCAACATCTCTATGGCAAAAGATCTCTAGTTTTGTCTCATCTGACCAAAGGACACATTTCCAGTATGCATAATTTTTCTCTAAGTTGTTCTTGGCAAACTTCAGTCTAGCTTGGAGGTGTCTCTTCTTCAGAAGTGGAGTTTTTCTTGGTCTGCAACCTTGCAGTCCATTCCTGTGCAGGGCTTTTGTGAACGTCTTCATTGAGACATCAATCCCAGACTTGGCTAAATCATTCACTAGTGTCTTGGCAGTTGTTCTTGGGTCTTTAGAAACCCATCTCACCAGTTTTCTTTCCAAGGCTTTTGAAATATTTCGCTTCCTGCTTTTTTTTTTTTTTTATATATATAATTATTTTATTCCAGGCTTGCTCTGTTAAACATCACTTGGGAAATATTTGAAAAAGAATTGAAATTTCATAGGGGGGCTAATAATTTTGTCTTCAACTGTTTATTATCATTAGTATTTAATTCAGTGATCTTACAATACATCCTACAATAAGTGTTTCACCTAAAACACCCAATACTGACACTGATATACAAATGCTGATGTTCTATGCGTCTATGAAGTGGTTAAACTAGTCTTAATAAACTCACCCTTTTTTACAGAAACCATCCAGCTCATAGCAACTTCAAATATAATCTGCATGCACAATAATCAATAGTCAGATTCATTTACATCTCTCAACTGAAACTTTTCACCCAGTCATTTAAGTCCTCACTTCACACATGCTCATCATCAGCTCAATGATCAGCAGTTCTGCTGTCCCCGGATCAGCATACTGTTGACACGAGGACTGCTTCAACCGGATCATCTTCATACATTCATAAAATGGTAATACAATCAAGTCATAAGCATATTTCCAGTATGTTTTATTTGTTATTCTTTCTGCTGTTCAGCAAAATACACAGTAACATTTTGCCCTTTATTCACACGCATGCTCAATGTCAGCAGCTCATCAGTTCTCATTGTGTGTTGGAAACCTCCAAAAGAGGGGATTTTCAGTTCAGTGTATCGTTGACTCTAGAACTGTTACGAGTGACTCATTGTACTGTTGACACGAGGACTGCTGAGACCGGTGAGTTCAGCCTGATTTGTGAACTAGTTGGAGTGGTTCATTGCAAATAAGAGTTAAAAGAGCAGATATCACCAGTACTAAGACTATATTACTCCCGGTTATCAGCTAATTTCGAGTCAAAGTGTCATGCACATCTGAGAAACAGGTTATGACAGAGTAATTTATGGATCAGCGTTGACTCAAGACGTGAACTGTTTCAAATGATTCAGTCTGATTTGGGGAACTGGTTCAACTCGTTCACTAAAAAGAACCGGTTCAAAAAACGATTTGTTCACAAACTGGACATAACTAGGGGAGACACCATCTAGAATAGCAATAGCACATAATTTCGGTGTCCACATACAATGTCTGTACTAAAGGATAAGCAGGCAGTCAGTAATAATTTTTTCCTTTATTCTCTGGGGACGGCTGTGCCCTGTACCCATGATTCCGAACTCATACATTGACTGCTTTTACATGGACACCAGAAAGCGGGTTATTGCGAGTAACCAGCGTTCCGTTTACATGCACTGTATAAGCGGTATTCTGTTACGGATACTCACGGATACTGTACATACGGGTCAGCAAGCAGCTCTCTCCACAGCACAGTAATTTCCCCGCTACGCTTGTGTAAATATCAAACATGGGATCCAAGAAAGACTTCATAATTTTATTCTCTGTTGATTTGCTTTATTTTCAGATATTCTTGTTTGTTTGTTTGTTTGTTTAACTTACTATCGCAACCTTCAGCTGAATTGCAATACAGTAGTGAGGATACCCTCTTACATAAAACTCTGGGATTGCACCAATGTCTAGCACATATGCACGGACATAAGGGACATTCGATATTCTACATTTGTGTATATAAATGGTTATAGTTTAGTGTATGTGATTTACTCTACTGCCAGAAATGTTAAATTATTTCCATTGTGTTGACTTGTTGGGCTCTCTCTCCTATGACTTTTGTTATACGGTCTGTTCCACACACGTACACTCAAACACCCATCATAACGCCGCTTATGCATTTACATGGACACAATAAGCCACGTTCTCTGGAAGAAACCTAGGTGTGTTAAATTGCTTCTCTTAAATCCCTTAAACGACATAAGGAAATCAGCATTCTTGTTTACTTGATGTTTTAGAATGATGCTTTCTGCTAAAACCCTGGAATAAACCATTTTCTTAAAGAGCACCTATAATGGTTTTTCAAATATTACCTTTCATGTAGTGTGTTATAGCTGTTTGTGAATGTAAAAAACTCTGCAAAGTTTCAAAAATCAAAGTGCACAACAAATCGAACACCTGAAATGAGTCCTTAACAATTTCAGACTTCCTGTACGTACGTAATTTGGAAACAAAAAATCTGCCTCTAGTCTTCATTGGCTGCCTGCAAACAGCTTTGACACGCACTCCAACCTACACTAAGAGGTAGACCAATCACAACAGACTGGGACATCTGAACAATCAGTACAGAGTAGGCTCTCTGAAAGGAGTTTAAAATGAATGCTTTAGAACATATCATTGAACGAGTTGTTGGAAACTGGGGAAAAAAAGTTAATGCTGCAATTTAAATTATGAGCAAACTAAAGTGTTTTTTGACCTTGGATGCATGTAAATCTATTGTGAGTCCTTTAAAACAAAATTTGGTAAGTTTAAAAACCATGTCACGTATGTAAACGTGGTCATTGTGGCAGCTTTTAAAACTAACAGTGACACCTAGTGATCATTCAAAATCAATAATTTTCAGTCACAAGTGTCATGGACCCTTTTCACAGACATGATATGATGCATTTCCACCTTATTAAACAACGTAAATGTTTCCACTGCGATGATGCTTCTAACAAAGCTGCTTAGGGAGTGACAGACAATTTAGCCTACAGGTATTTCTCTCTTTTTACTGCTGTTATCAAGCGCTACATATTTTTAACTTCCTTTGAAAAGCCGTGAAAGTGCATTCATTGATATTTTCTTTTGTTGTTGGAGCATTTAATACAACACAAAATTGTATTAACTAATGGGGCATGTGTGGATTGCAGTGTACATTATGAAAAGGAAAGAAAGAGAGAAATGGTGGATACACACACACAGAACAAACAGCTCTCACCTGGTCTGGAGAGATCTTCCCCTCCTCTGCTACTATGGCCCTGAGTGTCAAGACAGACCCAAAGAGAGGCAAAGCCAACCCCACTCTTAGAAAGCACTGCCCTTCAGTGTTAAACACCAGAGTCACATTCAGGGCCCTAAAAACACAAACAGACAGTGCATACATATTTAGAACAGCATGTAATACATACACACAAACAAACCTTAGTTTAAAACAATTACATTAAAAAATAAATAAAACAATATTAAATAAATTAGAACAAAATACTAGTTGCAAAGTCCATGTTACCAAAGTTACTTCTTTGCTAAAGGATGAACAATGTTGTGTTTGAGCCCTACGATAAAGGTGATATTGTTGTGCAATACCCTTTGCCAAAAGATGATTATGAGCCCTCTGACAAAGGTGGTTGTTGTCTGTAAAATATCAATGCTGCAGAACGAACATCGCTGAGTTTGGGCCCTACGATAAGGGTGAACGTTATTAGTGTAATATCCCTGCCAAAGGATAACAACGTTGCCTTCAAGCCCTATGATATAATGACGTTATGAAATACCCTTGGCCAAGGGAGACATAATGTTTGATTATGAGCAATAATTATGCAATACCCCTGTAAATATACTGTAAATAATGAATTGCCATGTGAAAGGAATTAATTGATTTATAAACCACATTTGCTGTGTTGTGGGACACACTAAGGCAGACATGGGCAACATACATCCCGCTTGTGGAGACGCGATAGGTCCCAATAGAAGTTAAGTGAAATATCCAATGATAAAGAAAAAGGCTTTTACGATAAATGAGCCGCGGTCCACATTAAACCATATGGAGTGCCTGATCTGGCCCGCTGCTCATTTATCATAAAAGCGTTTTTCTTTTTCATTGGATATTTCACTTAACTTCTATTGGGACCTATCGCGTCTCCACAAGCGTTTAACATGCTCAGGGTTGCCATATAAGAGACGCAACACCCCCGGTTTGAGATTTATACTTCCGCAAATTGGAAATGTTCTGCCTGATCTCGCTTTACCCTTTCAACAAATTTAGCAATCTGTAGTGCAATAAGGAAGTGATTTGGGTTAATGTAAAATGACTATTTTAAAGTCTGTGTCACACTTCCTGCTGTCAGGTGATGGTGCACAAAAGACCATGATCCACAAAAGCTACATCCATGTGATCAGCTCCCAAGACCGAACATACAGCCAATTTTGATCTAAATCACACAATGCATGCAGAAGATATGATACACTTCCTGTTTCACATTTTTTGCCACTAATTTATTGCCTTGTCATGGCACCACCATTCTATATATAAAAAATCTGTTCGCATTTTAGCATCTACAATGTCTTGGCATGATGTCGCTCACATTTGTTTCCTGTAACATGAACTCCCTACGATGAGTATTTCAAATTCCAGAGCATGCATTTTTCAAACAATCAAAAATGGCCAACTTCCTGTTGGGTGGAGCTTGTGACTGTTGGCACGAAAGTTTTCCGGCTTGATGACATCTATATATGTACAAAGTTTGGTGACTGTAGCTCAAAAGGGATGTGCTACAGAGCCCCCCGAACATTCCCATCTTCAAGGTGGTGCGGTGCTATAGATCTCCCTATGTAACTTTTGACCACTCTAGAGGTTAAAAAAATAAAACCGCATGAGTCTTGCGGAAGGACATTGTTTTAGTTGTGGTTCAGCTCTGCTCTGCACGGATGAATTTGGTTCGAGGCACCGGTGTGCACATGAATATAGGACATCTTATCAGAGTGAATGGACAAATAAATTGCGAAAGAAAGGAAAAAATGGATATCCAAAAACATGTCATCAGAGCAGGTAAGTGCCATTTCTTATGCTGTTGTTTTGACTTATTGGAAACATTGATATTTTGAATTATTTTGACGTTACAAATGATGCAGTGTTCGTTAACATTAGACATGATTGCTAGTCTGATAAAGTCAAATATTGTAAAGTTTTTATAACTGGAGGATATTCTGGCCAAATATACCATGGTAGTAACTAATTTTTAATCATTGTTACCAACCAATGGTCAACATCATTTCAAGACTTGCATGTCCTTGGCAAGCCTTGGACTAAAGGATTTATTTATATAAATCATTGGCGTTATAAAGAAAATACACATGAGGGCTAGCAAGTGAAAATTTCGGCACTGATTACAGTATAATTATTATATTTAACTACACACACACAGACGTGTGTTTGAATGTGTGTGATTACACAACTATACATAACCCATATCAATAAAATATCTTACCTGTTGAGAAGAAAAAACATCTTTGGGTCACTTTTAAATCTTTTCAGATCTTGGAATTGTCACCACCTCTGAAAAGCCAAGCTGATGTTGATTTGGGTTTTATTACGGTCTCTGTCACGTTCCCCTTTTGCTTGTAGACTCTGCTCTGTTTGGGGCTGCTTTGTTTTTACAACCGGTGATTCCCCACATGTTTGCCATTGTTAATTGTGACAAAAAACTTTCAGCTACTCCAACACACATGCTACAGTAGCCAGACCTTATTTTCTCTGTGTAAGGATATGACACCAACACGCACGGGAGAATGACGTTTGTATGGAATTTCCAGCGAAATCTGTACCGACAGCTCTAAAATATTTATAATAGAATATAATTATTATAGGTTTCTCAGTAAGTGTATTTGGGTAAATGCATGGTTTGGAAGATGGATTTTAGTTGCACTCTTTCATTAATAACATTGTTATTTTTTAACCAAAAAAAAGTTACATAGTTTAGCTTTAACTATAGCAAGCAGTATGCGGCACTGTTGTGGTAAAAACTCACTCGACATTGTGTTGATTGTAGTGACACAAGGGGTCTCTTCTGAGAGCCTCATGTACCTCTGAACTTGAGAAAAGGCCAATGTAAAATTGGCAGACAGAATTTGTATGTCCCGCCCCCAGACATATGGGTATAAAGGGGAGTGGGCGAGCGTCTGTCAGACAGCAGTTGTGTGATCAGCTTCACCCACCTCTGCAAGAGAGCTTCTGTTGGATCTGATGCCGCATTCCAGCAGCTTTCTCCTCTCTGCACTCTGTGAAGATTCTGTCACTGGGCGCTTCGAAAGCACTTCTCTCCTGAAAGACTTGATTTCTCTGAAAGAGTTTATTCTCCTCTAAAAGAGGTTATTTCTGGTAAAAGAGCAACATACACAAGCAAGGGCTGAACATCCTTTTCAGGACGTGTCTTTTTAAAGATGTCCTTCCGCTGCTGTATAGTTCTTGGATGAGGTTGGTAGCTCTCCAGATCTGACAGTCATAGATGCTGCCTCGTGTGCCTGGGTAGCGATCACACTGAGGCAGCGTTTGTGGATGGTTCATGTTCTTGCTGCGAGGACATGACCATGGCAATGTTACAGTCATGGCTTTCGTTTCTCAAAGCGAACGCCACTCCACCCACCCCCGCGTTTCTCCTTCTTCCCACAGGTTTGAGGACAACCTGTCTGGCAATGGAGGCGATTTGGGGATGGCAGCAGGCTCGGTTTCGCCAGGCACAGCCCCACGAACCACCCGGCACGCTCGTTTGCTTCTGTCTGCGCTCAGGACGGCGGCGGCTCGCTTCACAGCCAGTTTGCCTCATCCCTGGAGCCACATTTTGGATGGTGACTCCTAAAAACTCCTGAGATGGCACACACAGGAAGCCAGACATTTGCTCCGGAGGAGCCAGGAGGAGAGTCCTCAGTTCTCCATTTTTCTTTTGCCGTACCAAAATTGTCAATAAAAGAGCAATTTCCCCACATCCCGGATGCACTGTCACGACAGGTCTAGCTCAGCGGAGAGTGGAGGCTCCATCCCCAGGTGGTCCAGCTGATCTGGGACCGCTTTGACAGGGCACAGGTAGATCTCTTTGCCTCCCAAGACAACTCCTACTACCCGCACTGGTACTCCCTAACGGAGGCCCCTCTTGGCTCACAGCTGGTCCCGGGGGCTGCGCAAGTACGTATTTCCCCCAGTGAACCTTCTTGCACTGGTGCTGTACAAGGTCAGGGAGGACGAGGGACAGGTCACCTTAGTGGCTCTATATTGGCCCACCCGGACCCAGACCTGGTTCTCGGATCTCATACTCCTTGCAACAGCGCCTCCCTGTCCTTGTGAAAAAAGGAAGGACCTTTTTTCACAAGGACAGGGCACCCTCTAGCACCCACGCCCAGACCTCTGGAACCTCCATGTCTGGCCCCTGGACTGGACGTGGAAGACTTAATCGGTCTACCACCTGCAGTTGTAGACATGATCAACCAATCCTGAGCTCTGTCTACCAGGCAGCTTTACGCCCTCAAGTGGCATCTGTTCGCAAATTGGTGTTCTTCCAGATCTGAAGATCCACAGAGATGTGCAGTTCGGTCAGTGCTTTCATTCCTGCAGTAGAGGCTGGAGGGGAGGCTGTCCCCCTCCACCTTGAAGGTGTATGTCGCTGCCCACCATGACGCAGAAGACGGCAAGTCCCTAAAGCACGACTTGATTATCAGGTTCCTTAGAGGCGCCCGGAGGTTAAACCCTTCCCGGCTCTCAGTGGTCCTCTCAGGCCTTCAGAGACCCCCTTTGAGCCGCTTGATTTAGTCGAGCTCAAAGCCCTCTCCTTGAAGATGGCCCTCCTGATTGCGCTCGTTTCCATCAAGAGGGTTGAGGACCTGCAAGCGTTCTCTGTCAGCGACACTTGCCTTGTGTTTGGTCCGGCAGATTCTCACATCATCCTAAGACCATGACCGGGTTACGTACCCAAGGTTCCTACGACCCCCTTCAGGGACCAGGTCGTGAACCCGCAAGCACTGCCTGGATGCAGACCCAGCCTCTTCGTTGTTGTGTCTGGTATGTGCTTTGTGTATCTATGTGGACCGCACGCTGGGCTTTAGATGCTCTGAGCAGCTCTTTGTCTCCTTTGGCGGACGGTAGAAAAGGAACACCATCTCCAAACAGAGGTTAGCTCATTAGGTTGTTGATGCTATTTCCCTAGCCTATCACACCCAGGTCGTTCCCCCACCCCCCCACCTCTACGAGAAGTGTGGCATCCTCATGGGCACTGGCCCATGGCACCTCCTTAGCAGACATCTGTAGAGCAGCGGGCTGGGAAACACCCAACACCTTTGCTAGGTTCTACAACCTCAGGGTTGAGTCGGTCTCGTCCCGTGTTTTGTCAGGTCCGGTAGAACTAGGTCATACAGAACAGCCGACCGGGTGTTCCACTTGCACCTTGTGCCCTTCACCAAGTTGGTCCAGTGTGCCTTCTTTCCCAGATTAGCGAAGCTCTTCCTCCCTAGCCCTCTGGCTGCAGATTAAGTGGAGGAATTCACCGAAAGACCCACCAAGAGTCGAGTGCTCCGTGCTGGGCTTGGGCTCCACAGGCATAGTTCCCCCTTCAGGCAACTCCCTGTGATGTATTTTCCATGGTACGGTCCCCCTGCTGGCAGGACCCACGTCTAACTTGGGCAGTCCTCGCTGCCCCCTGGACGCCGTGTCTGTAGCAACTCCTCCCTTGTCAGGCAGGATCTTCCACTGCACCATGTCCACGGGTGGCTTGACAACCCCCGTGTTTTAACTCTATGATGAGAAACATAGAGAGAGAAAAGGCCGCGGCTGGCCGGCTGGCTCCCATGCAAGTCATATTGCCTGTTTCCGTATGGGTACTTGGAACCTAAGAGCGGTATATGACACCTTTTGTTGTGGGCATTGGGGAGGGTTACGTGCAGCCGATCCAGCTGCTTCTAGCACGCAATAGCTTGCTTGCACCTGGCTCAGCAGTCACGTAACACGGGTTAGTGCATGGCGTTTTGAAGTGGGACCCCTTGTGTCACTACAATCGACACAATGAGTGAGCGACAGAAAGGGAATGTCATGGTTACTGTTGTACTATTGTTGTAACCTCCATTCCCCGATGGAAAGAATGAGACATTGTGTTCCCCTTGCCACGTCACTATCCCTACCACTGTAATGCGCCGTAACCTTATTCTCGGCTTCTCAGTGCAAAAACCTGTCTGACAGACACTCGCCCGCTCCCCTTTATATTTATATCTGGGGGCGGGACATGCAAATTCTTTCTGCCAATTTAACATTGGCCTTTTCTCAAGTTCAGAGGTATGTGAGGCTCTCAGAAGAGACCCCTTGTGTCACTACAATCGACACAACGCCTCGTTCCTTCCATTGGGAAATAGAGGTTACAAAAGTAACCATGATATTTTCATTGGTATATTGTTTCATTATGTTATTATCAGTTCTAGTTCATCATTGGTTTTACTATATTAGTTCTGTTATGTAATTGGTCCATGATCATTGTTTTATCTTGTTTGTAGGTCGGTCTGTTCATTGATGTTTTCCATGTCCATGTATTTAAGCCCTCATGTTGCCATTGTCCTTTGTCGAGTATTGTCAATGTAATGTAATTTCATGATTCATGCTAAGTCTAAGTCAAGTTTAAGTCTATGTCAAGTTGTTTATGTTGTTATGCTTTTAGATTCACGTTTTGGATATACCACTTATGTAAACAAACTGCACTTGGGTTCCCAATTCATCATCGTCAATGTCTCTTCATCTGCTGCTGTGTCATTGTGCCTGCCAACAATGTTACAGTATCTAGCAACTGGACCCTGATATACTGAACAAATCTACTATTCTGGAGAGACTATTTTGACTATTTAGGATTTATTTTGTCTGTTTTTAACAAAGAGCTATTGCTGCAACATGGAAATTTACAACAAGAAAGAAATTCCAGAAAATGTTCATTGCTTGTATCATTTTATAGCCAGAAAAGCCATTTTGGATACTGATACTAAAAGTTATGATTGTTCAAAACATTATTGGAAAGGAAATGTAAAGACCGGATCATTATTGGAACTACCTCTTGTCTACACAAAGTTACCAAATGACTGATGTACAATGATATTTACATAGCACTCCAAGATTCACAGTTGAATTGCTTTATGTCTGATTTGATGACCAAACCAAAATGCAGACAGTTATACTGTAGAAGTGAACAGTACAGAATCAATAACAACTGAGTGGAATTGTATCAACTGCTCCTGTGTCAGGTTGAATGTCCTAAAAAGGTCTCCAAGTTCAGTGTCATGTAGAAATCCCCCAAATTACCTGTAAGTAGACCCTTAATTAAAAGTCTAAGTATATTGTCACTAAGTGTATGGTAAGGGGTGCTATTGGTGGGTTTCTCCAGAAGTCCACTATTATCTCCACTGTTTTGAGCATGTTCAGCTTTAGGCTGTTTTGACTATTAAATAAACATTGGAGTCTTTAAAAAACAAAAGACTAACTGACAACTGTTTTTGACATTTCATAACACACTTCATGCAGTGCCAAAAACCCTGTAAAATCACTGCAACGCACAGACACTTGTGGCTTATCGATTTATTATAACAAAAATGAATATGAAAGAAGACAGAGTATCCAAGATAAGGTCTGGGGTACAATCAAGGTAAATGTAACTATATCCATTTGTGTCAGTGTCAGAAAATAAATTTCATTTGTTACTTGAATATATGAATGAAATACATTCTTAATCTGAAAAAATATAATTGTTAATATCACATTAACATCAAACAGTATAGCAGCTACATTCAACTATACTTCTGACAACTACAGGTCACTGCAATATCTACAGAGGAACAAACCCATACTTAAACTATAATTAGACAGGTTTTAAATACAATATTATGAGATACAGTTTATAAAATGTTACGTGACAGATACAAATAAAAAAACATTACTACATCTATCTGGGGCATTTTGTCACTTTCGTAGGCATTTTTGCTTTGAACCATGGCTAATTTGACTTATAGTGTGTGAACATGTTGCAAAGGTTCATTTAAAATCAGCACAAGTCCGTAACAGTGCCGCACACCCAGCTGGTGGATGCACCCTCAGAGCAGATCTGTTTCCTGCTGTCTATGTTTGGTTGAAAATAGCCTCATGCAGGCAGGTCGCACAGCATCTGACGGTCTTGGCATAGCAGCATTTTCACTGCAGCTACAGTTGTGGACATTACAGCTCTCAAGAGCTAGATGGACTCTTAGATGACTCTCTCTGCTGCATTACTGAAAGCCATGAAATGTGGAATGCTGGACCTAACAAAAGCCCTAAGTTATACAAAACCACACTTTCACAGTGAGAAGACAGCAGAAGCCTTTTAGATGTTAACTCATGCACGCAGAGGTGAGAGTCATGTGATAGGGCTTTATACAGTATATATGTGCTATCTCAATCAAACTGATTATTTTGTATTGAGTGTATTACAGATTCTGCACTGAAGTGCAGGTCAGATGTGTTATGTCTTGCTCTTGCAAAGACACAATCACTTTGATAAGTACAGTATGCGATTTCAAATCTGTGAGCCAAATGTCTGTGCAGACATGAACTAAGGTTAATTACATAACAAATATCATATGTCAATAGCTAATATTTTGATCAACACATTTTATGCATATTTTAGGATATCGGATAAAATCTGCTGGATGGAAACACCAATATGCGAATAAAATCTCCAAAATGTGCATAGAAAACGTATGCACTCACTTGAGGTGGATGCGTTGTTTTATTCGATAAGAAGAAATGCGCATAAACTATGATGGAACACATTTAGCAAATAAACTCCTATTGAATTTATCAGGAATACAAGATGGACATCAAAAAAATCCTGTGACTGAATAATGCATTCATAACTGGACGAACCAGCAGACCAATCATCACATCTGAATTGTTTTCCTGGTTATTATGAAATACCAGTGTCCTAAAAATCCTAAGCCTGCATAGAGTTTGCAGAGCAAATAAAGTATACACAAACTTGCACTTTTTCCCGAAGCGCAGGTTTATTGATACTTTTAAAGAATATCTTATAGATCCACACTGCAAAGTCATGATGTAGGAACACACTCACGCATAGTGCTCCCAGAACTGTGTGATTTCCAGTCATGAATCGAGTTATTAAAGTGTTTTGTCTGCATGTCCTAAACTGCGAGTATTTTATTAATAAAAGAGTCATACAGTCTCTACAATTTCCCTGGGAGTGACTATTTTGTTCTTTTGAACGCAAGGGATGGAAAAGCGGCTTTATCCGCACATTGTTTTTGTGATATTCAGATTTTTTGCATAAATTAAATTCGTAACTTGGATGGAAACAGTTATTGTCACAAATTAAAAGCCATATCATAATGTATCAAATTTGTTTTAGAGCTTGATGTACTATAAAAACATACAGTACTATGACTTTAAGAACTCAAAACCTCTTCTCTGAAACAAGCCAAAACAAAACAAGCATTTATTGAAAATGAGCTGCAAAAGCAACTTGTTCTGGAATCCTTGGATTTCCTTGTCTGGCTCAGTCATGGTGAGGTAATAAGGAGTGAGTATGATAGATACTACTATTTCTTTTTTTTCTCCCCTTTTCTCCCCAATTTGGCATGCCTAATCCCCTAAATCCTTGTGGTGGCGTAGTGCCTCAATCCGGGTGGCAGAGAATGAATCTTAGTTGCTTCCCTGTCTGAGACCGTCAAGCTGTGCATCTTATCACGTGGCTAGTTGAGCGCATTACCGCAGAGTCCTAGCGTGTGTGGAGGCTTCACACTATTTTCTGCGTAATCCACGTACAATAAGGCTTAAATGTGCTGCTGTACCAGAAAATTTCAGTCATGCATAAAGCATAATTATGTATAAGAATTGCGCTGTCACGTGGCACTTCACACCCCACACACTAGAAGGGGATAGAGTGTAGGTGAGTAGATTACCAATTTTTTTGTTTTATTTTCAGTTCAAAACTGAAAGTGATATGCTGGTGCTTTTCAAAAGTGGGGAAGCACAGCTATTTAAACTAATATTCAAACTACTACTCAAATCACCTGTAACTAAGCTCAAAACTGCAGCAAAATATCTGAATATGAAAGCTCAAATAATTGTGTTACATCAGATTGCAAATAACTCTTTGAACACTGCACTCAACAGCATTTGCACATGCTTATGCATTTCATATGCAATCAGCTACATCACAGTTTCCATTATTGGTCATTATTGGTTAACTCTATGTGAGAGCTTGACCAGACATCACACAGAAAAGCCAAACTTCCAGGCAGGACAAAAATTCAATAATGTCCAACAGGCAACCAGTTGCAGATCCAATGCAAACAGCGCTCATGAAGCGCTCAAATGATTCCCAAAATGACGTTTTTATAGCTTCTTGTCAATCAACATCAACTTTTTGTGCCATTGATTTGAATGGTATAGGAATCTGCAATAGATTCTATGGTCTCTATGGGCCATGCATCCATTGAATGTGTCATATTCCCTGTTTTCCTTTGTTTTTGTACTTTTATGTTGAAATTCTTGTTTAGTTCCTGTTTCCTGTTAGTTTTTGTAGTCCTTTGTAGTTTTATTCCTTGATTGGTTCTCCCTGATTATTTCTCATTCTCTGATTGTTTTCACAGGTGTTCCTCTGTCCCTTGTTTGTTCCCTTGTATATTTAATCCCTTGTTTCCCCATGATAGTTTATCAGTTCTTCCATGTTTTGTTATGCTCTGTGCTAGGTTCCCTGTGTTTTTCTTTATTCTGAGTTTTCTTGTTTATTTTAATAAAGCTGCACTTAGATCCTCATTCTTTGCCTGCCTCGTCACAGAAAAACTGACCCAAGATGGATCTAGCAGCGGTCTTCATCCAGTTGAGCCGAGCGAACCTCCCTATAATTGAATACTCACATCTATTCAGCACCATTGCCAGATGCACTGGATTTGCTGGTAGTCACTTGAAGTCCATTTACCAGATCGGCCTCCTTGCCCACGAATGGAAGGAGGTAATTACACGTGGGAGGAGTATGTGGATTTAATTTTAGAGACGCTTGCTTCTGAGAGTACTCTTAAAGAGCCAACGCCTGCCACGGCCAACGAGCCAACGCCCACGCCTGCCACGGCCAACAGGCCAACGCCCGCCACGGCCAACGCCTGTGTTTTCCACAGCTCAAACTCCTGAGCCTTCCACGGCTCCGCCCCAAGAGCCTTCCATGGCTCCACCCCCAGAGCCTTCCACAGCTCCGCCAATTTCCCCAGTGACTATTCCTCCTGTGGCTCCTCCTGCTCCCCCAGATACTATTCCTCATGCGGCTCCGCCCGCTCCCCCAGAGACTCCTCCTTCAGCGGGTCCATCTGCCTTACAAATGGTCCTTGTCCTGTGCCTGCCTCCTAAGACTCCTGACCCAATCCTTGTCCTGTGGCCTCCTCCCAGGCGCCGCCTGCTCCCCCAGAGACTATTTCTCACGTGGCTCTGCCTGCTCCCCCAGAGACTATTTCTCACGCGGCTCCGCCCGCTCCCCCAGAGACTATTTCTCATGTGGCTCCGCCCGCTCCCCCAGAGACTATTCCTCATGCGGCTCCGCCCACTCCCCCAGAGACTCCTCCTTTAGCGGTTCCATCTGCCTTAATAATAGTCCCTGTCCTGTGGCCGCCTCCCAGGCCCCCTGACCTAGTCCCTGTCCTGTGGCCTCCTCCCAGGCCCCCTGACCCAGTCCCTGTCCTGTGGACTCCTCCCAGCCCCCCTGACCCCGTCCTGTGGCCACCTCCCAGGCCCCCTGACCCAGTCCCCGTTCTGTGGCCGCCTCCCAGGCCTTCTGACCCAGTCCTCGTCCTGTGGCCGCCTCCCAGGCCTCCTGACCCAGTCCCCGTCCTGTGGCCTCCTCCCAGGCTTCCTAACCCTCTCTCAGCCCTGAGGCCAAATCCCAGGCCTCCTGACCCAGTCCCTGTCCTGCTGCCATCTCCCAGGCCTCTGGCCCCAGTCCCTGTCCTGCGGCCGCCTCACAGGTCTCCTGAACCAGTACCCTGTCCTGCGGGCACCTCCCAGGCCTTCTGACCCTGTCCTGCATCCACCTCCCAGGCCTCCTGACCCAGTACCTGTCTTGCAGCCGCCTCCAGACCCGGTCCCCAATTTGAAGTCATCCCCATGGTCTCCTGGCTGCCTGCCTGATCGGCTCTGGTCCCCTTGGTCTTCTGGCCGCCCGCCTAATCGGCTCTTGTCCCCTTGGTCTTCTGGCCGTCCGCCTGATCTGCTCTGGTCCCCTTGGTCTCCTGGCCACCCGACTGGTAAGCTCTGGTCCCTTTGGTCTCCTGGCCGTCCGCCTGATCCGTTCTGGTCTCCTGGCCACCCGTCTGGTCTTCCCTGGTCTCCTGGCTGTCTCCCGGATCTGCTCTGGTCCCCTTTGGTCTCCTGGCCGCCTGCCTGATCTGCTCTGGTCTCCTGGCCATCTGCTTGATATGCTCTGGTCTCCATGGTCAACTGGCCACCCACCTGATCTGCTCCCTGACCTTGCCATGTTCCTCTGCTCTCCTTGCCCCTTAGATCCTCATTCTTTGCCTGCCTCGTCACAGAATGCTGTTCATGTATTATTTAAAATAACACTGTGATAGTGATGTGGGTCATTTTACACTTTTTTTTCCCTCAAAAATTTTAAATGCAAAAAGTACTTTTATATAGATTATTTGTACATTTTAAACTTGTCAATGCCACATTTCTTGTGAAATTTTAGGGGAAGCAGAGCTTCCCATGTATTCTTAAAGCAATTAAAGGACAGGGTGCACTGAAGTTCACAGACATTATGCTCAATGAAGTTAAGATCTTGATGCTTATAGGAAAACATTTTAGATATTACCCCTTTTCTGTAATAAGTGTAAAATCTAGAGTTCAGTCATTCAGAAATGAGCATGCTGGGAAATCTGAACAGCTTTGAAAGCACTAGTCTGCACATTGAGATATCGTTCACTCTACTGTGCATGTCTCACTTTCCATCATCTGTCTCTCTCTCGCCACAGTGAAGGCTGTAATAGCTGACAGATTGACAGTCTTGCAGGAGAGATTGTGCTGACTGGCGGTTTTTGAGATATAAGAAAATTGAGACAATGTACTGTTAAAGAGTATTTGACTGGGCCATTCGTCACATATTTCAGGATGGCCAAGGACTGTGTAAGAATTACACCCACAGTGAAACATACAAGCACAAAGACTACACACAAATATACACAAGCAAATACATACAAACAATAAATTTTAGCATGGGATATACAAACTAACATACCTGGTCTGTCGTAGTGGGATTGGTAGGGAAATACACAGGAAAGGGTCAAAGGTGTTGCTCTGTTTAAGGCAATGAGGGCACGTGAGTGATGACCTGAAACACAAAAATTACCATGAGACATTTACACAGTCCTGATACCACTTGTAATGTCTTTCTGTACAACACAACCAACAACCAGTGTCCAAAATTAACTGTTTGCCACACCTACCAATGGTGGGAGTATTGAGAGACACTATGACCCATAATTATTACTTGCCATTACTAGTTTTGCTTCATATATAAAAAAGTGAAAAACGCAACATTGCATTTTGCATGCATTTAAAAACACTCATTTTGACAATTTTCCACTGGGCATAAAGTTGTTATAGGAGTGTAACACAGATCAAATTCATGGGCAAGGAAGAGGCGAGAAACCGGCTTGACAAATAAACTAAAGGTTTAATGGAAAACTCAAAAGACAAACACATAAGATAAGGGACGTCCGTAATTGAGCTCTCTCACTCGATCGCCGTCTGCGAGTGGCCTTTATCCCTCTTGATGGTTTAATTAGCCTAATACGGGACCGGGCGTGCGTAATCACGCGCCGGACCCGCCCTCCACCGTGCCACATTCCTCCCCCGTTCTTTCAGGCTGGGGACCCCCGGCCTGAAGTACATCCCCTGGGGGGGGGGGGGGGGGGGGGGGGGGGGCCTCCCGCGCGGTCTGCCGGCAGGTCATCCCCATTAACCTGGACGAGGCAGGGGGCAAGGGGAGGGAAACAAAAAACAACAATTAAAAATGGGGGGGAAGGTTCCTGCACTGGGCGGTACCTCCCCTCCCACAAACACCATAATTTAAAAAAGAGGGGCAAGGGGAGGGAAACAACAACAATTAAAAATGGGCGGGGGGGAGGTTCCTGCACTGGGCGGTACCTCCCCACCCGCGAACACCATAATTTAAAAAAAAAAAAAAAAAAAGAGGGAAAAGGCCAACGCAGAGCGGTAGCGAGAGAGAGAGGAGAGAGAGATTAAAGGAAAAAAAAAAACTTACTCGCCGGTTCTCTGATACGCCGTAGCTCGTTCCTCAGCCACTTCTCCACCCTCTACAGGACAACAGCCTCTCCGGGCAGATCGGAGGCAGTCCTCAGCCCCTGGCGGACGGAATGCCCCGCCGCGTTCCCGGGGTGTCGAAGGGGCCTCCCCCCGCCCCTGGCAGCGGTTCTCCCGCTCCAGGCGGTCGGCGGCGAGCCCCTCCCCGCACGCGGTCGGCAGTCTCCAACCCCGCCGCGTTCCAGCGGCTAGCAGGGGACTCCCCCGCCCCTGGCAGCGGCCCTAACCACTCCAGGCGGTCGGCCAGGAGCCCCTCCTCCCCTCGCGGTCGGCAGCCGTTCCTCCGCGTCCAGGTGGCTGGGCTCCTCCGTCCCCCGGCCGCGGCTGCTCCACTGAGAAGTGGCGAGAACTCCGCTACGGCGTATCCCTCTTCCTTCCCGGGCTTTCGGCACCAATGTAACACAGATCAAATTCATGGGCAAGGAAGAGGCGAGAAACCGGCTTAACATATAAACTAAAGGTTTAATGAAGAACTCAAAAGACAAACACATAAGATAACGAACATGTCCGTAATTGAGCTCTCTCACTCGATCGCCGTCTGCGAGTGGCCTTTATCCCTCTTGACGGCTTAATTAGCCTAATACAGGACCGGGCGTGCGTAATCACGCGCCGGTCCCGCCCTCCACCGTGCCACAAGGAGCAAGTCTCAACATATGTTTTTATATGTCTTTGATTTAAATCACTAACATCTCTTATGTCAGCAAGGGCCAGATTATCATCAATTTGACTTGTATCATGTCAAGTTGCAGTTTGGAATTATGTTTCCAGTCAACTGGCATGCCTCTTTTTTATTTACTGTCATTTGGCACTTGCCATGTATTAATTTTGGACCCTGTCTTCAACAGAAAAATTGTTTATTTTTACAATATTTTTGTATATTGTGTAGGTCTTGTATTGCATATGCCACATGTACCCTAACACTAAAACTACTTAATATGGCTTACAAAACATACCCTGAGAATTTTTCTGGTCAGGCTGCTGGATACACACACAGATGGAATTCACTAAGAATAAATTGGGCCTGCTCAAAGGAATTATCAGGTAACGGTGCAAACCTGACAGCAAAATTAGTGCAGAATGCAGTTCTCCATCTTGGAGGCTGGTTCTGAGTGCTAAATTGTGGAAAATGCAGCAGACTACCACAATCTAGCATTCTGGGACTATATAGTATTCAGGGGTGTAAAGTAATTGAGTAAAACTACTTAAGTATTATTCTTTAGTATTATTTTTGGGGATTTGTAATTTACGTGAGTGCAATTTAAACAGAATACTTGTACTTTTATTGAATTACATTAACAAAGAAATTTTTTTAATTTTTACTCCTTACAATTTTATATCAACTTAATAAAAAAAGTTCATTTTTGCAGATCATTTTCTTTTGTCTTACTGTACTGAAGCCGCCCTTATACAACGACGCATAGAGGTCAGTCATTTCAAATGCAGTGTCTCATGGTGGCTGTGTGGAGTTCCGAACATCTGCAGAGGTGGGATTTTGGATCTGATTTGTGCTTCAGATACATTTAAATATTTGTCGACTAGACTGTTTGTGAACGCCAATGTGACGTATTAATTTAAAACTATGAGCACAAAGTGAGAAAAACTGACGTTTTTGTCCTAAACTTTACTCTAAACACCTGCTACTTTTACAGACAGGACAGTTAAGAAGCCAAAAATTATCTTTCACATTGCAAATATATAAAAACAAAAGGGTTTGTAATTAAATGTGTACATGTCATTTATTTCTACACTTGCCTTCATATTTAAATCATATCTATGAATTTATACTCCCTATTTGCTGAATTATTATTGATGGTTTCCGGCAACTATTAATTATAATAATAACTATAAAACCATCACTGATAATGGTAATAATAATGATAATAAAAATAATGGAACCCGAGTAAAAATTAAATAATTAATTAAATTAATTCTCTATCGAGTTTTAAATCAAGAAAACCGACCTCCCTACCCTAAACCTTAAACGATAGTGTCATAAAAAGCAAATATGAGATGGAAAACACAATTTCCTTTTGTGTTGCTTTTATGCTACTTTTTCCTCACGTGTTGACTAACATGCTCTTCATGACTCGTACTCTGATCCTTTGTATCGCAAATGCAAAAGCCTATCAGTTGAGTTACCGTACACTTTGATCACACTTAAACAAGTTTATAAATTGAGTTTGTTATGTAATGCAAAGGTTATAATGAGTCATGCGCTGTAGTACAAGTGTTTAGATGTCATAATATATCATTGTGGTAGGAACAGAGTGAAAAGTAAGTGATTATGAACTGATAATCTGTCATTTTACTTGTGATTTGTGTGAAAGTAAATAAAAGCAATTGTGTTTTAGCACCTCTAGTGTTCATTCCACAAGTAAATTGCTGTGATACGTACAACAGGCTACATAAAAATAATTTTAAAAAAATGTAGTTATTGTAACATGATTCTATGACCAGGTAGAGACAGTAGACAGTAAAAAGGCAACTTAACAAACCAGTAGTATTTAATAACATCCACTCACACACATCTCCTCTCTTGATTTAATTCTTGGTAGGAAAAAAGTTACTTTGTACTTTTAAGTACTTTTGTGCAATTTAATGTGAATACTTTTTTACTTTCACTCAAGTATGTTTTTGGTCAAATACTTGGACATTTAATTGAGTAAAACTTTCACTCAGTATCCATATTTTCACTTAAGTATAATTTCTGAGTACTTTTTATACCCCCCTAATAGCACCATTCCACCACTGCAATCCAGACAATTGAGCAGCATCTTTAAAATTACCAGAATTACTAGACTACAATGTGCATCTGGATATATGCTCGGTAATTATGCTCCTCTCCATAATTTGAACATTATTTAATAAATAACCGCCAACATGATCAGTATATTAAAATTACTGCATGCTGTCCCATTTACACAGAGCGGAAATAGCATATTAATTGAAAGGCAAATAGTGCTGAGTTTTATGAATAAGGCACATTCTAGAAAATGTCTAGGTTACTGTTGTAACCTCCATTCCCTAATGGAGGGAATGAGACGTTGTGTCGAAGAAGCGACACTAGGGGCCTCTCTTGAGAGCCTTTAGCATCTCTGAATGAGAAATTGGCAGACAGAATTTGCATGTCCCACCCCAGACATACGGGTATAAAGGGAGGGAAATGCGTCTGTTTCATTCAGAATTTGTCTGAGGAGCCGACAATGAGGTTTGGTCGCAACAGTGGTTCAGTTCAGCGACGTGGCCGGGAGGACAAAACGTCTCATTCCCTCCATCACGGAACGGAGGTTACAACAGTAACCTAGACGTTCCCTGTCTGTCACTCAAGAAGCGACACTAGGGGTCGAATTTAAATCAAGCCATGTGCTGAACCATGTATGTGCGTTGCTAACACAGGTGTGTGCAGGTAGCTTACGTGCCAAAACGACAGGCTGTGTCAGACTGCATGTACCCTTACCCAGTGCCCCATAAAATCGTCAAAACCTTCTGGTTCTTTACACCCCGATAGGGGGAACAAGGCGACGTGCCAAGCATGGGAGAAAGCCGCGCCAGCCACGCCTTTTCTCTCTCGCATCAGGGGAGGTGTTCTATCCCAGTTTTCCTATTCTTTCAGGGGGGAAAGACCCTGCGGAGACCACACCTGCCCAGACTGGGGGAGGTAAAGGGTGGTGAAATACATCACATGGGCTTTTAGATCACATGTGGAGAATGGCACCATGGTAGATCCTACCTCATTGGGAGGGAGAAGTTGCTACAAACATGGCGACCGGGTGTCCGTGAGGACTGCCCAAGGGAGATGCATAGGAGCCCGTCATGTGGAGCACCTATTCCAGTACAGGGTAAATTGAGTACCCGCATTGGTCTTGGTTGGCAAATTCCTCTGCTGAATTCCTGGACCAGAGGGCTAGGGAGGAGGCATCCAGGGAGCCGAGTTAGTGGGATCTCCTGGGATAAAAGTGCACAGTATTACCTCAGCGGAGGGAAAAGGCGCTAGGTGCCCGGTCAGTTGTCATCGCGTTACCGAGTTTCTACCGGCTAGGACTTGAGAAAACATGGGACGAAACTGACTGAACCCTGAGATTGTAAAATCTCGTAAAGGATGCCACACTTCTCGTCGAGTAAGCTCGCACTCTCAAGGGGGCGGGCACGGCCTGGGTGTGATAGGCCAATGTTATGGCATCAACGACCTAGTGGGAAACCCTCTGTTTGGAGACAGCGTTCCCTTTCCGCTGTCCACCAAAGCAGACAAAGACCTGCTCAGAATGTCTAAAGCACTGCGTGCAGTCCAAATAGATACGCAAAGCACATAGCGGACACAGCAACGAAGGGGTTGGGTCTGCTTCCTCCCGGGGCAGCGCTTGTAGGTTCACTACCTGATCTCTGAAGGGAGTCGTAGGAACCTTGGGCACGTAGCCCAGTCGCGGTCTTAGGATCACATGAGTGTCTGCCGGACCGAACTCCAGGCAGGTGTCGCTGACAGAGAACACTTGCAGGTCCTTGCAGCACGTTCAGGAGGGCCGTCTTCAGAGAGAGGGCCCTGAGTTCGACTGATTCTAGTGGCTCGAAGGGGGGTCTCTGAAGGCCCGAGAGGACCACTGAGAGATACCAGGAGGGGAATAGACTTGGCCGGGAGGCATTCAACCTCCAGGCACATCTTAGGATCCTGATAATTAAGTCGAGCTTACCTAAAGACTTGCCGTCTACTGTGTCGTGGTGGGCTGCGAATAAGCCTCCCCTCCAGCCTCTCCTGCAGAAATGAGAGCACAGACCCAACTGCGCACCTCTGTGGGTCTTCAGCCCGGGAAGAACACCAATTTGCGAACAAGCGCCACTTTAGGGCGTAAAGTTGCCTGGTAGAGGGAGCTCTGGCTTGGTTGATTGTGTCTACGACAGCAGGTGGTAGGCCAACTAGATCTTCCACATTCCGTCCAGGAGCCAGACATGGAGGTTCCAGAGGTCTAATTACGGATGCCAGAGGGTGCCCCGTCCCTGAGAAAGAAGGTCCTTCCTCAGGGGAATTCGCTAGGAGTACGTGATACGAGAACCAAGTTCGAGAGTGCCAATAGGGGGCCACTAGAATGACTTGTTCCTCATCCTCCCTGACCTTGCACAGCACCTGTGCAAGAAGTCTCATTGTGGGAAATGCGTACTTGCGCAGCCCTGTGGGCCAGCTGTGTGCCAGCGTGTCTGTCCCGAGGGGAGCATCCATTCGGGCGTACCAGAGTGGGCAGTGGGAACTCTTTCGGGAGGCGAATAGGTCTACCTGTGCATTGCCAAACCGTTCCCAAATCAGCTGCACTGACTGGGGGTGAAGCTTCCACTCTCCGCTGGGCAAGCGTTGTCATGATAGTGCGTCCGCTACCAATTTGAGATTGCCCGGGATGTGAGTGGCACACAGTGACTTGAGTTAGTGGCTCCAAAGGAGGAGACGATGAGCGAGTTGTGACATGTGATGGGAGCATACGCCGCCTTGGCGATATATGTATCATGCTACCGTGGTGGTGCTGTCTGACCAGATCAAGATGTGCTTGCCCTGAATTAGCGGGAGAAACATCTGCACGGCAAGAAGTACAGCCAACAACTCTAGGCAATTGATTTGCCAGTGCAGTGGGGCTTTCTAACGGCCCTCGGCTGTGTGCCCATTGCACACAGCACCCCAACCCAGTTTGGATGCGTCTGTTGTGACCAGAATGCATCGGGACACCTGCTGCAAAGGGACTCCAGTCCGTAAAAAGCAGAGGTCTGTCCAGGGTTTGAAAGTTTGTCGGGAGACAGAGGTGATGAACACATGGTGCATGCCGCGGCGCCATGCTCGTATCAGGACTCGAGTCTGGAGCCAGTGCTGAAGTGGTCTCATATGCATCAACCCCAGCGGTGCGACCGCCACGGAGGATGCCATCCAGCGTGACGGATTGGGAAGTGAGGGCCACACATCCAAACTCCGTGCTAGGGTCACTAAGGGGACGATTATTTTTTACATACCCAGCGGGCCTTCGCAGCGGGGCGGAGTAGATAATGAGGTGTCGAGAGGCAAAAAATGCATCCCGAGGCTCTGGTGCTGAGAGAAGAATTACCTTGCTCCGCACACCTGGCGGGGGGCGGGTTAGTGACTGAGGAGGTGGTCCCATGGAGGCATCCTCTAGACTCATCAGAACCGGCCGGCCGGGAGACAACAGTTGTGGGGCTGGAAGCGAGAGGTCTGCTTCCAATGTGGCAGAGTGCCGTGAGAACAGCATTTGCGGGCCAGGTGACCCAGAGACAAAGGAAATTGCTCTTTTATTGAGAATGTGGGTACCGCAGCCCAAAGGGGGTGCGGCAAAGAAAATAAACTCAACTGAGGATTCTCCTCCCGGCCCTCTACCAGGGGATGGAGTGGTCTGCTTACCAGCTCCGGAGCAAACGTCTTGGTCCCTGGGTCATCCGTCTCAGGAACGCTTGGGAGCCTTCCGGGTCCTCGAAGGGCTTCATGAGACAGGGGGTGTGCGCTTCCTGCAGGGTGCTCAATGCTGGGGCTGAGAGGACAGCCACAGGAGGACGCCCTCGGTGGGCAGACGGAGCACGGTCCGTGCTGGAGGTGCGACAGGGCATGATGTGAGATATGGCCTCCATCTGCTTTTTCACTGCTGAGAACTGCTGGGCGAAGTCCTTGACGGTGTCGCCAAAAAGGCCAAACTGGGAGACAGGAGCGTTGATGAAGCATGCTTTGTCTGCTTCATGCATCTCGGCCAGGTTCAGCCACAGATGTCGTTCCTGAACTACAAGAGTGGCCATCGCCTGCCCCAGTGACCGTGCTGTGACCTTCGTGGCCCTGAGGGTGAGGTTGGTTGCTGAGCGCAGTTCCTGCAGCATGTAAGGATCAGGACTACCTGCAGATCTTTAAGTGCCTTGGCCTGGTGGACTTGCAGGAGGGCCATGGCATGCAGGGTGAAAGCGGCTTGTCCAGTGGCACTGTAGGCTTTGGAGGTCAGTGAAGACGTCATCCTACAGGCCACCACCAGGTGGTGGCCTTCTTGGGACATAGATGGATAGCAACTGCTCTGTCCACCTGGGGGACCGTCATGTATCCGTGGGCTGCTCCGCCATCGAGGGTAGTGAGAGTGGATGAGCGAGAAGCATGATGACGGGCGGTGAAGGGTGACATCCACGAACTCGTCAGCTCATCAAGCACTTCCGTAAAGAAAGGAACTGGGGGGGGGGGGGGGGGGGGGGCGTGGCTGTGAGCGCCACGCAGACCCGATGGAACTAATCATCCAGCCGAGAAGGCTGTGGGGAGGATGGAGGGCCTGGGCAAGCATGTCGGACATCTGGGCGTAAGCCTCAGACTGGGCATGCTGACCCAAAGGTGGCAGCCCAATCAAGTCTTCAGCATCAGACGGCAGACCACTCTCCGATGCAGTGGCGAGCTCATCCAGTTGCCTCGAGCCCGGACGGAAGTCAACGAGCGCACCAGGGGGTGGGTGGTTCTTGGGGACATACCTGGTGAAACCAAGCCCACTGCCATCCCCAAATCGCCTCCATCGCCAGCCAGGTCATCCTCAATCCCTGGGGAGGAAGGAGCGACGTGGGGGGCGGCTGGAGTGGCGTTCCTTCTTAGGAAGGAAAGCCGCGACCGCAACACTGCCATGGTAAGAATCTCGCAATGAGAACACAAACCATCCACAAATGCTGCCTCAGTGTGATCGTGGCCCAGACACACGAGGCAGCACCTGTGACCATCAGGAATGGAGAGCACTCGACCGCATCCAGGAACTACACAGGGGCGGAAAGGCATCTTTATAAAGACGCGTCTTGAAAAGGACATTCAACGCCACTGTGTATTGCTCTTTTAGAGAAAAATACTCCTTTAGGAAATGTCAAATTTGAATTGAATAACTTTAAAAACAGATGGTGTAGTTTCAGCAAATTCAGCACATAGTTAAGATGGATTATGGGTGGGTAGTCAGCAAGACAAAGGTTGTTGTGTCGAAATACTACATGCAAAAGAAGTGCAACTGCTTAGTGAAATTTTCCCCACAGTTGTTTGGCATTTTATCCACAGTGGTGACTGTATCTGAGCCTGATATAGATCTCCTTTTCATGACATAACAACTAAACACTGGAAATGCATTTGGGTTCTGCAGGTGCAACGTGTTCACCTGCAGTGCAGATGACAGCTCGCAATCCAGCAGAGACGCACAAACACTCTCATATTCATTGAGACCCAAAGCTCTGGAATGTATTGATTTCAATATCTCTGCAGGAACAAAAAATAAATAAAAAATAGTAAAGCGAGAGCGATGAAAAAAGAAAGCAGAAGCAGAGAGGATGATGGGAGGATGATGAGAGGTAGCCAGAAAGAAATATAGAAAAAGAAACATGTACATTATGTGGAAAAAAAAAAAAAAGTATGTGAGCTCTGCTGAAAACATTAATAAATAAAATTCTAAGCAGCCCTACCTGGTTTGCTAGTCTAGCTGATCTCCCAACCTGGCAAATCTGGTCGTCAGTTTCTAAAACTTCTCTAAAACCAGCAAATAGACCAGGCTGGAATTTAGCAATTTAGCTTTTTGAAAGTTTAGTTTGATTTATTTTATTCAATATATTTTCATCCCCATGACAATGGTCTTATTTATAATCATCCAATGAATATTGATGGTAAAACAACACCAACACATTTGTATCTCATATTCTCAAATCGTTATGGTGAATTAATGCCAGACACATTCCACATATGTCTTGGCACTCTCTGAGAAAAAACTAACAAAACAAAAACTCTGAACTGAATCTCTCAATTCAAGTCAAGTTGTTAGGATGCAGAAGATGTTTCTTTACTACATTTTTTAATGTCTGATTTGTAATGTTGCAGTTTAGCCAACTGGTGAGTAACTTTATTTACTCACTTTACTTGCATTTGGCACTTTAGTGCTTGGCTAACCAGGATGGGAGGCCAGCCAAGACCAGCTATAATTTCAGCTGTTTTTGTTTTCAAAAGGGTAGGGGAAAAGGAGAATTTGTCTGAGATTGCATAATGTTTAATGTTTTGCATAAGGTCTGATGCGCAAGTATGCATTTCCCCAGGTGAGCCTTTTTGCATAGGTGCTGTACAAGGTCAGGGAGGACGAGGAACAAGTCACTCTAGTGGGCCCCTATTGGCCCTGTCAGAGTTGGTTCTCGGGTCTTGTAATCCTTGCGACAGCCCCTCCCTGGCGAATTCCCCTGAGGAAGAACTGTCCTTCTCAGGGATGGGACACCCTCTGGCATCCGCACACAGACCTCTGGAACCTCCATGTCTGGCCCCTGCATGGGATGCGGAAGATCTAGTTGGCCTAACACCTGCTGTCGTAGACACGATCAACCAAGCCAGAGCTCCCTCTACCAGGCAACTTTACGCCCTGAAGTGGCGCTTGTTCGCAAATTGGTGTTTTTCCTGGGCTGAAGACCCACAGAGTAGTGTTAATTTTGTTACCTATTTTTAATTTAGTCTTAGTCTTGTGCCAAATGTCCTTGTTAGTTTTAGTCATATTTAGTCATTCACATATCTTTTTTTGTTAGTCAAGTTTTAGTCGACTAAAAGTCTCGTCATTTTAGTCTAGTTTTAGTCACAAGAAAACTCAATATATCGTAGTCAAGTTTAAGTCAAAACATTTTAGTCTTTTTTTAAATAAATTATTTCTGAGATTAATTCTGAGATAACCATTTCAGACAAATAATGTTTCACACATGGATGGATATATTTTATATGACAAAGTAAATTACCAACTTAATGCAAGTTATACATGGTATTGCACACACCATTATTGATGATATTTGGAGAAATATTACATGTAATTGTTAAACTTGATTTCCTTACATATAAATTAGCTTTTCTGACTAATTACATTCATTTGATTATGATGTGAAGGCCCACACATGCATGTGGCAAAGTAAGTTACATAAAATATATATATAACCTGCATAATGTATGTGCCACAACACCATAGCTAACTGGTTAATTTACAGCGTAGATACGTAAAATCAAAATTAGCTTATGAGATGTTAATTTAAGTTAACTTACCTGAATGTGTGGGTGGTTAGCCTTTAGATGTCGCTTAAAGTTGGTGGTGTTTTCCCCCGATATTTTTTGTCTGCAGTGCTTACCGTCAGTTATGACACATTCTGACTTTTTGTCAATATCATTGTACCTAAAATGTGACCAAATATTGAGCCTCTTCCTTCTACCTAGCATGTCGTCGGCGCTCGTCGCGTGTTCGCCACTATCTATGATTGTTGTTTTCTTGCTCCATGTAGTTTCATGTTGCAGCCACAGGAGTATGAGACCTGTAACTGTTACTTGAGCAACAGCGCGAACTCATTCGGAATATTTTGAAGGCGTAAGAGCTGAATATTCTATCTCATGATGAAAAAGTAGAGACGATTCTATACGAAAATGAAGAGAGATTTTATCTTAGTTTTTATTTTATGCAAAACATTTTAGTCTTGTCTTTTTTCGTCAACAATAATGCATGTTAATTTAGTCTTAGTCAGCGTTTTTGGACATTGGTGCAGTCTCGTCATCGTCTCGTCTTAGTCATGGAAAAAAAGTTTGTTGACGAACATATTTAGTCTCGTCTCGTCTGACGAAATTAACACTGCCACAGAGGTGCGCAGCTGGGTCAGTGCTCTCATCCCTGCAGGAGAGGTTGGAGGGGAGGCTGTCCCCCTCCACCTTGAAGGTGTATGTAGCTGCTATCTGGCCCACCACAACGCAGTAGACGACAAGTCATTGGGCAAGCACGAATCCCTCCCGGCCAAGCCTGTTCTAAAAGCCCATGTGATGTATTTCACCACTCTTTACCTCCCCCAGTCTGGGCAGGTGTGGTCTCTGCAGGGTCTTCCCCCCTGAAAGAATATGAAAACTGGGAAAGATCGCCTTCCTGATGCGTATGATAGCGTTAAGATTGCCCCAGCAGCTTTAACTCTATGCGAGAAACGGCGTGGCTGGCGTGGCCTGCTCCCATGCTTGGCATGTCGCCTTGCTCCCCCCTGTCGGGGGTAAAGAACCAGAAGGCTTTGACGATTTTATGGGGCATTGGGGAAGGGTACATGCAGCCTGACACAGCAGTACGTGTACTGCTCCTGTGTCAGCAGTACACGTACACAGCTCAGCGCATGGCATGATTTAAATTGGACCCTTAGTGTCGCTTCTTCGACACAATGTCGAAGTAAACGACAGACGGGGAACGTCTAGTTTATGGATGTAACCTCCGTTCCCTAATGGAGGGAATGAGACGTTGTGTCCTCCCGGCCATGTCGCTGAACCGAGCCACTGTTGCGGCCGAACCTCATTGTCGGCTCCTCAGAAAAATCCTGAATGAAACAGATGCATTTCCCTTCCTTTATACCCGTATGTCAGGGGCGGGACATGCAAATTCTGTCTGCCAATTTCTCATTGGCCTTTTCTCATAGATCAGAGATGCAAAAAGCTCTCAAGAGAGACCCCTAGTGTCGCTTCTTCGACACAACATCTCGTTCCCTCCATCAGGGAACGGAGGTTACATCCGAAACCTAGACGTTTCTACTGACAGACCCTCAACCCCTAGATTTTGAGCGAGCCTTCTCAGATACATACGCTTTAGGCAGCTCCATATACCACAATGCAACTCATCACAGCAGATCACGCTTCATCAACCCACACCCCACAAAACTATATCAACACTGAATGATATAACGGAAAGCTGTTTACAACTGTATGTGAAGTTAGGTAAAATAAGCAGTTTAAAATAGTTATACTGAGATTTAAACACATAACATTTGTACCTTAAACTGAAACAGTCTATGTATTAATTGCAGTTTTACCATTTTCATTTGTGTAAAATTGTATTAATCCTTTCTATTAAAATGTTTATTCATACAAAACATGATGCATACAGTATATAAGTATCTAAAATTACAACAAAACTTTACCTGAACCTGTGATTGCATCAATCTCTGAAGACATTGTTTTCTCAGGTGCAAAAATTGGCAAATAATTCCACAAAATGACATCAGTCCTATTGCAAGAGCGATATTGTGCACCAAGTGATCAAGGTCTTAGGCCTTTCCATTTCAGCCCACTGCACAGGTTCTGCCAATAGTGGACACTAGCACAACGTCAGCAATGACTTACATCAGAGTCCATGAGATGGAAGTTAGCGAGGGTAGGGGGTAATTACTCGTCGAGTACTCAAGGGGCAATTACATGTTCATAACATGTCTGACAAACGACTATGGCTGCTGCATTATGTCTTGTTGTTCCAGTCTATTCATTATTATAGGCTGTTACAAAATGTACAAAAGATTGCATAATCAAAATATAATGCATCATATTTTGTCATTATGTGAAGATTCGCTGACCAGCTCTGAAAGAAAGTGCAAAATGCACGTCTGTCTGTTCTTCCTTCAGGTTACCGTCGTAATCTTAGTAAGTGCGCACCATTTTATTTTTATTTTTTGTGACTGTCTGATCCGTCTATATCCAAATAATAGGAGACGCCATAACCATCACATTTTTAATATGCGTGTTAAATTTGTGTGCATATGGATGTTCTATAAATTGAATGACTGATGAGCTGACGTGTTGTTGGTTTTGTTGCGACAATCTCAACCTCAATTAATGTACATGATCTCTCCTCTTAGAAAAGTCAAAGAATAGAAGAAAAATTGTATCATTTTTCATTGAGAAATTATATTGCAGGGCGAGAGAAATTGAAAGAATGGATATATATATAGATATATATATATATATATATATATATATATATATATATATATATATATATATATATATATATATATATATATATATATATATATATATATTACATATTATCTCCAAATGGTTGCTATTGCTAGAATAATTTTTGACTTTGACATTGTTCAATAATGCAGTTTAATTACAAAACAAAATAAATACATAGAAATCTCCCACTGTCTGAATGTTTGACAAGTTCAATTAGTGATAGCTAAATGATTAGTAGTAAAATACGAATTGTTACATTTTTAGTTCGATAAAAAAAAATTGCTCTACACCTTTAAAGAATTGCCATAGCTCTTTACGGAAATGTATTTACATATGTAAATTTGACGTCTTGCATAATAAATTATGTCATCATGTGCTTTAGCTACTTGTAGCGACATTTCAGCGAGCCTTTGGCAACTTCCCATGAGAAAGAGTTGGCAACATTGTGCGTGTGTGTGTGTGTGTCCAAATGTTCACTCTTGTGAGGAAAGCCGCGATGCTCTGTATTGCTGTTGCTGTGATTCATGAAGCGAGTCTGAATTTCCACTTTTCAACTGCGGAATGTGCAACGGAATGACACTTTATACCGTATATCTAACTTGGAAACTCGTGCAGAAATCTTCATTCATTTCGTCGAGATGCAGGTGTGTGTTATGTCACACAGGTCAGGGTGGTGTAGGCAGTGACAATAATTCACTTTTATTAAATAATAACCATTAATGAGTCAAAGTTCTTCCATTAAATTATAATAAAGCGTGTTGAGCAAACGTTTTGCAGAGACAGGTGTACAAAACACGATTAATTACACTCTCTTTTGATGATCGTAATGATAGCATTGCAGCGTTTGGTTGCTATGAGACCTCTCTGAAAATCAATGTACCCCTAAAAATCACAATGTAATCAATCTAAAAATTAAAAATAGCTCCCTCTTTGACATGTGAGTGTGTATAGTTGTCAGGTATTTGTCACTGGATTTCGAATTAAGTGAAAAGTCACATCATGCGGGATCACTATCGATAATCATTCTCATGATTGATCATTGCTGCTACGTCCGAGTACTCAAGTGCTCATGCCCATCCCCAGTAGGGGGTAAAATTTGATGTGGAACGCAGCCTAAAACTCTTGTTTTAGCAAAGTTAATGACCAAATTTCAGCCATGCAACTCTGTGTGGGTTCTTTGAGCTTGTTATATCTTACCCAATTGACTTGCTAACATTTGACAACGTCCGAGTACTCAAGTGCTCATGCCCATCCCCAGTAGGGGGTAAAATTTGATGTGGAACGCAGCCTAAAACTCTTGTTTTAGCAAAGTTAATGACCAAATTTCAGCCATGCAACTCTGTGTTGGTTCTTTGAGCTTGTTATATCTTAGCCAATTGACTTGCTAACATTTGACAATTTATGTCAATCAGCTCACTTGGTGTAAGCTGGTCGTTTGACATGTTTTTGGGTAGCCAATCAACTTGTGTCTCTCTTTGTGTAATATTTAAATTGCTTAGTTTTGCAGACAAGACGGTTTTACTGCAGCGAGCTGTGAGAGTTATTTCTCTGAAACCTCGGTAAAATGCTCAGTAAAGCCTGTCTTGCGTTTTGTCTAATTTTGCAGCAACAGCAGCATGTCCTCATATTTAACTCATTATGTATTTTCTATCAGTAGCAAGTCTCCGTACTTGCTCTACAGCAGCAGCAGCATTAGCGTAACAAATCTAGTCTGCCAAGACAATATCCTTTCAATATGCCATACCCACATTAACATGCAAAATCTTTCCGAGAGCTGCAATGACTGAAATATAGTTCCCTGCATAGTTTACTGTTGTCCATTATTGCTTTTACACTGCAAATCCATCTGACAACCTCCAAATGTGGTTTGAATAATCAAATCGCAAAATGTTTTGGATCCTGTTTAAGCCTCAATTTAACACTGAACAATCGGATCACTCAAGACAGATCTCAATATCAGATGTAAACAGGGTATTAAACATCAGCCTTATCATGGCATACTACAAGTTCAAGTGCATTGAATAAAGGCATAATCTTTCCCATGCCAAACTTGTCACTAAGTGCCACTTAAAAGCAAGCGACTGACAAAGACCATTGATAAACGTGGCTGTGATGTATTCTGGTGAGCATGTTAGAGGAGCATGATGTGTTTGTTAGGTTAAGGTGGAGTAAATCCACCTTATCCATGTTCCATCCTTTCTTCAAAGCCAAATCATTCAATAATAATGTGCATAGTGATTGTCATTCTGTCCATAATTTAATAGAAGAAAACAAAGCCATTTTGCTCTATGGCAGACCTTTGATCTTAATACAATAACATTCTTTTATTCCTTTATTTTTTTACCCTTTGTACACTGTAAAACCAGATTGTTAAGTTTAATTAGATAATTTATAGATGACGAATTTTTCTTTAGAAGATCCATTTCCTTTTGAGTTGCCTTTGTGGGGTATTTGTGCTCTTTATCAGTGAAGCAAGTGACAAACAATGTAAATTGAGTAAGCCATCACTTTTAATTATCCAGCTGTTATTTTTGGTTAGGAGACTAAATTTAAAATGATTTTGTGGTTTGTGTGAATTCACAGTAATTATTTGTGGCAAACTTTCTGTCAGCTCTTTGGAATGCCATTTGGGTCATAGCGATTCTTCACTGCTAATGATTAAGCCCAAACAGATTCTTCAGACTTTGCATTTTCTTGTATTAATAGCTGAAAGCATAATCATACTAGTGACAGTACGGATGTGCAGCGAAGCCATTGTCTGTATCTGTTACTATTACAAAATTATCTGTATTCGGATATATAACTCTCTTACATTTTGGCTATAGATTCTATATATACATTTTGCCTCAGAAAGGCCTAATTAAATATTATTATTAATAATAATAATAATTTCTATTATTATTATTACATTTATTATTATTATTATTATTTTAATTATTGTTATGTATTTCTATCATTGATATATTCTTTATTTTTTCTCACAAGATGAAGCTAAATATATAGGCAACATAAACTGTGGAATATGTTGTTAACTGTGTTTTCTCCTGGTATTTCGGACATTAATATCTGCTAAAACAGAATTTTAATTTATGTCAGAGCAGTGTGCAAGTATAACAACGTTATTCTGGAAGCACGAGATGTGAAGCAATAAAATGTCAAATGTAAAGCACACTGTGGAGGGCAGGGCGGGGCCGTGATGCTGCACACCCGGCCCCTAATCAGGCTGATCAAGCCCGAGAGGGATAAAGGCGATCGGAGGCGGCAGTTCGAGAGTTACGGGCAGATGCCCTGCACGTGTTTATGTTTGTGTCTTTTTGTTTTAGTTTATTATTAAACTATTATTTATATTGTTAAGCCGGTTCTTGCCTCCTCCTTTCCCTTTTACCTTGTTACACACACATTTTGCAACGAATATTAAATACAAATACGAATATTAAAATTAAATGTGAATATTGAAATTACAATCAGTTAATATAACCTACAAACTGAAAGCACTATACATATCTATCAGAAAGTTTTATGATACATTCGAGGCTTATTTTTTGTTCACATATTTTTATGGAGGACATAATTAATTAGTTAAATTACATGTGCAGAATTAGAGAAATGCAGTGGAATAAATTGCAAAATTAACCCTCTATATATTTCTAAAAAAAAAACCTTTTTTTTTTTTTTTGCAATCCTCAGTGTATTCTGGAATATTCTGAATATATTTACACTATATGAAGTATTTAAACACCTATGGAGCATTTAAACATTTTTTGGAATAAAGGATTAACCAGATAATTACCTTAATTGATAATGTGTATATAAATGTGATCAATTTACAGTCAAGCTCAGCTACAAAATCATTACTTCTCTAGTCAGGAATTCAAAAGCACTCAGGTTGGTTTATAAATCCTACATGTGAATTGTGTTAAACATTTGGAGTTAATGTGTTACAGATCAGACATTTCAAGAAGTGAAAAATGTATATGATATAGTTAATACTCTTGAGTCTTGACAAGCTTAGATTTCTAAGATGAGCATAATTAACGGAGATTGTCTGCAAACGACAGCCAGTCGAGAATGTGGCCATCCAATCTGAACTGAAATCACATTGTATGCATTTACATTCACACCTTTACACTGAATTCGTTATTTGTTTTGATGTCATTATTTGTGCCTTTTCGAATACGGTATTCGGCTTCGGGCACATTCCTAAGCCACATTATTTTATGAATCAAAGGGCAGGAGATGTGAAAACATGCACGAAATCAGCAGGGCTTTATGTGCAGTTCTGTGGGCACAGATTTCATGTGGGCCTGCTAATGACTCTTGATGGTGCTCTTGTTTAACAGTGAATAGAGTTCAATATAGTGGGAAATTAGAGCAGTAGTGGACAGCAGAGAACCACTGATTTAAACAGGAGTAGTTACTTTGCAGCTACCTTACTGTAAGAAAGCTAGAGGAATACAATGATCACCTTGGTAACCACTTACCAAGCATCTGAAGGAGCAGCGAATTTGCCTCATTATGATTCAACCACAATGGCAACGACATCTCACATTGTGAAGTGAATCCTGGTCAATGAACAAGGTTCTATTACCTCTTTTTTTATAACACAATGTTCTGCATGCCCTTTGCATATAGAATAAGCTTAAATTCCAGAGTTTCTATGAATTGTGTTAGCAGTAAGATCTCTGTAATCATCGCCTTTCTACTCAGTAGTTAAGGTCCATCAGGCTGGTGAGACCGACAGGTTATGTAAGCATTTGGTTGTCTTCACTCAATCTACAATTAAGGGACCTTGGCAGCCAGCAACTTTAACAAAAATAAGCTGGCAGTACAGCAAACAGAACTGGTTTCCCCAAAACAAAATATGCTATGGCCTCTGTCTAGGTCTACATAGCTCTTTTCTGAAAACAGTCTAACTCAGTTTTCTCACTTTCATCACCAGAGAGACCAAAATAATCTGTATGAAAAAAAATTATTACAGTCAAAACAATCTAAAGAAGGTAAGCAGGGACCAGCCTGTCTGTTTTGAGTTCGATGTTTATGGCTTGTTTCAAGGTGTTTACAGCAGGTCATGGTCTGAGAGTCCTTCAGGTGCCTATTGGCAAACTCCAGGTGGGCTTGTCATGTGCCTTTTACTGAGGAGTGGCTTCCATCTGGCCTCTCTACCATACAGGCTTGATTGGTGGAGTGCTGCAGAGATGGTTGTTCTTCTGGAAGGTTCTCCTTTCTCCACAGAGAAACGCTGGAGCTCTGTCAGAGTGACCATCGGGTTCTTGGTCACCTCCCTGACTAAGGCCCTTCTCCCCCGATCGCTCAGTTTGGCCGGGCGGCCAGCTCTAGGAAGAGTCCTGGTGGTTCCAAACTTCTTCCATTTACAGATGATGGAGGCCACTGTGCTCATTGGGACCTTCAATGCTGCAAACATTTTTCTATACCCTTCCCCAGATCTGTGCCTTGATACAATCATGTCACGGAGGTCTACAGACAATTCCTTGGACTTCATGGCTTGGTTTGTGCTCTGACATGCACTGTTAACTGTGGGACCTTATACAGACAGGTATGTGCCTTTCCAAATCATGTCCAATCAACTGAATTTACCACAGGTGGACTCCAATCAAGGACTCCAACCTGAGCTCAATTTTGAGTGTCATGGCAAAGGCTGTGAATACTTATGTACATGTGATTTTTTTATTTGTAATAAATTTGCAAAGATTTCAAACAAACTTCTTTCACGTTGTCATTATGGGGTATTGTTTGTAGAATTTTCAGGAAAATAATGAATTTAATCCATTTTGGAATAAGGCTGTAACAACAAAATGAGGATAATGTGAAGCGCTGTGTATACTTTCCGGATGCACTATATATTTCAAGTCTTCTGAAGCCATATGATAGCTTTGCGTGAGGAACAGAAATTTAGGTCTTTATTCACTGAAACACTGATCGTGACAACACTTTTGGTATGATATTATGTGGTGCCTTACATGTATCACAGCAGTTCTGGGGTGACTGTGTTATGCAAAAAGCAAAATTAAATCCCAAGCAGATGAGATTTTTAGAGTTAATGGTCTATCGAGTTTTTAATCAACAAAACCTACCTACCACCCTACCCTAAACCTTCAACCTAAACCTACATGATAGAGTCATAAAAGCAAAATGTGGCATGAAAAATTCAATTGCTGAAGCAATATGCCATTTTGTGGTGCTTCTATTACACTTTCGTCTTATGTGTCAACTCTTTCACAGTGCTCTTCAGGACTTATACCCCTGTCCATTGCACCACAAGTGCAACCCTCTATCAACTGAGATACTGCAAAATTTGATCAAGCTAATTGCATTGCAAGTCATGCATTATAGTAAAAGTGTTAAGATATCATAATTGTGTGAGGAACATGGAGAAAACTGCTGTAAAAAAAAGAGATCATGAATCATTTTTGTTGAGACACCTCTAGAGATTAATACAACAGGAATGTGCTGCAATACATAGAAGGTGTCATGAAAAATGTATTTTACAAAAATGTAAAGTAGTCATATTAATGTAATTTTATGAAAGCAGGTTGTTTTACTATAGCAATCCTTCACTTTCATGTATGGAAACGAGCAGCTTGGATATTCTGCTAAAAATAACTCCTTTTGTGTTCCACAGTAGAAGAAAAAAATCATTAAGGTTTCAAATTACACAATGGGGAGTAAATACTTTGAATTTGAATTTGAACTACCTCTTTAACTAGACAAAAGCCTGGAACTCATTTTGAAATTTCTCCACTAAAAAGACTTCTTTGTATAAGCAAAAAAATAAAAAATAAAAATAAAAATAAAAAAATCTTCCCTTTTTCCTTAAAGAAAATTCTAAACCTTGAAACTCCATTATTGAACACAATAATATCAGTCACAGCTGCAGGCAGACTCTGAATCTAGACTTTGATGATCACGACTGCTTACTTCTAAATTGTTCTGTCTACCTACATTTCATAATTTACCAGAGATTATTAACTGCTCAAAGAGGACTTACAGACATTAAATACTTTTCTGTTAAGATGCATTGAAATGATGTGTATTGTGAAAAGTGCTATACAAATAAAAATGACTTTATTATTCGAAAACCTGTACAGGCAATGTCTATTGCAAAATTTTCTCAAGATGGATTGACTGTAATCACATACAATAACTGGAAGCACATAACGCAGCCATACTTCCTGTGTTAGTCTTGGGAAGAGATATATAAACAATCATAGAAGAATCTGAAGTGTTAATCATTCTGCAACCAGCAAGGTAATTAAATTACAAAATGAAGCGGTGAAATCAAGAACTCGCTAAGAGGCGGAAGCTTCTCTCTTGATCACCGAAAATTGCTGCGTCGACCTCTACCTGTCTTACAGCTTCTGGAAGACTTAATGTGAGCGAGCATGAAGCTGGGAGAAAAATCAACTTTCATACAGATTCTGTTTAGAAAGGTGGGAAATTTATAAAGAGCTTTGGTACTTTAGAATGTTTAGCATTGGGGGAAAACTAGTTAGACCTAATCAAATAACTCCTGCTCACTTGAAAACGTAATATCCACCATTTGCATATTGCTCACATCTGCAGAAGCAAAAATGCCGTTGGCAAGAAGGTCTTTGCTACACCAAAAATAGGTGAAAATGCTGCTTTCGTAATATTCTCTACAGTGGAGTGTGATTTTATTGGGAATAACATAATAATTTTCACTCTGCAGAAAGTTCCGGCGCAGATGTTTCAACAGCCCTGCAGCCTAAGGGAGACGATGAATAGCACGAAGCCTGCTGTTTTCCAGAGCGTTCACACAGCATGCACTGCCGAATGAGCCCATTTGTATGAGGGGAGACTATACAGTCTACTCTATACAGTCTGTGTATAGAGAGAAACTATACACTATACATTGTACACACATTTTCAGTATAAAATCATTTTGCCCTATGTAAAATGTATTTCATATTAAGACAATGAGAGTTATAGAGGAGTTATGCAATTCCTTACTGTACCAACCCAGTGTCCCAGGAGAGTACAATACACAGACAGAATGATAAAGGGCAGATATGATCATAAATGTAAAACTAAAGGGTTTCTAACCTGTATTGAGCTTGGAAGTGCTCTTGTACAAAACTGTGTCGGGTTCCAGGCTGCTGTGAGCTTTCTGGGCCAGAACAAAAACTCTCCTCATCTCCCACAAGACCCTAAGAGGTGCAAAAGAGAGAGAATGAATGGAAAAAAAATATGTTCAGCAGGTTTTTAGATACTGTTTGCGATGTGTTGCTATAGTTTACACAGGATAGATTAGACAGAGGTATATATGACATATGATTTAAGCGCGACATTGTTTACAATTTAGCAAAAACAATCTTAGTAAAAAACTAAACATTTTGGAATTTACGAAAACTTAAACTAGTGTATGATATAACATAACAAACAGAAATAGCAAAAATGCTTATTTTTTATTTGTACTAATTTTATCGCTAGACTGGATTTTGACGCAAAATGCATCAACATTCATAGAATTCACATGCATTGTAATACAGAAGGCTGAGTTTAGGGTTTAGCAGTTTGTCTACTGGATGATTTGGCCTAGATTTCTTTGGAATTTGTATCTAAACTATTCCTTTTCTCCTCTTATATGCAAATTTCAGCCCTTGGATACTTGGTTGATGTTTTTAGTACTTATCTGAGGCAAGAAAGAAAGAAAGAAAGAAAGAAAGAAAGAAAGAGAAAAAAAAGAGAAAGAAATAAAAAGTTTAGGCTGCCTCCCTGTATACAAACAAAGAGAAAATAAAAACTCGACAAAGAGAGTACTACATACAAGAAAACGTAGTCTTGATGATTTTCATGCTAGCTTTACAAATGAACATAACTGATGCAGTTCCTGAAAAAGGCAGAACGTGACTGAGGTACAGGCGTAGTGAAAGCTAAAAGTCCTGTCAGTTTATGATATCATCCTCTCACATTTTGTGATGTGCAGCTGAATGGACTGCACACAGGAGCCTGACGTCTAACCAAGGATGAATCATTTGTTGTATTTCTCATTTGTAAATCGCTTTGGATAGGGACGTCTGATAAAGTTTGAATTTAAATGTAACAAAGGAAGAAACCTACACTCAGTGGTGCACAGCTTTCAGTGTGTCATTGCCAGTGCTGGGTAGTAACGGATTACATGTATTATGGATTATGTAATGAGATTACAAAATTAAGGATTTATAATTAGATTAAATTATATTTAAAAATACTCGTAATCCGATTACAGTTACTTATTCATAGATTACATGATTACATATTAATCAGGCAAAGGCAGTAAATCGTTTTATAATTTATTGATTCCTTTAGTTTTTCTTTTTCTTTTTTTTTAAATATTTAAATTTATATCGGCCTACAGCTGATATAAATTCAGTAAGCCTTTGAGAATGTCAAATGGAGGGGTGGGGGTGGAATTACAGAACCAGTTGCATTTGTGCAGTGAAGTTAATTTTAATTTCACAAATTGCATTTGTGCTCAGCTTCAAAAATGTAAATGAATGTGCTTTTGTGACAACTTTGTTTTTTTTGTTATGTTGATTAACATAAATAATTGATCTGATCTGTTACCACACATGGATGACATTTGTAACGCCAAAATTGCCATCCAGTGCAAAATGCCTTTTTATTTCACTCTGGAATACACAAATTAACAAATTACAAATTAAATTCTTTTTCATGCATTTAAGCAACATTATCAAAATGGTACAAGTTTGTCCTACTCAAATGCATGTGACATCAAATAAACAAGAATTAGTTCAGAATTAATAAAAAGTAATCCAAAAGCAATCAGATGAGATAACTTTAAGAATGTAATCTCTGAGATTATGTTACTGACTACAATTTTAGTCATGTAATTTGTAATCAGTACCAGATTACAAATCAGAAGTTATCTATCCAGCACTGGCCACTGCATAACATTGAAAACTAACATCACTTTGTTTTGGTTTTGTCCTTATTTAACTTTGTTTACGTTGCATTCAGATATCATTTATACAACTACAGCATCACGGTGCTATTTAAAAAATTTAAATATCCCTGCAGCAATGGAAAATTGCTTGCTCAAATCTGTTTACCACATCCATGGCAACTCCCACAATGCCTAAACCTAAATTTAACACTAAAGTTTAACATCACACTACTCATAGTACTCTGTAATTCAAAGCAGTTGGCCATATTATTAAAGGAATAGTTCACCCCAAAATGAAAATTCTCTCATCATTTATGCCTACTCAACCTCAGGCCATCCCAGATACGTATTCCTTTCTTTCTTCTGTAGATCAAATATTTTTTTTATAGAATATCTCCATAGAGCAAATAAATGCAGCATTTAAGTAAGCAATACAACTCCAGTGGTTAAATCCAAGAAGAAATATCATGGTGTGGGTGAGTGTGGCAGGGTGAGCAAGAGACAAACATGGTGGATGTGGCGTTAAGCCTTGGAGAGGCTTTTATTGCAAATAACAATAAACATAAAATGTTTATAAAAGGGGAATAAAGTGTCCATGGGGGAATAATTGTCTTCCTTGTGGTTAAGGGTTTTTTGTATAGGGTAGTGTCCATAAGAATGGTCCAGGACGAGGGAGAGGTCCAACGGTTGCAATCGCTCCCCTGCATGATCCGTGGCACAAGGGGCCATGGCGTGTGTGAGGGGAAGACAGCCTGGCATCCATAACCATCAGCCATGAATCATGCTTCAATTCCCCCAGTGTCACATCTAACTTTCACCAGGGAGTCCGGTACCCTCCCCACTCTGCTCCTAGACCTGCAAAAAACACCAGTGTGTTCTTGGGGAGCTGAGAACAGGGGCGCTCTGCATTTATTTGGCAGCGATGATGAGGCTAAACACACATCATTGCAGCTTCTGTATAACTCCCGTTGTTATATTTCACACACACAAATCAACATCTGAACAACAAATCAGATGCTTGTTTATCTTGTGAAATCTCAATTTACCCGAAGCTTAATATGTTTAAAGGCTGTATCCTGTCAGGTTGGCATATGACACACAGGGAATTATATAGAACAGTCAGGGAGAATTACATTTTAGTCTGAATGGGGGGAGGACAAAATGCAAGAACAGTCAGCTAAATTAGGCTACTTCTGGGGGAACTATGACAGAAAGAACATTAACGATCATTGGTGCTAAAAACAGCATATTCACACTGAGACTGAGGCATCATAACAGCCCTTTTGCCAGTGCTGCTCTAGCAGTGAAATAGGAACCCTTGTTTGTGAGTACAGCTATTGTATGAGAGCAAGCGAGAGAGAGAGAGATTTAAGAATTCTTTATTTTACATTTCATAAATATACATTAATCTATTACACTCTCAAAACAAAATTACAGCAAAAACATTCATAAATTAAAAATAACTTGATGATAGCTGATCATCATAAAAAGCACATAAAACATCACTGATACACCACATCTCACAAAAACCCATAAAATTATTTGTAAGAATATAATATACAAACTCTGTTGTAGCCTTCCTACCAGTAATTGCCTAATAATTTTGGAATCGGTTGTTGCTTACATTCCCCACCCACTGCCGTATTAAGGTGTCATAAACTTTCTGCCATAAGCCTGTCTGTAGCTGCTGCCCCGTAAATAATCCTCCACTGTAGATCAGCAGTTTGCTTTTCCACAGGGAGTTTATACAGGGTCCTCCACCTGTCTCTCACAAGGAAGTCTGGACTCAATAAACCTGGCCACTTTGAAGCTTTTTGACTCTTAAGTGAGTTCTGATGCACCACCTTTACTGTAACATAGTGAAGTGCCTTCTTTGATGTGGACTTGAAAAAATCAAATTGAGGAGTCTGAAAAGACAGAAATGAAGCAGCAACCTCACTTTATTTTTCATTGTAAATCACAGGTGTAAGTGTTGACCCCTTGCAATAAGTTCTCTGTAGCTGCTTGGTATTATTGTAAAAAACGTCCTCCATCAACTTTGATGTAAGTCATGGTGACCTTAAGCCCGTCACCTCTTTCAGAGCCTTCAACGGCTTCCATCCATCATTATTCATGAGATGACATAGCTTTACAATTATATTCCTCTTCAGACATGCCTGCACACTCACAGATGAGAGAAGTCTTGTATGTATCATGCTATTAAAAAATAATGGTTCCTCAGAAGCCCAGATAACAAAACTGTCTGTGTCTCTGTGCACCCCTAATATGGTCTGCAGAATTGATTGATAAAAGTGTGTGAGTTGAGATAGAAGAAATTTAATAAGAACAAGTGTTTATCAAGGTCAAGATCACCTGCTCTCTGCAGGATTGCACATGCATTATGTGTCCATAACAAGAATGTGTAGTATGTGCCCATTGCTATTTAGACAATTGGGCAGACACCTTTTCCTGCATTCCTTCCCAATTCTTTGTTTGAAACAGTTCATTTCCTAAAATGACACCTAAAACTTTCAGTTCTTCTCTTGCCCTTCTCAATCCACCTGGAAGTTGTGGAGCTTCTACCCTATCCCACTTACCGACAATATTACCTTCAATTTTTCCGCAATTAACTCTGACAGTAGACACCTTTTAAAATTTTCAATAACTCAATATTTTTGGTTAGAAAAGTAATATCCTTTTGCCCTGTGATAAATGCTGTAATATCATTGGCATAAGCTGCTAATGACATTTTAGCACTCTCTGTCTTTCATTTTGGTTTAATAACAAGGCTATATAGTTGCCCAGAAAGTAGACCCCGGACTGCCGCATACTGGATGTTTTTCCCTTTTCACACCATTCTTTGTAAACCCTAGAAATGGTTGTGCGTGAAAATCCCAGTAACTGAGCAGATTGTGAAATACTCAGACCGGCCCGTCTGGCACCAACAACCATGCCACGCTCAAAATTGCTTAAATCACCTTTCTTTCCCATTCTGACATTCAGTTTGGAGTTCAGGTGATTGTCTTGACCAGGACCACACCCCTAAATGCATTGAAGCAACTGCCATGTGATTGGTTGATTAGATAATTGCATTAATGAGAAATTGAACAGGTGTTCCTAATAATCCTTTAGGTGAGTGTATATCATAGCAGTTGTATATAAGAAATACATTTTTCAAAGACATTGAAAAGATTCCTGTGATCTACCCTGTCAAATCCTTTTTCTTGGTCCAATGAAAGAAATCCAATATTAATATTACAATTGTTAAGATTGTTAAAATACAATTATATCCCGTAGTAAATACATTTTGTCCATTATTGACCTTTCAGGGATACAATCCATCTAATCTTTCTCAACCAAGAGATACAAATAGCACTTCAGTCTAAGCACTTTGACAGTATTTTATAGTCCTGGCATAGCAAGGACACTGACCTCCAATTGTTTAGAAGTCCTAGATCCCCCTCCTTTGGCAGCAAGGACAAAACTGCACGACGGCAACTTGTAGGAAGTGACTTTTTTGTAAGACATTCCAAAAATACCTTATGTAAATCCTCTCGTATTACATTCCAAAACTGCTGATAGAATTCAGCCGGCGGTCCATCTATTCCAGAGGATTGACCAGAAGTTAACTGCTGTATTGCCTTTGTGAGCTCCTGGAATACTATTATATTATTCAGGGATTTTTTCAGTTTATTCCCCAGCTGTTGTAGATTATGAAGCAATTCATCAGTACTTTTAAAGTCATGTGTTTCAGCACCATGTAATTTTGTATAAATAGCCACTGTCATCTCCCTTATTTCCAAAGGATCAGATGTAAAGTTTCATTTGGGTGTATATGATGATACAACCATTTATGTTGAATGCTTTTCTTCTCCAGATTGTAACATTAGGACCTAGGAGCATTCATGTCTTTAATGGAGGAAAATCTGGCTCTTATCAACACTCTTTTAATCAGTTCATATAAAACCGATCCAAGTTCTTTAATTTCTTATTTAAAATATAATTCTGAGCAGTTCCAGTGTCATCTATAATTTCTCTCTCTAGGCACTCAATGTCTCTTTGCAGTCTTTGCTCAGTCTTTTTAACTTGTGTTGAAGTATAAGAGGCATAATTTTGTACCCCCATTACGATTTAAGGAGCTAACCCTTAAAAGCTCCATAAAACCCATATAGACACCCTGTGCATTTTAGTAATTTTCTTAATTGTGAGAAACAATTGCATTACCCTTTCTCAACATTGTTATAATTTTTTGTTATAATATAAGTTTTCTGTAATAAAAGCACAGAAACTATAAATTTTTCCACATCCAGAAAAAAATTCTGAACCTCCAAAATTTTGCCAAATGCTGTATCTATGTCACGCCCAGAAACAGGTGAGGATCTATGTGTAGCTTTATTTAAATCAAAAAACAGGAACACTAGAAATAACAAAATCCACAGAGCAAGTAACGCAAAAACAAAACATGAAATAACTGACAAAAACAGGAGGGAAACAAGGGCTTAAATACACAAGGGGAAACAAGGAACACCTGGGGAAACAATCAGGGAAATAGAACCAATGAGGGGAAAACCAAATCAAAAAACAGAACTACAAAGGACTACAAAAACCAAACAGGAAACAGGAACTAAACAGGAAACTTCAACATAAAAGCACAAAAAAGACAACAGAGAACATGACAACTACAAAGGACTACAAAAACCAAACAGGAAACTTCAACATAAAAGCACAAAACAAAAGACAACAGAGAACATGACAATCTAGAAAATAATTTATTTCCTGTAATGTATGTAAGTCTTCCATAGCTTGAAACCCTATCTCAGAAACATCAGAGAGTGCACCCTCATCCCTTATCTCTGCATCATTACACATTTGAAAATGATCTGCCATTTCAACATGTTCATTATTATTTATGTTTTCTTTTAATGTATCACAACTTTCAACTTCAGTACTTGGTCCTGGTGCAACTCTGTCTTCACTACATTTCACCGTTTCCTCACCAGTCTCGATTTGATTATCAGTAACATTATTACATGCATCCCTTCTGTCATTCACTATTTCATCATCATTTCTCTCAACTGCAACATTAGACTAAACTTCTTCAGTGCTCAATTCATTGTTTTGAGCTCCAGCATCAGTACTAGTACCAGAATCCTCATTGCTTTGAGACTTATTTGGACACCAAGCCTCTTATGGCCAATGTCTCCACATTCAAAGCAACTCATACTAGTAGTACTTGCGGAAAACCAAATCCGACTTTCCATTTTTTCTCTTCCGATCCGATTCCGATATCAGAAATCTCAGTATCGGCCAATACCGATCCCAAGCCGACAAACAGTGTTGTTTTTTTTGCATAATCAGTTAAGAATATCTTTACATTATTGTGTGGAACTAATTGGGGGTACTCTTTATCAATATACATGTATAGCTTATTAAGAAACACTTAATTATTAACTAGTATACTGTATAACTTAGCAGCAAAATAAACAGTAATTCCAGTCTTCAAGTCTTCAGTAGAAAACCCTCACACTTTTATTTTGACATTCTTAACTCTCCAGGAAGTCCTGTATGTATGCAAGTTTACAGTAGTTTAATTAGCTTCTTTTAAATTCCTTTAAAGGTAAAGTGCACCTCCGGTGTCATTCTAAATGCATATATATATAAGTGAAACAAACTGAAAATCGAGCATTTACATCTGAGATGCTGTTCTTGAGTAGCGCTCAAATATTGCGCACCACTGTGAAGGCTAAAAATAGCCGAGAATGCATCACCAGCCTGTGGTGAGTTTGTGTCAACTGCATTCACTAACGTGCTGTCACTGCGCATACTATATATTTACTTATAAAACACAGCCTTTTGGGATTCACAGAGCTATCACGTCTTCAAGTACAGCAAGCATCACATCCTCCACAATAACGCCAGGTTCATGCCATTACAGAGCAAGAGATGAAAGTGTACAATAAAAGTGTATTGTGAAACTTTACAAAGCTTCACAATACACTTTTAGCCAACTCTAAAATTAAATTACAAATATATTTCACTTTCACTTCTAAATCTCTAATGAAATAAAGAAAAGGACAAAAAAAATCCCAATAAACGGCCTCTCCCTATGAGCACCCTCACACACACACAAACGCTCCCAGCATGCACCGAGAGAGAGAGAGAGACTATACCTTAATCTGACTTTTGTCTCTTCCCTTTTCATGTCAGATGAAGAATTGCCAAGCTTTCAATGCACAATTGAAGAAGCACCTTCTCAACACTGGCTCAAAAGCCACTTAGTCGGGCTTCAGAACAAAGAACAGATGCATCTAGTGAACAAGACTGGGCAGTACCTCTCTCTCTCTCTCTCTCTCTCTCATTCTGTCTTTACCAAATTGAGAAATATGAATAAAGGTTGATAATGTTGCTTTTAGTTTCACAATTTAATAGTGAGGTTCTAAAATGGCACTGGATTGCTAGCAGCAACAAGACCCAATGTGATGTGACAGTCACACAAAATCAAAAATATAACTGATGAGTCAACTGATGATTGCCACAACATTACCATAACATTATCTAATTTCCATTCTCTGGAAGCAGTAGCTGTAGATTTCTAGGAAATTTGAACTGCTCTGTCCTTTTTGTGAGAGCACAATCAATGCTCACTCAGTGAACTTGAAGCTGTACAATATGATGGAAAATAATACTTCAAATTATTAATTAGCTTGTTATGAAAAGGGCAGACGAGGGTGTAAGGATCCAGACGCAGCTTTTATTGGAACTCTCAAAGGTAAAGGCAAAAACAAAAGCAGGAACAAATAAAACGTCCACGAGGGGAAAAATAAAGAAATGAATACAGGAAAATAACACAGGGGTCTTGCAAGGAGGGCATAAACAGGAACACGGGCCAAGGCAGGATTCTAGGATAGCATGAACAGGACAACTTCATCAAACGTTGAACACTAACATCAAACAACGACCGACAAAGGACAAGGTGAAACATCAGGGCTAAAATACAAAACAAGGGAAAACATAAACCAATAGACAAACAGAACTCAAAACAAGATAACAAGGTAATTAACTAAAACCAATGACAAAGCTAGAATTAGATAATAAAATAATAAAACAATAAACCAATGAGGACTGGACACATGGACAAGGAGGGAAAACAGGACATGACAAAACTTCAAAATAAGAGTGCACAAAACAAAAGGCAATACGGAACATAAAAAGTGCCAAAACTTAGAGTGCATAAACAAAGAACAATGTGGAACATAAAAGGTGCCAAAAGCTTAAATAAAAAGGTAAACAAAACCAAAGACGGTGAGGATCGTTACAGAGCCCCCCCTTTAAGGAGCGGATCCCAGACGCTCCTAACCAAAGGAGGGGCAAAACGACAACAAAAAACAAAGACAAACAGGCAGATCAAGGGAACACGAGGGGCACAGAGGGACAAGACCAGAACAGGGGAACCGTGACAGAACAGGTGGGTGGCCAGGAGATCAACTTGAAGGAGGGGACCGGGTCGGGGGGCATCCATAGGGCAGGGACTGGGTCAGAAGGCCGGGGAGGCAGCCCTATGGCAGAGACTGGGTCTGGAGGCCGGGGAGGTGGCCGCAGGGCAGGGATCGGGTCAGGTGGCCAGGGAGGCAGCCCCATGGCAGGGACTGGGTCTGGCGGCCGGGGAAGTGGCCGTAGTGCAGGGATCGGGTCAGGTGGCCAGGGAGGCAGCCCCATGGCAGGGACTGGGTCTGGAGGCCGGGGAAGTGGCCGTAGTGCAGGGATCAGGTCAGGGGGTCTAGGGGACGGCCACAAGGCTAGGGCAGGGTCAGGAGGCTTTGGAGACGGCCTCAGGACTGGGACAGGGTCAGAAGGAGGCCACGGGATAGGGTCAGGAGACCATGAGACAGGATCAGAAGGCCTGGGAGGGGGCCACAAGACAGGGTCAGAAGGCCTAGGAGGAGGCCATAAGGCAGGGTCAGAAGGCCTGAGAGGAGGCCACAAGGCAGGGTCAGAAGGCCTGAGAGGAGGCCACAAGGCAGGGTCAGAAGGCCTGAGAGGAGGCCACAAGGCAGGGTCAGAAGGCCTGAGAGGAGGCCACAAGGCAGGGTCAGAAGGCCTGAGAGGAGGCCACAAGGCAGGGTCAGAAGGCCTGAGAGGAGGCCACAAGGCAGGGTCAGAAGGCCTAGGAGGAGGCCACAAGACAGGGTCAGAAGGCCTGGGAGGAGGCCACAGGACAGGGTCAGAAGGCCTGGGAGGAGGCCACAAGGCAGGGTAAGACGGCCTGGGAGGAGTCGAGGAGGCCCCCAGGGACGGTGTCATGGTAGACGGTGACCAAGGACGCTTGGAAGGTGGAGCGGGCAGAGCCGTGGAAGGCAGAGCTCTGGAAAGCTCGGGAGGCGGAGCGGGCAGAGCCGTGGAAGGCAGAGCGGGCAGAGCCGTGGGAGGCAGAGCGGGCAGAGCCGTGGGAGGCTCTGGTGGCAGAGGCGTGGCAGGCTCTGGTGGCAGAGGCGTGGCAGGCTCTGGTGGCAGAGGCGTGGCAGGCTCTGGTGGCAGAGGCGTGGCAGGCTCTGGTGGCAGAGGCGTGGCAGGCTCTGGTGGCAGAGGCGTGGCAGGCTCTGGTGGCAACGGTCTCAAAGGCTCGAGAGGCGGAGCTGTGGAAAGCTCTGGAGGCGGAGCTGTGGAAAGCTCTGGAGGCGGAGCTGTGGAAAGCTCTGGAGGCGGAGCTGTGGAAAGCTCTGGCTCTTGGACGGTCGGGGCTACAGGCTCTGGCTCTTGGACGGTCGGGGCTACAGGCTCTGGCTCTTGGACGGTCGGGGCTACAGGCTCTGGCTCTTGGACGGTCGGGGCTACAGGCTCTGGCTCTTGGACGGTCGGGGCTACAGGCTCTGGCTCTTGGACGGTCGGGGCTACAGGCTCTGGCTCTTGGACGGTCGGGGCTACAGGCTCTGGCTCTTGGACGGTCGGGGCTACAGGCTCTGGCTCTTGGACGGTCGGGGCTACAGGCTCTGGCTCTTGGACGGTCGGGGCTACAGGCTCTGGCTCTTGGACGGTCGGGGCTACAGGCTCTGGCTCTTGGACGGTCGAGGCTACAGGCTCTGGCTCTTGGACGGTCGAGGCTACAGGCTCTGGCTGGTCGAGGCTACTGGCTCTGGCTCTTGGAACGGGGCCATGGAGGACGGAGACTGGTGAGCGGAAGCCCCTCCTCTTCTCCTCCTCCTCCTGGCAGAGGAGGCTGGCAACGCCGGCTCTGGGACGGACGAGGCTGGCAACGCCGGCTCTGGGACGGACGAGGCTGGCAACGCCGGCTCTGGGACGGACGAGGCTGGCAACGCCGGCTCTGGGACGGACGAGACTTCCAGCTCATTGACCGTGGCAGGCGTGGGCGTTGGCTCGTTGGCCGTGGCAGGCGTGGGCGTTGGCTCGTTGGCCGTGGCAGGCGTGGGCGTTGGCTCGTTGGCCGTGGCAGGCGGGGACCGGGAAGCAGAAGCCTTTCCTCTTCTCCTTCTCCTAGCGGACGGGGTTGTCAACGCTGACCCTGGGACAGACGAGACTGGGGGTGTGTTGGTCGTGGTAGGCGTGGGACACCCAGGAGCCCTGCCCGGAATTGAGAGAGGCGGCTCCCCTGCAGCGTAGGTCTCTACGATAAGGTCCACATATTCCTGCAAGGTGTAATCCTCGATCTCCGGCAATTCTCTCCTTGGGCGAACGGGTACGTTGTATCTGTATATGCTCTTTAGAGCCTGGTCGTCCCAACCGGAGCAGCTGGCCACGTTGGAAAAGAAATAGGAGAACTCGCGTATGGTCAGGTTTGCCCTAGCAAGCTCTACGAAAAAAGCTGCTGGATCCATTTTTGGTCGGTCGTTCTGTGATGAAAAGGGCAGACGAGGGTGTAAGGATCCAGACGCAGCTTTTATTGGAACTCTCAAAGGTAAAGGCAAAAACAAAAGCAGGAACAAATAAAACGTCCACGAGGGGAAAAATAAAGAAATGAATACAGGAAAATAACACAGGGGTCTTGCAAGGAGGGCATAAACAGGAACACGGGCCAAGGCAGGATTCTAGGACAGCATGAACAGGACAACTTCATCAAACGTTGAACACTAACATCAAACAACGACCGACAAAGGACAAGGTGAAACATCAGGGCTAAAATACAAAACAAGGGAAAACATAAACCAATAGACAAACAGAACTCAAAACAAGATAACAAGGTAATTAACTAAAACCAATGACAAAGCTAGAATTAGATAATAAAGTAATAAAACAATAAACCAATGAGGACTGGACACATGGATAAGGAGGGAAAACAGGACATGACAAAACTTCAAAATAAGAGTGCACAAAACAAAAGGCAATATGGAACATAAAAAGTGCCAAAACTTAGAGTGCATAAACAAAGAACAATGTGGAACATAAAAGGTGCCAAAAGCTTAAATAAAAAGGTAAACAAAACCAAAGACGGTGAGGATCGTTACATAGCTCATGTCCATGCAGTATATCTGTTTTTCTCACCATATAACTTGGGGATAAATGGAGAAGGTGGGAATGTGTTACTACCTTTAAAGAGATACAGTATGAGGTCAAACAGATACCCATCACCAGCATCAGCAAAACGTTAGAAAACACTAGACCACATAGATGCTCAAGGGTATTATATATCAGAATGTTTCATTCAGCAGACAGACTCCAGCCCAAGGAATCGCCCTTGCAGTAGAACCGCTGCTGTTAACAATGACTGTCCTCTGAATTATTCACTGCAGAATGGATGCCCATGAATCTAGACATTCTTGAACTTCAATGTTTATTGAGATCACTTCTAATGAACTGTAGGCGTGTCAGTCTATAAACAAGACTGTCATATATTGAATGCCAAACTCACTTTCTTAAATGTTATGACTTCAAGGGTTCAGTTTTCAGTAAAAAGTCTAGCTTGTTGAATAAGGAGTGTAAGTGAGTGAAGTGAGGTTAGGTGAGGAACTAAACAAAGAGTGAGGAAATGGATGAAGAGTCATGAGGAAATGAGGTAAGAGCTGCAGGGAATTGAGGTAAATAAATGCTACTGTGAGACTGTTTTTTGCTCACAACATATGTGTAACAGTTCACAGATGGGCAAGGAGGAGGCAGGAACTGACTGAACTGTCAAGATAACATTTTATGTAAAACTCAACATAAAACAAACATAAACAAACACACACACATATGCATGTGTGTCTCTCTCTCGAACTGGCGTCTCCTCTCCCGCTGATTCAGTGCCAGCTGTGCTCCTCATCACACTCCTCCCTCGCTCAATTCAGGGAGGAGGGTCACTGATCTGACTAACTACCCTCCCATTTCTGGAGGGGAGACGCTGCCCTTCTGGCTATTCTGTCAGCCGGTGGTCCACCCCGCCTCAGTCCAACCCGCTGAACAGTCAACATAAAGTTTAATGTAAAACTCGACATAAAACAAACATAAACAAACACACACATGCGGCCATGTGCGTCTCTCTCTCTCTCACTCTCTCTCTCTCAAACAGTGTCTTCGGCTGCCCCTTATCTCGCTAATCTCCCACTAATCAGCTGATTCAGCACCGGCTGTGCTCCATCACAGCCCTGCAACACCCTCATCATAATATGTTTAATTAAAATTGAAAAAATAAACTTGTGGTTTTATACTATATGACAGGGCTCTTCAACTACTTTCTTGTAGGGAAAAGAATCCAGATGAAAACTCAATGGAGGCCAAACTTTCTTTCCCTATTTATGTTTCATTGTAACTAACATTAACATGGATCACATTTTAATAATATGTGTTTATTTACATTACAATAGTATTTAATTACATTAAAGAGGTATTTAATTCACATTGTTAAGGTCTGGCCAAAAAATCCTTTTTAAGATCTGGTTGAAGAACAAACATGACCTCACACCCTCAACTAACAAATAGGTTTTGATTGTCTTTACATTGAAAATAAAAACATACAATATACAGCTATTATTTATGAAAACTGAGGAAGAGCATTTAGATCTGCTAAAGTCAAATCAATTCACATTAGAGAACAATGAAAATCTAATGTAGAACTGTCTTTTTACACAACATAACTGTAAAATTCAAAAGTTATTGTAATGCAGTTCAATGGAAAGGAGGATGCGAGAACCGGCTTGGCAATATAAATAATATTTTAATGATAAACTGAAACAAAAGACACAAACACACACACACACACACACACACACACACACACACACGGGTTGTGACACTTCACAAAATCTTTCTATGAGGACTACAGAAAAGAATGGATAATAAATAGCACATTTTCCTGAGTATTTTCTTTTAAGTTTCAGTTTTTATCATCGATTTACTTTTTGTGAAAAAAAGGTTGCACATATAAGCTGACATCACTTTTGTAACAGCTTTGACATTTTTTTGTAGTTTGTAGATTTGGCCCAGCAGCAAAGCAATTTGCATAAAAACATTTGATTGAAAAAGATGTGCTCACCTAAAAGTTGCTGGTTCCTGTTTTTAAAACCAGTGTAACTGACCTATGCATGGACAAGCTCAATTGTCAATTGGAGGAGTGATGAGGCAGGTGAGGAATGAGGGTCTAAATGCAGCATTAATGAAACAAAAGATAAACAAAGTACTCAGAATATAAAGAAACAAAACATGGGAACAAAACACAGGGAACCAAGTACAGAGCATCAAACAATACATGCGAAGACTGACAAAGAAACCAGGGAAAACAAGGGCTTAAGAGCAAATAAGGGAACAAGGAACACCTGGGGAAAACCAATCATGAAAAGAAACTACAAAGGACTACAAAACTAACTCAGGAAACAGTAAACTAAACAAGAATTTCAACATAACAGTCTAGACAAAAACAGGGAACACATGACAAAGCCCCCCTTTAATGAGAGGATTCAAGATGTTTAAAATAAGAAATTGTCCATGGGATGTGAGGAGAATGGGGAAAAAGTTCAAGGGGGCACAAGGGTAAAGAGGAGCAGAGGAACAAAGCAAAGTCAGGGAGGCTTGAGACCAAGGCAGAGCCGGAGGGATGGTGCTGCAGGCTCAGAGGTGCTGGAGACCAAACAGGCCAGAGCAGATCAGGTAGACGGACAGGAGACCAGAGCATATCAGGTGGATGACCAGGAGACCAAAGCAGATCAGGCGGACAGCCAGGAGACCAGAGCAGATAAGGCGGATGGCCAGGAGACCAGAGCAGATCAGGTGGACGGCCAGGAGACCAGAGCAGATCAGGCGGATGGCCAGGAGACCAGAGCAGATCAGGCGGACGGCCAGGAGACCAGAGCAGATCAGGCGGATGGCCAGGAGACCAAGGTGACCCGAGCAGATCAGGCGGACAGCCAGGAGACTAGAGCAGATCAGGCGGACAGCCAGGAGACCAGAGCAGATCAGGCGGATGGCCAGGAGATCAAGGAGACCAGAGCAAGTCAGGCAAATGACATCAGGAGGCCTCGGAGGTGGCCACAGGGCAGGGACTGGGTCAGGCGGTGGAGCTGTTGGAGAAGAGGTAGGAAGAATAAGAGGAGTCTCTGGGAAGGCAGATGGAACCACTGAAGGAGGATTGGTGGAACCGCTGGAGGAGGAGTCTCTGGGGGAGCGGGCGGCGCCGTGGAAGACTCTATGTGTGACGCCGTGAAAAGACTCTTTGCCCCTCAGTCCATGGGAGGCTCGAGTGGCAAAGCAATGGAAGGAGGAGCAATGGGAGACTAGAGGGGCGAAGCCAAGGAAGGTGGAGCTGTGGGAGGCTTGAGGGGCAAAGCCATTGAAGGCGGAGCCATGGGAGGCTCAAGGGGCAAAGCCATTGAAGGCAGAGTCATGGGAAGCTCGGGGGTAAGAGTCCTGGATGACTGGGAAACGACCTCCGTGGTCGTGAGCATGGGCAGAGACTTGGGAATGACCTCCGTAGTTGTGAACACTGACAGAGACTGGGGAATGACCTCCAAAACTTAGGAACAGATGCCTTTCTTCTCCTCCTCTGGATGACCGAAGTTGGCAACGTTGGCTCTGGGACGGACAAGGCTGATAACGCTGGCTCTGGGACATGAGGCTTCCAGATTGTTGGCCATGGCATGCGTGGGCATTGGCCCTGGAAGGCTTGGGCATTGGCTCGTTGGCCATGGCAGGTGTGAGCATTGGCTCGTTGGCCATGGCAGGTGTGGGCATTGGCTTCTTGGCCTTGGCAAGCATGGGCACAGGCAATTTATGAGGTAGGGTCTGCATGGCCCTACGCACTGACATCAGTGGCAGATCATTCAACTTGTAGACAGGGGCCGTGGAAGGCTCCGAGACAGGGGCCACAGGAGGCTTGGAGCAAGGAGCCACAGGAGGTTCAGCGCAAGGAGCCACGGAAGGCTCGGAGCAAGGAGCCACGGAAGGCTCGGAGCAAGGATCCATGGAAGGCTCGGAGCAAGGATCCACGGAAGGCTCGGAGCAAGGATCCATGGAAGGCTTGGACAAGGGAGCAGAAGATGCAGGTTTAGGCCAGGGGTTCCCAACATAATCCACTGTGTAAAGGGATCCGCAATGTGCCAGAGCCTTCTCCACATATTCACAGAGCATCCAGTGAGGATCAGCCGGAGGCATCAGTTCCTTCAGTGCACTATTCAGACCGGCACGGTAGAAAACCAGAGAGCAGTCTGGATAGTGCACTAAATTTGCTAGCTCTAAAAACTCATGGACGCGATCCTCAACTGGACGGTCCCCTTGCTTCAGAAGGTCAGTCTTTCTGTGACAAGGCAGGCAAGGAATGAGGATCTAAACGCAGCTTTAATGAAACAAAAGATAAACAAAGAACTCAAAATATAAAGAAACAAAACACAGGAACAAAACACAGGGACCCAAGCACAGAGCATCAAACAATACTTGTGAAGACTGACAAAGACTTTTGTTTGTTTGTTTGTTTAGCTTTAAAATGTTGCCACCCATTCACTTGCGTTGTATGGACCTACAGAGCTGAGAAATTCAACTAAAAATCTTCATTTGAGTTCAGCAGATGAAAGACATACACATCTGGGGTGGCATGAGGGTGAGTAAATAATGAGAATTGTAATTTTTGGGTGAACTATCCCTTTAAGGGCTCTTGTCAGATCATGATGTCAACAAGAGAGGTTTTGAAGCATTTCCAATAATTATTACAGTAAAAACATGAAAATGTCCAACAAGGACATTATATATAATGCTGAAATATAAACCAAAGCAAGATCATATTTTATTAATGCATACTTTAGTTATTTCACGGCTTTTAAAGTGTGTGGATTCTTATTTCAGTGTAGTTACAGTTTTCAGTGCTGAAAAAATTTAGATCATTAGTTCTGTACAGCAGTAACGGCACTCTCTAAATGCAGAGTATGCAGCCTAGTGCGTAGAGCACAAACCCAGGTCGTGAAACCATCGCTGTATCTAGAACCACCCCAATCCTCAATATAGTGTACTATTTTGGGTGTCTGCCATTTTGTAGGAGTGTCTGAATTCTGAGTGAGCCACTCGTTTCCTACTTTTGTACACTCATTATTACCCACAATGCACTATAATTTCGAGTGTACATTTGATGTACACTTGAGAACGGTTAATTGCCCATAGTCCACCATGGGGAACACGTACCAGTTGGGAGTTTACTGCTTCTTTCACTCCTGCAATGTTTTATTTCATGCTGAATGTAGTAAATTACTTTTTGACAAATCATTACTTGATTAAAATTACATAATAACATATAGAGAGGAAAAATATACAGATACATTTTAAAATGTACTCTTTATGTGATAAAATATGTTTAATCTTTATATTAACACATAGTATATTTAAAAAATGTCAAACAGAATGAAGATTTATTTTATTAATTTCATATGTGACATTTCTGCTACAGCCCCAGATCTCCGACACTCGGTGTAAACGTCAGTGTTTGAATCATTACTCATTTTGTTCAATCACTGCTGAGATATAGTGCACTAACTGCAATTCCCCTTCTGTCACTCTCTCGACGTAGTGTCGAAGGAAGTGACACAAGGGGTCTTCTCGGATGCCGAATCGTACCCCTGAACCTGAGAAAAGGCCAATGTCAAGTTGGCAGACAGAATTTGCATGCCCCGCCCCGGACATACGGGTATAATGGGAAGCGGGGCAGCGAATGCCAGCCAGAATTTTTCTTCGGAGCCGAATGGTTGTACCGCAAGCAGCTGAAACACACTCCTGTTTCACTCACCTCTATCAGCGAGAAGCATTGCTGTTGGATCCGCACGGCGCATTTCCAGCTGGCATCTCTCTCTCTGCACGCTGTGCAGTTCACACCCCTGAGCGCTTCGACAGCGCTTCTTTCTGTTTGAGTGTTCTCCTCCTAAAAGAGTATATTTTCTCTAAAAGAGTTTGAGTTCCCACACATAAAAGAGCAATACACAGCAGGCGTTGAACGTCCTTTTCAGGACGCGTCTTTTTAAAGATGTCTTTCCGCCTCTGTGTAGTTTCTGGATGCGGTTGATATCTCTCCACTTCTGACGGTCATAAAAGCTTCCTCGCGTGCCTGGGCTGCGATCACACGCAGGCAGCGTTTTATGAATGGTTCATGTTCTCAGTGCGAGAACATAACCATGGCAACATTGCGGTCGCGCTTTCTTTTATCATGAGAGAAAGCCACTTCAGCCGCCCCCCGCATCGTTCCTTCTTCCCACGGGATTGAGGTCGCCCCGGCTGGCGATGAAGGCGATTTGGGGATGACCACGGGCTCGGTTTCGCCGGGTAAATCCCCACGAACCACCCGCCCCCCAGCACGCTTGTTTGGCAAGGCAAGGCAAGTTTAATTATATAGCACATTTCATACACAATGGTAATTCAAAGTGCTTTACATAGTAGAAATTAAAAAGAAAAAAACAAGAATAATAAAATAAGAATAATTAAAACAGTTTAGAATAAAAAAAACACAGTGTTTCAGACACACAGTGGCACAGTGCTCATTCAGTAAATGCACAGCTAAACAGATGTGTTTTGAGTCTGGATTTAAATGTGACTACTGTAGGAGCACATCTGATCTCTTCTGGAACCTGGTTCCAGCTGCGGCTGGCATAATAGCTAAAAGCAGACTCTCCTTGCTTAGAGTGAACCCTTGGTATTTCTAGCTGATGTAATTCTAATGATCTGAGTGATCTGTTGGGTTTATATTCAGTGAGCATATCTGCAATATATTGAGGTCCTAGCCCATTGAGTGATTTATATACCAGTAATAATACTTTAAAATCAATCCTAAATGTAACTGGGAGCCAGTGTAAAGACCTGAGGACTGGTGTGATATGTTCATATTTTCTGGTTTTGCTCAGAATTCTGGCAGCAGCGTTCTGTATGAGATGCAACTGTCTTATGGTCTTCTTGGGAAGGCCCGTGAGGAGTCCATTACAATAATCCACCCTGCTGGTGATGAAAGCATGCACAAGTTTCTCTAGGTCTTGACTGGAAACAAAGCATCTAATTCTTGCAATATTTTTCAGATGATAGTATGCTGATTTAGTTATTGCTTTGACATGACTACTGAAACTAAGGTCTGACTCTAGAGACACACCAAGATTCCTGACTTGATTTTTAGTTGTTTGACTCCTAGCGTCAAGGTATGCATTCACCTTGAGAACTTCATCTTTGTTTCCAAACGCAATGACTTCAGTTTTGTCTTTGTTTAACTGAAGAAAGTTTTGGCACATCCAACTGTTTACTTCATCAATACATTGGCACAGGGAGTCAATGGGGCTGTAATCGTTAGGTGACAGGGCTAAGTAGATCTGTGTGTCATCTGCATAGCTGTGGTAAGCCATTTGGTTCTTTCTCATTATTTGGCTAATTGGGAGCATATACAGGTTGAACAGGAGTGGAGCAAGAATTGAGCCTTGAGGGACTCCGCATGTCATGGGCGTCCACTCAGACTTATGGTCTCCTATACTCACATAATAACCTCTCCCTTCTAAGTATGACCTGAACCATTTTAGGACCATCCCAGAAAGCCCCACCCAGTTTTCCAGCCTTTCCAGAAGTATGTTGTGATCGACAGTGTCAAATGCAGCACTGTGGTCGAGTAGTACCAGTACTGATAATTTGCCTGTATCAGTATTTAAGCGAATATCGTTTATTATCTTTATGAGCACTGTCTCTGTGCTGTGATGTGATCGGAAACCAGATTGAAAATTGTCAAAGTATCCATTCAAGTTCAAGAATTTGTTCAGTTGATTGAAGACAACTTTTTCAATGATCTTGCCTATGAAAGGAAGATTTGAGATCGGTCTATAGTTGCTTAATATGGTCTTATCCAGATTGCTCTTTTTCAAGAGGGGCTTGACAACTGCAGTTTTCAGGGAGTTTGGAAAACTCCCAGAGAGAAGTGAGGAGTTTATCACTTCTAGGAGATCTGCTTCTAAACAGTTGAACACACTTTTGAAAAAAGATGTTGGAAGTGCATCAAGTGTGCAGGTTGATGTTTTAAGGTGCCGTACGGTTTCTTCCAAAATTTTGCCATCAATTTCTTTGAAGTCAGAAAAAGTAACTACTTTCTCAGGTTGTGGTTTGATTTGTCTGACCCCAGCACAACTCAAGAATGTGCTGATCACCTTTCTGATATTATTTATTTTCTCAGAGAAGAAAGAAGCAAACTCACCTTTGCTTCCGTCCGAGCTCGGGAAGAGTGCGGCTTGCTTCCCGGCAGCCAGCATTTTCCCTTGAGCTCCCGGAATTGGATGACGACATCGCCGCTGCATCGGAGAGCGTCACAGCGGCGTCTGATGCTGATGGCTCACTGGGCTGCCACCTTCGGGTCTGCTCGCCCAGTCTGAGGCTGATTTGCAGATGTCAGCTATGCTTTCCCGGGACGCCATGAGCGCGAGGCTGGACTGGAGATCTCCGTCTCCCCCTCTCGGCTACTCGATCGGTTCCTCGGGTCACGGTGCCGCTTATAGCCACGCCCCCCCTTGGTTCCGTCGTTCCCGGAAGTGCATGACGAGCCTCCGCTTGTCCGCTCTCACTACCCTGGATGGCGGGACACCACCACCTGGTGGGACTGAACGGTACTCCTCTCCAGAGCCGTAGAATGACGTCATCACTGACCTCAAAAGTCTACAGCACCACTGGACAGGCCGCCTCCGCCCTGCATGCCATGGCTCTCCTGCAATTCACTAAGCCAAGGCACTCAAGATCTGCACCTGGGTAGTTCCAACCCCGATGTGCTGCAGGAACTGCGCTCTGCTCCAACCTCGCTCTCAGAGCTACGAAGGTCACGGCGCAGGCACTTGGGTGGACGATGGCCACACTCGTGGTCCAGGAGCGCCACCTCTGGCTGAACACGGTCGAGATGCATGGCATTGACAAATCACGATTTCTCAACGCCCCCGCCTCCCAGGTCGGCCCTTCGGCGACACCATCGACAACTTTGTCCAGCAGTTCTCAGTGTTGAGGAAGCAGAGGGGGGCAGTTTCTTACATCCTGCCGCGACGCCACCCAGTCAGCACGCCCGCGCCCCGCTTGCTCGCCGAGAAAGCAACAACAGGTAGCTCCGCAACCCGGGCCCAGCTCTCAGCCCCAGCGTCGAGCACCTCGCAGGCGGCGTACGCCCCCATCTCACTGACCCCCTCGAGGACCCAGAAGGCTCCCAGGCGCTCTGTAGACGCTCGACCCAGGGACCAAGACGTTAGCTCCGGAGATGGGTTTTTTTTTTGTTGAATTAGTTTTCACACTCTCATATTCTCAGTAACAGAGCTATTTCCTTTTGTCTCTGGGTCAGCTGGCCCGCAAATGCCGTTCTCACTGCACTCTGCTGCCAGATCTCAACAGTCCCGGCATCCTGGATGCGGACCACCTGCTTCCAGTCCCCATGACTGTTCCCCGGCCGGACGGTTCCGACGAGTCTAGAGAACGCCTACCCTGGACCTCCTCCTACTCAGTCGCTAACCCGCCCCCTGCCGGGTGTGCGGAGCAAGGTAAGTGCTTGAGTCTTTTCTCAGCACCAGAGCCTCGGGACGCGTCATCGCCTCCCGATGGCGCTTTACCTGCTCCGCCCCGCCCGGTACGTCAAACGTGATCGTCCCCTTAGTTCCCCTCGCACGGAGCTTGGACGCGTGGTTATCGCTTCCCAACCCGTCGCGCTGGTTGGCCAGGACCATCCGACTCGGCTCCGCGATTCAGTTCGCCCGGCTCCCGCTTCGCTTCAGCTGTATTCGCTCCACTCTAGGGCGCAGCCAACAAGCCAGTGCCTTACCAGCAGAGATTTTTACACTGCTCCTCAAAGACGCGATAGAGCCCGTCCCTCCAGCCGAGATGAAGAAAGGTCTCTACAGCCCTTACTTCATCGTACCCAGAAAAAGTGACGGGTTGCGACCAATCTTGGACTTGCGAGTTCTCAACCGGACTTTGCACAGACTCCCGTTCAAAATGCTCACGCAGAAGCGGATTCTCACCTGCATTCGACAGCTAGATTGGTTCGCGGCGGTAGACCTGAAGGACGCGTACTTCCACGTCTCCATTTTGCTGCGACACCGACCCTTCTTGCGGTTCGCTTTCGACGGCCAGGCGTATCAGTACAAAGTCCTCCCCTTTGGCCTGTCCCCTGCTCTTGCCCCCCCTAAGGGAAGCGGGCATCCGCATACTCAATTACCTTGACGACTGGCTTATCCAAAATAGCTCACTCTCGATAATTGCTATGCGCTCACAGGGAGCCATTTAGGGCTTCAGGTCAACTGGGAAAAGAGCAGGCTCGCCCCGGTTCAGAGCATCTCTTTTCTCGGTATGGAGTTAGACTCGGTCTCAATGACAGCACGTCTCACCAAGGAGCGCGCTCAGTCAGTGCTCAGCTGCCTTGCTTTCTTCAAGCCCAGCACAGCGGTCCCTTTAAAACAATTCCAGAGGCTCCTGGGACATATGGCATCCCCAGCCGCGGTCGCGCCGCTCGGGTTGATGCATATGAGACCGCTACAGCACTGGCTACAGACCCGAGTCCCGAGATGGGCATGGCGCCACGGCACGCATCGTGTGATAATCACCCCACCTGCCGTCAAACTTTCAGCCCTTGGACAGACCTCTGCTTCCTACGGTCTGGAGTTCCCTTGCAGCAGGTGTCCAGATGCGTCGTGGTCACCACAGGCGCCTCTCGATTGGGTTGGGGCGCCGTGTGCAACGGGTGAGCTTCCGCTGGCACCTGGAAAGGCCCCCGGCAGCGTTGGCACATCAATTGCCTAGAGTTGATGGCGGTTATCCTTGCCCTACGGAGGTTTATTCCACTAATCCGAGGCAAGCACGTTCTGATCCGTTCAGACAGCACCGTGACGGTAGCGTACATAAATCACCAAGGCGGCGTGCACTCTCGTCATATGCCTCAACTCGCCCGCCATCTCCTCCTCTGGAGTCAGCCGCGACTCAGGTCGCTGCTAGCCACTCACATCCCTGGGGAACGCAACACGACAGCGGACGCGCTGTCGCAGCAGGCTTCGCTCAGTGGAGAGTGGAGGCTCCACCCAAAGGTGGTCCAGCTCATTTGGGACTGATTCGGCAAGGCACAGGTAGATCTCTTTGCCTCCCAAGACAATTCCCATTGCCCGCTCTGGTATTCCCTGATGGATGCTCCCCTCGGGACAGACGTGCTGGCACACAGCTGGCCCTGGGGACTTTCCCCCCAGTGAGCCTTCTTGCATCTGTGCTGTGCAAGATCAGGGAGGACGAGGAACAGGTCACCGTGGTGGCCCCTTACTGGCCCACCCGCACCTGGTTTTCGGAACTCATGCTCCTCGTGACAGCCCCTCCCTGGAAAATCCCCCTGAGAAAGGACCTTCTTTCTCAGGGATGGGGCACCCTCTGGCACCCACGCCCAGACCTCTGGAACCTCCACGTCTGGCCCCTGGACGGGACGCGGAAGATCTAACTCATCTACCACTTGCTGTCGTAGATACGATCAATCAAGCCAGAGCTCCCTCAACAAGGCAGCTTTACGCATTAAAATGGTGTTTGTTCGCAAATTGGTGTTCTTCCCGGTCCGAAGACCCACAGAGATGCGCAGTTCAGTCAGTGCTTCTGCTGCCAGTGCTTCGCTGCCCACCACGACGCAGTAGATGGCAAGTCCCTTGGTAAGTACGACTTGATTATCAAGTTCCTGAAAGGTGCCCGGAGACTACATCCTCCCCGGCCTAACCTGTTTCCCTCTTGGGATCTCTCAGTGGTCCTCTCGGGCCTTCAGAGACCACCATTTGAGCCGCTTGATTCAGTCGAGCTCAAGGCCCTCTCCTTGAAGACGGCCCTTCTGATCGCGTTAGCCTCAATCAAGAGGGTAGGAGACCTGCAAGCGTTCTCTGTCAGCGACTCTTGCCTGGAGTTCGGTCCGGCATTTTCTAACATTATCCTGAGACCCCGACCAGGCTACGTGCCCAAGGTTCCTACGACCCCTTTCAGGGACCAGGTCGTGAACCTGCAAGCGCTGCCCCGGGAGGAGGCAGACCCAGCCCTTTCGTTGCTGTGTCCGGTGCGTGCTCTGCGTACCTATGTGGACCGATGCTCTGAGCAGCTCTTTGTCTGCTTTGGCGGATGGCGGAAAGGGAACGCCGTCTCCTAACAGAGGCTAGCCCACTGGGTTTTTGCCACTATCACTCTAGCCTATCATGCCCAGGGCGTGCCCGCACCCCTGCAGGTCCGAGCACACTCCACGAGAAGTGTGGCATCCTCGTGGGCACTAAGCCACTGCACCTCCCTAGCAGACATCTGTAGAGCAGCGGGCTGGGCAACACCCAATACCTTTGCCAGATTTTACAATCTGAGGGTTGAGTCGGTCTCGTCCCGTGTTTTGTCAGGTCCGAGCCAGCAGAACTCGGTAACGCGGCACAACCGACCGGGTGTTGTATCGCTTGTATCTGCGCCCTTCACCAATGTGATCCAGTGCGCCTTCTGTCCCAGGTCAGCCACTGAGCATCACTGCCTGGATGCCTTTTCCTCCCTAGACTTCTGGCCCGCGAGTTCAGCAGAGCAACTCGCGGCTAGACCTAGTACGAGTCTCTTGGCTCTGTACTGGGGTCGGGCTCCACGGGCATAGTTCCCCTTCGTTAGGCTAACTCCCCGTGATGTATTTTCCGCGATACGGTCCCCCTTTTAGCGGACCTGCGTTTCCCTCTGGCAGCTCGCTGCCTCGGCCCCGTGTCTGTAGAGTTCCCCCCTTATCAGGCTGGACCTACCACCGTGCCGTATCCCAAGTCCGGTTTCACAACCCTCGTGGTGTATTTGCCATACATTTCCTCCCCCTAGACTGGGTAGGGTGTGGCCTCTGCAAGGTCTTCCCCTCCTGAAAGGATAGGAAATCTGCGGGCCGGACGCTACTTCGCCTCTGGTCCCGCCTAGGCGCCTGGCACGCAGCGCCGATGAGTTTGAAGACGCCTTCTTAGGCATCTTCCTCAGTCTTTAAGTCGCCCCCTGCCGGGTGCAGGGAGCAGCCCGCTGTGCCAAATGCAGCCTCTTCTGCTCCCCTCAGGGAATGACCACCTTCCCCGACATGAGTTGGGCCCCAGCCGCTTTACATCCTATGTGAGAGACATAGTGTGAGAGAAGGCCATGGCTGCTGGGCTTGCTCCCATGCTAGCACGTAATACCTCTTTCTCCCTCAGGGGTCCGAGAAATTATGAGGTTGGTATGCTAAAACTTGAGGGGGCATTGGGGAGGGCGACGCGCATTCGGTTCAGGTGCCTCTAACACGCAATAGCCTGTTATGCCCCTGCCCCGATAATCGCGTCACACGGTCAGTGCGTGGCGTGTTTCTATTGACCCCTTGTGTCACTTCCTTCGACACTAGTCGAGAGAGTGACAGAAGGGGAACGTCCCCGAGGGAGGGAACGAGACGTAGTGTCCCTCCTGCCACGGCACAAGACCTAGCACTGTACATGGCCGTGCTTCATCCTTTTGGCTCCTCAGTGTAAAATCCTGACTGGCATTCGCTGCCCCGCTTCCCTTTATACCCATATGTCCGGGCGGGGCATGCAAATTCTTTCTGCCAACTTGACATTGGCCTTTTCTCAGGTTCAGAGGTATGATTCGGCGTCCGAGAAGACCCCTTGTGTCACTTCCTTCGACACTTCGTCTCGTTCCCTCCCTCGGAGGTTACAACAGTAACCGAGACGTTCACTACATAGGAAATAGTGAATGAGTGAACGATTTCAGACACAGCCACTCTCTTCACCATATGATCGCCTCACGCCTGCACATCTCACAAATGTGCACGCCCCGCACCTCACTGTGCACACGCAGAAATGTTGTCTGTTTGCGCTCCAGTGGTCGATCATGCGAATGACACAGCAAAATGAATTTATTTACACTTAACTTGGATGTTTACATGGATTTATACAGTTAATTCACCTGAAATAGCTGCATTAGTTTCTAGTACCCCCACGAGTGTGCAGGGTAAATGCGTAAATACTGCTCATGACATGCAGGACGTGGGACAAAGTGCACTGATCAATTGCTGCACTGATTTAAAAATGTACACTTAAAAACTGATATCATAAGAGCCCAGTTACTTTATCACCCTGAAAATGACCATCTCATTACACAAAAAAGCCAGTGTTTAATTAGAGCCAAAACTTACCTCAGCGTGCTGCCTTAAGTTGGAGCTGTGATTTTAATCTTGAAATATCTGCTTGTCTTGGTGTTTAATGAAGCATGACAAAACTATTATTTTTTTCACTGTGCAGAGCAAAGAAAGTGTTTCACTTTGAAGAGTTTGATGCTGCAGCAGTGATTGAGTTATAGTCTGTGACAGCAGCACGCACAGATGTGCTGTCCTAAAAGTCCCATTCAGTAATCTCTCAATAAATTACACATTAACTAATATTAAACCCAGTAATGTAATGACAGGAACCCCACCAATTGTAAAGAAGTAAAAGTAAAAAATGTCATTAGAAATTTACTTGAGTGAGAGTAAAAATACCCACATTTAAACCTACTCTAAAAGTATTTTATCCCCAAAAAGTTACTCAAATAAATGTAACAGAGTAAATGTAGCATGTTACTACCCACCTCTGATCTCAAGTAGCCTAAAGTTTTGTTCCTTTGGATGGAAGCTGAACCTATGCACACAGAACAGGATTAAAATGATGGGCATCTGTACTGAACTACTCGTAGACCTGTCTAAATATTAATACATCATCTGGTTAGAGAGCAAGGCACTGTGTAGGCTACTTGTAGCTTTACTACCATTATGCATCATGCAATTTATTACTGCCTTGTAAAAACCAATAAGCGAGCTGATTTGAAACATCCATTGTTGGAAGGAGGAGGAAGAGAGAGATTGAATCTCTCATTACACACTCTCACTTTAATATCCTTTGTAACCAAATTTTATTTATTTGGCATAATTATTGAATACGTTTAAACTGGATGGACACATTACTCACATATATCTTTTTAAATAATTTGTTTAATAAGAACATATCATCTTTCTATTGCCATTACAATTACACTTTTCAAAGAAGGCTAATAGAACATTATACTGTATTATGTGTCTTGTCATTTAGATCATATAACATGCGCAGGCTGTGGAGACTGCCTATTGATTTCATAGAGTTTACAAGGACTTTCCAATTATCAAAATTTGTTTACCCTCTGGGGTCGATGGACACGCTAGTGAGTCCTGTTGGATTTTTTCGTCATTACAGCGGAAACAACATAAAACTCTTCATCATTTTGGGGCATACAGACAAGTGTAAGACATCATTAGAGACTATAAAGTGTCTACGTTTATTTGTGTACACTCATAATAACAACAAAACCTTGTGCTTTTGTAAAATAATGAAAATAAAAAGGGTGAGCCATAAGCAGTCTCTGGGTTTGCGAGCATATATCTGAAACACGTCACAAAACTGAACACACTAAAACTAAACTAAAACTCCATGAATACTTATCACACAAACATGAAACTTATATCTAAAGAAAGCTTAAAATGTCTACTTTTAAATAAAACAATTCAAATTTAAAAAACAATTCTCCTGCAATGTAATATGTACGAAACAATGTGATGTACAGTTTTTACTGGCTCAGCTAATTATCTCTAATGTGATCACACCCACCAGCAGAGCGCGCAATTCATACGCTAATGTGCTGAGACGATCAAATCAAATGGTAAACGCCCCTGACTGTGCCTTAAAAACATCATTACATTTTCTGCGTGTTTGAAAGACAGCACGATACACAAGTGAGAGAACTCCTGGATAGTGATGAAGAGTTACTTTTTTCCTCAAAAAAAGAATCCGATGAACGTTTGTATTTTGAAGAGTGACTTAATCTAGATGAGGATACAATTTCGGATGAGTAAGTCATTTAGTTTTCATTTGTTGACATGCTATTTTATATAAACATGTACATATTTTACTAGTGGGACTGTTTTCAGACTTGCCAGCCAGGATTCAGAGTATTGAAATTTGAAATATTGCATTTAAATGATGTTTCGGCTAAAGCAGGTACACGTATTTAAATTGTATGCTGTATGATATAAATATGATATATAATATAATATAAAAATAATATTAATGTGTAGATTATATTTTAACTAGTGTTTTGCTGCCTCATTATCATCAACAAAGCTTGTGCTTGAAAATATGTGTTCAGGTTAAATGAGTAAAATGCACTTTAAATATGCCCATATTAAAAAATCACCATCTTATAATGATTTCTGAAGGATCATGTGACACTGAAGACTGCAGTAATGATGCTGAAAATTCAGCTTTGATCACAAATGCATTTTACAATATATTCAATTAGAAAACTGTTGTATTAAATTGTAAAAATAGTTCAAAATATCACTGTTTTTACTGTGTTTTGGATCAAATAAATGCAGCCTTGGTGAGCAGAAGAGACTTCTTTTAAACGGTAGTGTAGGTCTAAAATTACGTAAAGTCTTTATGTAAAGAAAATGTATTGTCAGATTACTTCTTTTAACTTAAACCCTGATTTTGATTAAGTGTCCTCACATTCATTCTCTTTCTGTCACATTTTTCATTGATAGGCCCAGGGGAGGGGTCTTTTGTCTCCTCAGGTGTGAATTAAAATCAATATTCATTATAGTTCTTGCCTCCTCACATATGAATTACTATATTGTTTTGTATGAAAGAGTGATCAGGATGGTTTTCACATCATTTTGTAGCAAAAACTCTAGGCTACAAGATTAAGTTCTCAAAAGGCTTGTGGACAAATGTTTAGTATGTGTTATATGGCCTTATTTCAGTTACTTAAAACATTTGTTTTTTCAAAAAACATGCATAAATGTTATTTTTTTTCAAAAATACATACATGTACACACATGTTGCTCACATATTATTTTAGCCCAGTTTGTGCTGAATACAGTGTTATCAGACTTTAGCCTTTAATGTGTTCCCTATCTGTCACTCACTCGACATTGTGTCTATGAGTTGACACTAGGGGTCGCTCCTGTGGAGCCCAGACATCTCTGATCTTGAGAAAAGGCCAATGGAAATTGACATGTGGAATTTGCATGCCACTCCCCCGGACATATGGGTATAAAAGGAGTGATGCTGCAAACACACATCAGCTATCCTTCTTCGGAGCCGAGCGAGCAAGTCACAGAGCTGAATTCCTCTGCTGCCTCCATTCATCTCTACACGCTGTTGGATCTATGGTGCTTTCCAGTGGTAGAAAAAACAAGAAGTGAATAACTTTGTTTATATATATATGTTTATATATACCTGCCTCGTTGAGCTATCAATTACGGCATCGGAGAGTGGGTTCGTCATGTCTGACACTGAGAACTCGGCTGGACTCCCACCCTCGTGTGCGGCGGCTCAGTCATAGGCCTACGCAGAGCTGACAGCCATGCTTGCCCAGGCAGCCGCGAGTGTTGGGCTGGAGTGGAATCCTACGCCACACCCCCACCCCACCCACAAACACTCGCGGCTTGCCGATTGGTTTCTGGGTCCAGAGCGCCGCTCACGGCCATGCACCACCCCTGTTCCTTTCATGATGAGCTCACACGCTTGTGGCAGGCACCTTTCACTGCCAGCACGCGATCTGTGAGCTGCTCCGCTCTCACTACCCTCGATGGCGGGGTGGCAAGGGGCTACTCGGCGATTCCCCAGGAGGATCAAGCAGTTGCGGTGCACTTAAGCCCGCAAAGCGCAGCCACCTGGCGGAACCGTCTGAGGCTCCCATCCAGTGCCTGTAGGCTGACGTCGTCCCTGAAGGCCTACAGCGCCGCTGGACATGCTGCCCCCACCTTGCATGCCATGGCACTCCTGCAGGTGCACCAAGCCAAGGCACTCAGAGAACTACACGAGGGTAATCCTGACCCAGGTCTAATGCAGGAGCTGCACTCGGTGACCGAATTCGCCCTCCGGGCAACAAAGATCACGGCATGGACTCTCGGTCAGGCTATGTCCACCCTGGTGGTCCAGGAATGCCACCTCTGGCTCAACCTGGTTGAGTCACGAGAGGCTGACAAGGTGCATTTCCTTGTCGCCCCCATCTCCCAGATTGGGCTGTTTGGAGACACTGTTGTAGACTTCACCCAGCAGTCCTCAACGGATAGGAAGCAGACAGAGGCCATACAGCACATTCTGTTCCCCTGCGCTGCCAACACCGACAACAGCCCCAGCAGGTGGTGAACCTGCAAGCGCTGCCCCAGGAGGAGGCAGACCCAGCCTTGGCATTGCTGTGTCCGGTGCGCGCTTTTCACATTAGAAGCTCCGAGCAGCTCTTTGTCTGCTTCGGTGGGCCGCTGTCTCCAAACAGAGGATCATCCACTGGGTCTTCGGTGACATCACTATGGCATACTACGCCCAGAATGTGTCGCCCCCTGCTGGCCTACGAGCCCATTCTACCAGGGGTGTTGCGGCTCCTTGGGCATTGCCCCACGGCGCCTCTCTAGCAGACATATGTAGAGCCGCAGGCTGGGCAACACCTTTGAAAGGTTCTATAACCTCAGGGTTGAGCCAGTTTCGTCCTTTGTGTTATCAGGTGACACAAACTGGTAAGTTCGGGTCAGCTGGCTGGGTGTATCACTTTTGCATAGCACCTTTCCCCTCCCTTGAGGCTATTATGTAATCTGTAGTGGAATATGTTTAAAAAGTAACCTTCCCAACCCTGTGTATAAGCAAGGGTGGGAGGTCAACAGTAATAAAATGCAAGTATTGCAGGAAAGCAGCTGACTAACAGCTATTCTTTTAGACACACATAGCTGCAGTTAATTCAGGCTATTCACCCGGGGCTGACGGTACCACAGCAAACACTGGCACTCACAGGAGGGGAAACACACTGACATCTCTTTATGTGTTTATCTATGTTGATTAATCAGTCTGTTATTTTGTTTTTCATTCACAATCACTCACACTTTGGCCCTTCACCATACAGCACATAAATAGCATGCATTTTACTATGATCATTTTATGGTGCTTTTCTAATTTTTGGAGCTGCACCACAGACATTTTGAAAGTGTGTCCAATGGCAAACAAAACAATGAGCAAATAGTCAATAAAATGTTCAAATAATTAAATGTAAAAATGTTGCATTGTGTAAAGAAATGGAATACACTGAAATGTGTTGAATACAGCATCAGCATGACATTTAATATAAGAACCAAGGGTGACATTTTTGTGGTGCAGGCAAAAAGTCCCCCATTAAGCATCTATTCATTTATTTATTTTTATCAGTCCTAGCTTAAAAAAGTGAGATGGTGCCCTGGCCTGAAACAGGCGGGGGAGGAGTGTGACGAGGATGAGGGCTTGGCCAGGCCGGGCCGTGAGAATCCACGGCCAGCACTGTGTCAACTAATCAGCAGGAGAGAGAAATAAAGGGGAGCCGGAGATGCCAGTTTGGGAGAGAGACACAAGTGGCCACTATGTGTGTGTGTGCGCATCAATATGTTTTATGTTGTTTTAAGTTGAGTTTATAAAAGTATATTAAGTCATAAAAGTTTACATTGACTGTTCTGCCAGTTTCAGCCTCCTCCTTGCCCATCCTTTACCAGTTACAGTGTAAAACATAAAGATTAAGTAAAGTAAAAAAAATGGTGGATAAAATGAACTGTTTTTATACCCTTGAAGAGCATGATAACCGGACACCACATGAACAGGTGTTCCAAATGAAAGTGAGCAACTCATCCCCTCATGAAGGGCCCTTCCACAAGGCCATTAGCAAAAGGTACATGTGATGGTCACATCAAGGAAGTAATTTTAAAGTTTATGACCACGTGACCCTGGGTGGCGTGGCAACAATATATTTTGAAGCAAAGTTGTCAGTAAAACATATTACATGTTCAAGAGCTATAGCCCTTTTATAGCAGATTCGTCTTCCCCTCCGCAGTTTACATTCGTCCTTATAGATGAGATAGTAAATAGACATAAGCAGAGATACTCCAAAAACAGGTGCCATTATTCTTTTGGCCTAAAACCTGAGGTAACATAAGACCTCTTGTGTACCAAATAACTTTCGGTGATATATTTATATATATACAGTACATTTATTTAGTACATCTGAATATTATTATTATTATTATAAATACAATAGAGGTCGACCGGTAGTGGGCATTACCTTAATAGTTTTTAAAATTGATTCTGAACGAAAAAATAACACAAAGTAAAATAGTGCTGAACTTTATTACAAAAATAAACAGTACTGACTGAACCATGAAAATGTATTGTATTTTTTTAAATGAAATAAATATATAAATATTAATATACAGTATATAAACTAATATTTTAAAGTCAGCTGATTTTTAAATTGACGTTGCTTCCTTAGTCCACAAGAGGGCGCGTTAAAAATATAAACCATTAAGCACAATTATATTACTACATAGAACATTTACATCCTCCACTCCAGCACTGGACGCAACAGGGGGAAAATATCAGTGTTGATTTTTGCAGATGACAATAGTTACAGAGATCTGTTATCAGTGCCGATTAGATCGGCAAAATGAGATATATCGGTAGACTTCTAAAAAACAGCATGTGGGGAGAGAGTAAGCAATTTCAAATAAGACACAAAAGGCAATGTTTGAAAAATAAATATGACAAAAAGTATATTTATTTGCAACAACAAATTAACAGTAATTAATAAGCGATTCCTGTTGTAAGAACAGCAAATGGAGTGATGGATGCTGGCCCGTCATGGTAACATTACAGGCAAAAATAAAAAGAAAGTGACCTGTCTTTCATTACTCCCTTCATCAAGGGTGTTCCAAATGGCCATATAAGTGCCCTGCTCCCTCCAGAGTTCCCACTTCAAGGATTCTGCCCTTCGGAGTGAATAGGACATAGGGACGCTCACGTCTAATTGGAAATCACCCAATATCAACCGGATTTGATTCCAAACTAGTTTACAGGCTGTTAAAATCTCCCCACAGCTCTGCAAATCACCCGTTTTAGATACAAAGCCATCTAAAGAAGACTGTATGGTGACTACTCCATTCAAACAACTTCTGAAATGCAGTAAGCCTTCAGTTTTGTACAAGCAGAAGAACACACAGTCCCACAGCAGTTCCAGAACAGATTTGATGAACTGTTCTATGGTAAAAATGTGTGGCAACAAAGTGGAAAAACATTTCCTCCTTTACACCTGTTAAACTGTTTGAGAAGTCTACAGAGGAATTGATTACAAAAAGTCATCACAACAGAAACACATCACCACAAACTGGAGAGTTCATAGATAATTGTACTTGGGATGTGTGAGACTATTCAACTAAATCGTTCTGATGCTGCTAGTCGACACAGGAATTACTAGTCTGTTAATATTTCCCCCATTAAACTGATCATAATTTGCACACATTTACGTTTGGCTTTTTATTTTTACAGAGGCTGCGCTTAAATTATTGTCATATTAATGTTGCATATTTTAAAAAGAATTAATAATACACATATTATTTAAAAACGTGGATATCTGGAGCAGATCCAAAGTTTAATTTTACCTCGGGCTGCGTGCGCTTGCTTCCTCCCTCTCTCACTCACAACGCGTGCAGGAAAATGTCCTCTCACTAGACAAGCAAACTCAGCAAAGTTGTTTTGAAATCACCTCAGTGGTGGTGGGGAATCGTATTTCCAAACGTTTGAAAGCCCCTATGGATGTTTTCACATTTGAGTCTTCTTTATATGTGTGCTTGTACGTTATTCTTCCACTGTGCAGACTTTTTCAAGCGCAGAATAGCCGCCTCAGGTGAGTCAAGTCCCGTCTTTCACCCGACCATGTTGACGTGTTAATTTTGCTCATCCAAAAATATATGCTTTTGAGTAAGTAGCCTAGAAAATGAATACGTGCATGTCATGTTTATAATACATTAGGTTTATTGTAGGCTACACCACAGGCCTATTTTTTCTATCCTATTGCTACTGTTTTTTTTTTGTTTTTGTTTTTACATTGTAACTCCTGTTGGTTATTTACTAAACAGCTTTCATATTAGATTAATGGTTAATGCACGACTGCAAGTCATGAAATACGCACAACTTTTCAGCACATATTATTTCTTTTGTAGATGTGGCTTAGTCCACCTGTTAATTATTTTCAACAATGTCCTGACTGTTTTAATATGTTAACTAACTTTTACGTGGTGAATTCAGTTTAGAACAGGCTGGGTTGCTCTATTGGTCCTGTACTATCCTTTCAATTGTTTTCAATAAATATCCCTGTTAAATATTTGCTAATGTTGATTCAGTGAATGTGTGTCATGTTCTATATTTAATGTACAATGATCATTATGCAAGGTGAGCGCTTCACAGATAAATGCCCCTTTTTAGTGGAATTTAGCTTTGGATTTGGAATAGATATAATATTTTAAATGGGTCACATAAACAATTTTTTTTTTATTTACTGTTTTCTGAAGGATGGATTTTTTTTACACTAGTCATAATTTAGTGGTTGCTGTGGATGGAGCTTTACTCGTCTGTGACTTCAACATCCACCTAGATAATGAAAGTGATACAATGGGATTAGCATTTATTGATATTCTCAACTCTGTTTGGGTAAGACAAAATGTGACAGGTCCAACCCATCTGCAAAATCATACCCTATACCAAATTTTTTCAAATGGAATTGATGTTGATAATAGAAATTCTCCAGCAGAGCAATTTTCTTGTTGTCCAGAGGCTGAACATTTGCCAGTAGTATACTGGGTAGCGGGGGTCGATTTGCACGACGTCTTACTCTGATGAGAACGCTCAATGGCTGACGCCACAGAGGTTGGTTCACTCTCCGTCTCTTTTGCAGATGTAACCCGATCCTTCCGATGGGTGAACATCTGTAAAGCCGCGGGTCCAGATGGCATTCCGGGCCGTGTCATCAGAGCGTGCGCAAACCAACTGGCTGGTGTTTTTACAGACATTTTCAACCTGTCCCTCTCCCTGTCTGTAGTCCCCAAATGCTTCAAAACGTCAACCATTGTGCCTGTACCGAAGCAAGCCAAAATCACTTGCTTAAATGACTGCCGTCCTGTTGCTCTGACCCCCATCATCAGCAGATGCTTTGAGAGGCTAATCAGAGATCACATCTGCTCTGAGCTGCCCACCTCTCTGGACCCATTGCAGTTTTCCTACTGCAACAACTGCTCCACTGATGATGCCATTGCATCTACAACACACACTGCTCTCTCCCATCTGGAAAAAAGGAACACATACGTGAGAATGCTGTTTGTAGACTACAGCTCAGCATTCAACACCATAGTGCCCTCCAAGCTTGATGAGAATCTCCTGAGAATCTGGGCTTAAACAGCTTGCTGTGCAGTTGGATCCTGGACTTCCTGTCAGGCAGACGTCAGGTGGTTAGAATGGGCAGCAACATCTCCTCATCACTGACCCTCAACACTGGAACCCCGCAGGGCTGTGTTCTCAGCCCACTCCTGTAATCCCTTTACACATATGACTGTGTGGCAACACATAGCTCCAATTCCATCATTCATTTTCCTAACGATATGATGGTGGTAGGTCTGATCACTGACAATGATGAAACAGCCTACAGAGAGGAGGTGCACACTCTGACACGCTGGTGTCTGGAGTACAACTTCTCCCTCAACATCAGTAAAACCAAGGAGCTTGTAGTGGACTTCAGGAAGACAGACAGAGAACACAGCCCCATCACCATTAATGGAACACTGGTGGAGAGAGTCAGCTTTTTCAAGTTCCTCTGTGTCCACATTAATGAGGAACTCACATGGTCTGTCCACACTGAGGCCGTTGTGAAGAAGGCTCACCAGCGCCTCTTCTTACTGAGACGGCTGAGGAAGTTTGGAATGAACCACCACATCCTCACACAGTTCTACACCAGTACTGTAGAGAGCATCCTGACTGGCTGCATCACCGCCTGGTACGGCAATAGCACCGCCCACAACTGCAAAGCCAGGCAAAGGGTGGTGTGAACTGCCAGACACATTATCGGAGGTGAGCTTCCCTCCCTCCAGCTCGGAGGATCATCAGAGACTCCAGCCATCTGAGTCATGGGCTGCTCTCACTGCTACCATCAGGCAGGCGGTATCGCAGCATCAGGACACGCACCAGTCTACTACATAACAGCTTCTTCCCCCAAGCAATCACACTTTTGAACACTTGATCTCTCATGATCAATAAATAGCACCGCACTTTATTCATCTATAATCTATTATCTCACACTGGACTGTTAAATATATTCTCCTCAATACAACTACTGTATGTATATATATATATATATATATATATATATTATGTTTTATAATGATCACACTGACACAGGGAGTAGCATCAACTTATCATCACCTTTACTTCCATCTCACTGTCTGTTCAGACCCAAGTAAGTGAACCCATCGATTCGTCAGACATAACTGAATGATTCAGCACAGTCAAACTCTATGCATCACTGAACACTAACTCAATGCATTTATAAACCCCACTTGATAGAACACAACAATATATATATATATATATATATATATATATATATATATATATATATATATATATATATATATATATATATTTTTTATATATATATATATATATATATATATATATATATATATATATATATATATACAATTTTTTATTGTATGTGTATTCTATATTGTGTGTATTGTTTACTGTACATTGTATATTATTATTGTGTTGTGTATGTGTACATTTGATATGCAAATCGTGTTGCGTAAATATGTTTTTTATTGTAATTGGTATATGTCTCGTCACTGTCATGACTGCTATGTTGCTCGGAACTGCACACAAGACTTTCACCTACTGTTGCACTTGTGTACATGGTAGTGTGACAATAAAGTGATTTGATTTGATTTAATATCTCAAATCATTACATCGTATCTTGTATGACGCACTTAGCAAATTTGACTCAATCTATGCAATGTTATCATCTGATCAGAGCTGCATTTCTATTCTAGTGATTTTAGTCATAGATCATGACATTCTCTTGAATAGACTTGAGAATTATGTTGGCATTTTTGGACAGGCATTAGCTTGGTTAAGGACTTATCACTCTGAATGCTACAACTTTGTCTGTGTATATGAGGAACTGTCAGATCACATTAAAGTTAAGTATGGAGTGCCACAGGAATCAGTTTTAGGGCTTCTGATTTTCTTCCTATATATGCTTAGTTTTCACTGTTATGGCGATGATACGCAACTTTATATTTCTTCGACACCCAATGAAATTGCCTATATTTGTAGAACTGCATTCTTCCACCTCAGAAATATTGCCAAGTTACGACACATGCTATCTGTTTCTGATGCTGAAAAACTAATTAATGCGCTCAGACACACTCTCTCAACTTAAGTCTAGACTAAAGACTTATCTATTCAGCCAGGCATACACATAATTTATCCCTAAATTTATAGCTATGCAGCTTTAGTTAGGTCTGCTGAAAATGAAAACACTTCTCTTATTCTTTAACCCTGCTTTAAATTGAATGGTATCCCTGCTCATTTTATTCTATTTCTTTCCCTGTCTAAACCTCGGGTTGTATCGCGAGGTTACCAGACCCTGCCAGATCCATCTTCAGTCCTGCCTGATGTCCGATTCCTACTGTGTCACTAAATGATGATGACAACAGCAGCATGTGACAGCCAGAATTCACTTCAGTCTACTAAGACAGACTTCACAGAGGATGAATTAATGCAAACTCAAAGACATGAGATTCTTCATGAGCCACTGCCTGAAGCATGGGCTCAGGATTACCTGCCATAAGCTTCCAGAGGTCAAAATTACCTGCCATAAGCTTCCAGCTGTACTGTGATGCTCCTCAATGAACAATACCTATATCATCTTGGTCAAAGGAGGGACAGCACTCTCTTAAATTACATAGAAAATGAGTTAACCACTAACAAAATCCTTCATCGACCAAAATCAAAAGACAATATATCTATGTGTTTTTCAGTTAATTTGTGATGACTTCAAGGGCTTTAACACTAAAACTTATTGTTACTATAAAATAATTTTGTTTAATCATTCACCCACAACACTTAATAGTTTACTAATTTTAACCACTAATAATTCTAAATATAAATAACTAATATTGGGATTATATTATATATACATTTTCTGTTATAGCATAATTTCATGTACAGCTGCTTTTCACAATGCCTGTTGTGAAAAGCACTATACAAATAAATTTGACTTGACTTGACAACACACACATACAAACATACAAACACACAAACAAAGAACACACCCACTCACAACAAGAGCTATACTCTGCTTTACTGAGCCAATCTCAAGCTTCAGGAAGAGAAAGGCCTAACTGAGGTGACCGTTTCTTCTCCTCTCTACACGAGCCTCACACCCACCTGCAACGAGATATTACTTACTGCAGACTCATAGCACCAGTCTTTTCAGCACACCGGGATGTTTCCCAGTGGGCAGGGTGTGAAATGGTGTCACGATATGTCAAAGTGGGCATTGATAAGATGAAGGGGGTCATGAAAATCTGAAGGAGGCAGCGAAATGGTGCCGTGATATGCCACAGAGAGCTGCAATATGTAGAAGAGGACAGCAAAATTCAGCCTTGCAAAACTTAATCAACATAAAATATACCCACAGTATGTGCACATACACCTACAGATGTTGGGCAAACAATCCCACCCACACTCACTTGCTCTTCACATTGGCATGAAAATTGCACTTAGAATTAGCACTCTAGCAATGGTCATTGTGCATTGCGCTGTGCTTTACGCAGTAATGACAATGTGGTGAGATGTCCGACAGCTAAATCCACATTTAAATAGTTGGCTAAACTATAGACCAGTATATGATAAAATTGCTTTGCTAAAAATATATAAATTGGTTATAAATATAATATGAATATACATTTGTGTGGAATAATTAAAAAAATCTCCAGTCTATTTAAACAGACTATCTAGGCCAAAAAGTGTGATTTTCTGCAACTAGAGTAATGAGTGGTCATTCTGATTCTGAATCTTTATATTTAGTCTATTTTACAAGAAAGAAATATCTATGAATATTGGTAAACTGGCTACAGTACCTTACAGTAAAACTTATTTTATAAAAAATTACCAAGTCAGACCTAAGTTTCCATAACATTAAGAGAAAAGATATCTAAGCACTTTGCAAAAAACAACTTCAACAAACAAACAAATTACATCTAAATTTCCTTCCTGCTTGCTGGCCGGAAACTGCAGTAACTATGTAAAGCTTTAGCTTCGCCCCGACTTCTGCCTGGAGTCAGCTGGTACTGCGGTCGAGTTGTACCGTGCAGTGGAAAAGACCCATAAGAATATGATCTATCTATGCTTAGATTCAGAGAAAACAGAATGTGAAATTTGCAAGTAAATTTAAAGCCATTTTTTTGTCATGGTTACTTCATTTTGCCTTTGTAGGGCCGAAATGTTCTCATAAAAAAATTATTGTGATATAACAAATAAATCTATATCTGGGATACACATAATAGATTTGGGCAGTTTAGAAGCTGTTTAGAAGGGAGTGAATTGTCTTTTTTTAAATCAATGTTAAACAATTTAGCTTGAGATGTCAGTAAATTAATCACTGAACACTACAAGGTTCCTGTTAGAGGAGTCATAAGTCAAACAGGTGAGAGAACTTTTAATCATTGCTCATCAAAGGGTTAATAGTGAACAAATGCTACTTTAGTAAATTCATTAAAAAGAATATAAATTAAATGAAACAGAGTTACTAAAACATCTCTATTGTTTCACAGCATGTAAATAAACACAGGACTGAATATTACTGTATAGCCAACCACTTTGTATCTTAACATACACTCAGAATATGTCACAACACATCGGCATTGCTGGCTAATATCAACATTAATATGATTAACATTTCGAGATGTTCCACACAAACATGAGCCAGGGCACTAATATGTTCTAGCAATGCCATAAAGTAAACCAAAATTGACTCTCTTTCACTTCAACACCATCCACGTGCAATTGCGAACATAAAAATCAGACATCTCTAGCATAAATTAAATAATAAAAAACATTGTGCTACACCAATTCAAATGTTTAAACAACCTCTGATATCTTGTAGTTGGAAAAAAGTACTTCTGAATATTTAACAATCCTTCAAAAATCTTTTCTTGAGCATTGTGGAGAAGGAACAAACTAACTCACAAACAGCATTAGGCAACAACTGCACACCAGGAGCACCCTGAGCAAACACACAAAATCAGCCCACATCTCCATCAGCGACACACACTCTACAGCTTGCACCTCACATCAAAGAATAGACAAAAGTTTAGATGCCAATGAATATTTTACTTGTTCTCCGCACTATTTAAGGGCTTTAGCTTAAATATTAATTGGTTTAATCAAATGTTTCTTAAAAAAAGTGTTAAATATTTCAAGCAGCAGTGAAATCCATTACAGGCCCTTTAACAGTATCTAGGGAACATGTACCTCTGTCAGGTGGGCACTTGCTAGCTGAGGGATGGAACGGACAGAAGGAAATGGCACATAATCAGGGAAAGTGGTCAGCTTTATGAACAGTTCATTTGGCAGGCATACATTTTTTTTTACATATTTATGCTGCTTTATTCACTGTGCATTACCATTTAATTATTACATTTTACCCTTTCCATTATTCAAAATTTTGTCAACTCTATTTTATGTACCAAGGAGTACCAGGGCATATTTCAAACTTTTAAGTGATTAACAATTTAAATTCTGGCTTGTTTTTCACCCAAATATATTGTGTAATCTAGAATACTTGGAATCAAAAAATGTTTTTATATATTTGAGATGCTTTTGCATCCTTTATGACGCTTAGAAAACGTGTCCCCATTCACTGTACATACATGGAAATAAGCAACCATTACACGCTTCAAAATTTCTTCTCATCTGTTACATGGAGTGTCACATAAGAGTGAGTAAATGATGGCAGAATCTTCATTTTTGGGTGATCAATCCCTTTAATTAGCTTTTTTAGGGGAATGCCCATTTAATTAGTCATGTGTATTTGTTACCAATGGTTAGTAACACTTACAAAACCAATATCTAGTGTTGCAGCATAATGTAATGGGGAAAACCCTGAGAAAGAAAAAAACAAAACACCTTACATTGGGCCATTAAAATTATATTATGGTTAAGTGTGCTTAAAATACACCTCTTCACCATTGAAGGCTTCATAAAGATGGCAGATTGCCATTATCCAGGATATGGTGCTGAGTTTTAAAAGAGTTTTAAAGCACCCCAGTGGTTTCAGTGGCGTGTGATGGCAAGCCGGATATGTTGTGCATTCTGCCCTCTAAGCCGATCAATTCCCAGTCTAATGTTCCTCTCTTTTGTGGCATATCCCTCCTTCCCTCTATGAATTCTCCCTCTTTCTCTCTCATTCACGCTCTTATTAATTATCCATGATGCTTCAATCTCAGAGCTGTGTTCAGAGAAACTTGTCCAAAAGTGATACAGTGTGCCAGAGTTCACTGCCTCTTAAGAGATTCATTGTGAGTTTGACCTAGAGGTGTCATGATTCTGCTTCTTCAGTCTTATATTATTCTTGCTGTGGCGGGATCATGACAGTCTGGTCATGCCAATTGGTTATGTTTGTACATGTCTTGTGTGTTGTGAGTGCACATGGCTGTGTTTTATTCTTCATCGCCATGTGCACTCATGTCTGTTTGGTCTTGTATGTTTGCACATGGTCTTGTCATGTGTGTCCCTGACTCCGACTCATTTAGTCCTTGTTATGTTAATTAATTTCACCTGTTCCTCATGTGTGCTCCTATATATTGTGCCCTCTTTGCTCATGTTTCTGCCAGATTCTTTGTTTGTGTAGCATCTCAGTCTCGCCAGTCAGTTGGTCTTGAACTGTTTTGCTCTTTGTTTGTTTCGAGTGGCGAGGAGAACAGATAAATCCACAGGGTGAGTATATATGAAACAGAATATGTGCAATCCGCTAGAACAGGGCACAGCATATCCAACCATCGGAACAGTGGCTAGAAAAACAAAGCATAAATCAAAATTGACAGAGAGCAAGACTGGAGCAAGGTGACACCATGAACTAACAAAAAAAAATCCGGCAACAACCAGCACACATGAGGGAGCTTAAGTAGGATGAGTGTGACAGGGAACAGGTGCCGCTGATCATCTGGTGCATGGTGCAAACACGCATTGTCAAGGAGATGCTGTTATAGTCCTCAACGTGGCATCTGAAAACACATGAGGAAAAACAAAGACATCAACCCCCCATATGGATTCCACCTGTCCAAACTAGACTAGAAGACCCAAGGGGGCACTGACAGAGTAGGAGTCACGGGGCACTGTTAAACAGATCAAGAGAGCACCCCCGAAATAGAACAGGGATGTGCCAACTAAGCAGGAGACCGGGTTGGCACCATCAGTAGAGCAGGAAACCAGGGTAGCAATCCAGAACAGGACCAGCAGGACGAACAGGACAGACCAAGGGAGGGAGGGTGGGTGGGGGAAAACAAGGGGGTGGCTTAAAGGAGGAGAAGAGGTCAGACCGCTCCAGAATGGTAGGGTATACAGGGGAGCAAAGTCCGGCAGGACAGGTAGGGCCTCAAAGTCTGGCAGGAAAAGTATTATGGTGGCTGCAAGGGAAAGGACAGAGTTGGTAGTGACCACTGGGGAAAAAGGTAGTATATCAGTGGCATTAGATTAAGGGATTAGAATAGTGGTTGCTGGGGAAGGACTTTGATGTCTGCTGAGGAGGGAGTTGACACCACAACCACTGGGGAAAGGACTGGCTTGATGGCTACTGAGGGAAGGAATAGGTAGGTGACCATCACAGAGGGACTGACAGGAATAGCATCTGCAGATGGGAAATTAACTAACAGGGTGGCCAGAGGGGAGATGGTGAGGTCATCTGCGACCACTGCAGAGAAGGGTTATATTTCGATGTCCGCAAGGGAAGAGGATGACTTGGCAACCACAGAGGCAGGGACTGAATTGGCCACAAGGGAAAGTGAGAGGCCTTTGGTAACTGGTGGGAAATGGAAAGGGCATTGATGGCCACAGGGTAAGGGACTAACATGACAGCTGCTGGGGAAATGGATAGGTCGTTGGTGACCACTGGGAAGGGAACTGGTTTAGCAGTCACTGGTGAAAAGGAGAGATCTTCGGCGGCCGAAGGGAAAGGGACAGACTTGGTGGCTGAAAGGGAAAAGGGTTTGTTGTTGGCAGCCCCCATGGGAAGGCACTGACTATGTGCCTGCAGGGGAAAGGATAGACACCGTGGACTGACAGGCACTGACTTGGTTGCCGCAGAGGAAATGGATAGGTAATTGGTGACCACTGGGAAGGGAACTGGCTCAGTGGTTACAAGGGAAAACGAGCCTCCAGGGAAGCTGAAGTGTAATTGGACCCCTTCATTGAGGCTGCAATCGGATCCCTCCAAGGGTGCTGCAGCTGACTCAAGTGCCTACTGGGGAGCTACAGTGAACACTAGTGCAGGAACCTGTCATTTTCTCATCCTCTTGAGGGTGGTGGAAAGGACTGCAGCTAACTCGGATACCTCCTGGCAGTCGGCAGCAGAATCAAATGCCTCTGGGGGACTTGAGGAACCAGATGAGTGAAAACCATTCCTTCTACGAAGAGAGGCCTGGAACAACTAAATGACTGAATGAAACAACTAAATGACTGGACAGATATGGGAGTGAATCTGGGGAGACCCCTCCTGGGATGGTAATTTCAACTCTTCACATTGGCTGATGTATTCTACAACTTTGCAGATGGACAGATATTCCAATATTTAAACCACCCAAGAGTCAAAGAGCTCAATCAGTCCAAGGTTGAAAATGTCCTTAAGGGTATGCTCATCATAGTCCAGCTCATTCGCAACTATGAGGAATCACTGATGGAAAGATTTTGCTTACAGAGTAAGAAGAGTGTGTCCATTTATGTTTTTTGCTGACAAATTGAGTAATGGCTGACAGAACACAGAACTAGAAAAATACCTATCCTGACTCTGCTGGGTCCAGTCTTGTCCAGATTGTTATGTCACGAGTCTGAAGGGAGGACCCAAATGTGGAGAGGCACGAAAGGTATATTTAATGAACAACACACAGAGGGGAAACACAATCAATTATCAAAACACAGGCAGCGGGTTGAGAGTGTAGATGAAGTATTGGGTAACAGTCTAATAATTCAAGCACGAGTTGTGGTGAGAGCGTGGGGATGATATGATGTGTATGTTGAGGCATACGAGTGGAGAGGAGAAAGGGTAAATCCACAGGGTGAGTATATAGTTGATGAAACAGAATATGTGTAATACATTAGAACCAAGTGCAGTGCATCTGACCAGTGGAACAGCGACTAGAGAAACAAAACATAAAACAAACCAGCAGAGAGCAAGACTGGAGCAAGGTGATACACCATGAAATAACAAAACAATCCAGCAACCAACAGCACACACAAGGGAGCTTAAGTAGAGTGAGGGTTATAGGGATCTGGTGCCGCTGATCATCTGGCGAGTTTGCGAACGAGCGTTGTCAAGGAGACGCTGTTAGCATTCTTCACGCGGCAACTGAAAACACATAAGGAAAAGGGAAACACAAAGACACACGCAAAAGAATACGGGCAGGACCATGACAGTTAGAAATGTGATTGTTTTGGTTATCTATTTATTGTCACCTTTTTCATTTTATTACTATTTTACATCGTTTTATTTTTTAAATGTTATCCATCATTATATTGTATAATCATTTCCGTATATGATTTCTCCACAACCTCTCCTGTCCAGTCATTCGTTACTCTATGCAAAAAAATCCTTGCACACCCTTAAAGCATGCACACCAAAACCTTTGAGTAAAGCAGAGTGTCCTATTCATACAATCAGTTAAAACACAATAAACTCTCTTTATATAGTATAGGCCTGAGCACATGTGATATGCCAAATTTCTAAACATCTAGAAGACATAACACGTAATTTATGTTGCTCTGCTTTAATTTAGACTGATTGTAGGGCCATTTAATTATTACATTTCTAAAATATATTAATGGTTTTAATACACTAAATAAAACATTTACAATAATTCTAAGGGCCCAGGAAAGACAGAGGGCACAGCAGAACCAACAATTATTTCCCTGCGTGATTTTGTTATAAATATACACCGCACTGGTAAGCAAAAATGAGGACTGCTTTTGCTTAATGAAAAAAGATGATCTAGTGTGTGGAATCCCCTTAAGACGTTCAGTGGTTTATCCCAAAAGCACTTCTTGAGGGCTAAATGCTCTTCCCATTTGTACAGCACACGTCCTCATGTTGGCATGACTGGATTGTGCGGAGTGCTAAACAGCATGGTGCAAACATAAAAAACTGAACTAAACTAAACTAAACTTTGAGCACTTTGAATGTCAAACATTTCATAAGGCCAGACAGACCTAACATTATAAACTGATGAGGAAAAGACGAGAAAAAAATATGTGCCATTACTGTAGTAACACATTAGAAATAGGCTGTGATTTGACAGAAATGTTACAGGTTTATATTAAAACTATTAAACTGGAAGAAGTCTACTGAGTAGGGATGTTAATATCATCAATTCATTAATTTCGGGATAAATGTGTTCTGAAAACAAGCCAGCAGAAGTTGATAAGGCTGTCTATACAGTCACCCGCCGCTAGAGGGCGCTTGCTGGCTGCATATCATTTTCTGGTTCACAGAAGAAGACAAACATTTGCAAGATGATGCGAGTTCAATGTAAACAGTGTTGGAGCTTTCACTTTAAATTAACATTAATCTTTCTGCACACACCGTAAATTTGTGTTAAAGTACATGACAACAAGCACTGTAGATCTCCTTGTTTCATCCCAATCTACAATTTCATCAGCGATCGCTGGGAAGGTAAGGTACATAGAGCTCACATTTCTCCAGAGACTATTTAGCAGAAACAGGTCACTTCTATTAAAATCTACATCAAAGGTGTCACATTCCCTGTTGTCTTTTGTTTGTGTACTTTTATGTTGAAAATCTTGTTAAGTTCCTGTTTCCTAGTCATGTGATGTCTTGTTTTCCCTCCATGTTCATGTGTCTTGTTTTCATTGGTTCATTGTTTGATTACTTTGTTATCAGTTCTAGTTTGACATTGGTTTTAGTTCATTGCCTTGATTTCCTAGCCGCCTGTCTGATCTGCTCTGTTTTCCTTGGTCTCCTGGCCGCCTGCCTGATCTGCTCTGTTCTCCTGGCCACCCGCCTAATCTGCTATGGTCTCCCTGACCTTGCCTTGTTCCTATGCTCCCCTTGTGACGCCTTGAACTGCCCGTTTGCCCCAGGTGCCCCCTTGAACTGCCTGTTTGCCCCTGGTGCCCCCTTGAACTGCCTGTTGTCCCTGGTGCCCCCCTGAACCACATCTTTTCCCCTACGCTCCATGCACAATTTGCCTTTTATTTCTTTTTATTTGGAGCGTCTGGAATCCGCTCCTTAAATGGGAGGCTCCTGTCACATTCCCTTTTGTCTTTGTTTGTGTAATTTTATGTTGAAATTCTTGTTAAATTCCTGTTTCCTAGTCATGTGATGACCTGTTTTCCCTCCATGTTCATGTGTTTTGTTTTCATTGGTTCATTGTTTGATTACTTTGTTATCAGTTCTAGTTTGACATTGGTTTTAGTTCATTGCCTTGTTATCTTGTTTAGAGTTCTGTTAGTTCATTGGCTTATGTTTCCCCATGTCCATGTATTTAGCGCCCTCATGTTTGCCATTGTCTCGGGTCTAGTAGTGATGGTAGTTTGTGTAACAGAGCTCTAGTCATGTCAAGTTCATAGTCTAGTTTCAAGTTTCAATTTCAAGTTTATGTCTAGTTTAGTCCACGTGTCAAGTTCATGTTCACGGGTATAGATAGGATTTCTTGCATTATCATCGTTTTTGTAATAAAACTGCACTTGGGTCCTACACTTCGTCTTCGTCATTACCATTGTCAGCTACACATTGTTACAAAAGTATGTAGAAAGGAAGTCATGCCTTCAGGTAAAAGAGCAATCACCTTTTTGATGCAGACATCACCTGCCAATCTACTATTTTTTTAAATGAAAATACCAATACTTGCATTCCTTAAGTGTATTAATGTAAATTATATTTAAACAATAGGCTACATGAACATATATCCGTATTATTGCATTTTGTGATATTAACTTTAACGATTAATCGATTAATTGGTCAATAATTTCCACAAGTCTGAAAATTGACATACCTACTACTGAGTTTTATTATATAAGAGGCAGTTTTAAACCGAGCCCACTGCCATCCCCAAATGGCCTCCATCGCCAGCTGGGTCATCCTCAATCTCATGGGAAGAAGGAGCGATGCGGGGGGCGGCTGGAGTGGCGTTCCTTTTTAGGAAAGAAAGCCGCGACCGCAAAGTTGCCTTGGTACGGTTCTCGCAGTGAGAACATAAACCATCCACAAGCGCTGCCTCAGAGTGATCACGGCCCAGACACACGAGGCAGCGCCTGTGACCGTCAGGAACGGAGAGAACTCGACCACATCCACGCACTACACAGGGGCGGAAGGGCATCTTTATAAAGACGTTCAACGCCGCTGTGTATTGCTCTTTTAGAGAAATAAACTCTTAAGAAAATATTCTCTTTTATAAAAGCTCTTTCGAAGCGCCTAGGGGCAAAGCTGCACTGCCGTGCAGAGGAGAAAGCTGCTGATTTGCGCCATGGCTCCAACAGCATACACTCTTTCAAGAGATGAAGTGAACGCAGAATGCAGCTCGCTGATCACACAACCGGTCACTTCGAAGAAAAATTCGGAATGGACAGATGCATTTCCCTCCCTTTATACCTGTATGTCCGGGGACATGCTAATTCTGTCTGCAAATTTATCAGTGGCCTTTTCTCAATTTCAGAGATGTGCACAACTTCGAAGTGAACGACAGACGGGGAAACATTTATTAAATAAGACCTATTTCTAGGTCTTATTTAATAGGAGTTCTAGGAGTTCTTTTAAATTATTTTAATAAATATTCAACAAAATTTCTAAAGTGTAAGCTCACATGATAGAAGACATCTTAATTGAGGAATAAAAAGACCACTTCATAGTCTAATTTTAGACATAAAATTATGTCTTAAAAATAGACACTGAGTCATTTTTGACCCAAATATACATTCTAGGGTTGAATTAACATTTACAACATAAAATGTTATATTTCCATAAGAAACTAAAGTGACATTAATAGTTATTTCTATTAAATGCATTGTTACTTTAACTTTTCCAAATAAAATTTGTTTTTAGGGTCTCTCATTGAATGTAAAATATGATCTTTTATTACGTTCACGCTTATTTAATAATGATAACATTGAATACAATAATAAATAATAATAATAATAATAATAATAATAATATAATAAAATAGGGGCACCAAGAATGAGAAATTGTCAGGGGGCCAAAAAGTCCTAACCGTGCCCCTGCAGACAACACAGAGAGAGAGAGAGAGAGAGAGAGAGAGAGAGAGAGAGAGAGAGAGAGAGAGAGAGAGAGAGAGAGAGAGACTAAAGCTACAGAGTAACAGAGATGAGAAGGGCTACATTAAGGATTTGCTTTGCACTTTCTGCAGTGTATGAGGCCATCAGGACATTCTATATCAAAAGACACAAAATCCCCAGAAAGCTCATCCAAAGGGTAGGTGACTTACTTTCCTTTTTTCTACTCAGCATCCAACCTCAAGACTTCAGAGCTGCCAACAGTTTGAGGAAAAGACCAGAGAGCTGGGTCCAGATTAGGACAGCATTCCTCTGAGAATCTCCAGTTCAACCTGACAGGCTTGGATTTGCATTCAGAGTAGTCTAGCAGATCCAGATCCAGATTTAACATATAGATAAGTACAAGCCATCTGAATTGTAAAGTCATCATATCTACAATTTGTAATGTGATGTTTAGATTCAAATTAAAATGAATGATACAATAATAGATCAGCAAGCTCATTCGATTAATGTTGTAGCAGGCTCTGTCAAAGGTTGTACAGAAAACAAAATAAATTAGATGAAAATGTGTCTCAAACAAAACAATTTACAGTAGTGTCTTAAAAGATATGATGCCATGAGGCCTTGCAAACTTGGAAAATCTGGAGACAAATTTTTCTAGGAATTGTTTATTGTAGTAGCACTGATAAAAACATGGGCACTCTGACTCTCACTAATTGTGTAGCAGCCAACCGATTATTTTAGAGTAGACGATTTACGAAAGCCATTTCTGTGTGCAACATATCATGATCTGTGAACAGACCATTGCATGCCTCCATCACATGTTTAAAATAAAAAAGACTGTCTCAGTGTTAAGACTGTCAGTGCAACATGATCTTGGGGGAAATCAGTGTATTGGTTCCAAGTTTTCATGACCCCAAATTTGACCCGATGTGATGAATTAATGACAAGCTCCACCATGTAGCAAATGTTGATGTCCTGAAAATTGGGCCCACTATGCCTTTTGACATCACATCCCTTTTGATCTCTGACTAGTAAACCGGCTATGTTTCATTCAGATAAAGTTTGATCATGTTTTGCACTTCTGTAATGCGTGGCGCAAACGAGGTGAGATTTGCTGTTTGGAAATTCCGAAAGCAGAGACTTTTTGACCTCCTGAAGCTTTGATATATTGTCTCCAAATTCCTGCAAGATTTGTCTGCTGTGTGTGTCTATCTGTAAACAGGTGTTGCTCTGTATGTACTTGGATCCATAATAACTGATGTAAAGGAATGTTTTTGCAATTGTCCAAATTCCATTTAAGGTAAGTCAGTTAATCCAACTTTTGGTAACGCTTCTACTCTTGGTAAAGTTTTGTATGTAAGTAACAGGCGTACAAGTACAGCTCCTATCTCCTTTAAAAACAGCATATCTCCCTGTTGTTCTTGCCTGGTTACTTATTGAAGCTAAGCAGGGTGGAGCCTGGCAAGTACTTGGATAGAAGACCACCTGGGGAAAATGTCATGCTTACTAATGTAACCTCTGTTCCCTGATGGAGGGAACGAGACGTTGTGTCGATGAGTTGACACTTGGGGTCACTCTTGTGAGCCCAGATATCTCTGATCTTTGAGAAAAAGCCAATGAGAATTGGCGTATGGAATTTGCATGCCACTCCCCCATACATATAGTTATAAAAGGAATGCCGCTTACAAACACACACTCAGGTTTTTCACTGAGGAGCCGAGCCAAAGACCCGGCCATTTCAGCGGTTGGTTCAGTGTTGTGGCAAGAGGGACACAAAGTCTCGTTCCTTCCATCAGGGAACGGAAGTTACATCAATAACCATGACATCTCCTATCTGTCACTCAATCAATGTTGTGTCGATGAGTTGACACTAGGGGTCCCAATGGTAAATGCCACAAGAGCTGAATCGAGTTACTCAGACTGGCAGAACTCTGTGTGCCTCGTAGCCAGCGCACCAAGTCATAGCGTAACTACCCCCAACTAACTGACAGGAATGAAGAGGTCCCCTACACCTTGGGGAGCGGATAACTGCACAGAAGTTTAGGGACTGGCTGGCCCAGCCATAGCCTTCTCTCTATTGTTCTCCCTGAAAAAAGTAATGAAATAGTTCAGCTGGGGGCCATATAAGGTGCATGTTGGGGGGTGTCCCTCCAAAGAGGAGGACACCGTGGAGACCACACCCGGCCCAGAGAAGAGAGGGAGGCCTTCTAAGTGGAATACAACACACTGTCTTACCGGGTCAGAGCGAAAGCACATTGTGTGGTGTGGAACCGGGGTAGGTCCCATCCAAGGAAGGGAGGTGACCAAGGACAGAGGGCCCTCTGCCCAAGGAAGACGTTTTGCGGAATATACATCACATGGGGTTACCTAAGGAGACAACCAGCACATGTGGAGCACTTACCTCTGTAAGGGCCTAAGTGACGGGCATCGTATGCAATAGTAAGAGCTGTCCACCCAAGCAGACAAGAGCTGCTTGGATTAAGATTCAACTTTATTGGAGCTTCTAAAGCTCTGCGTGTGATCCAAGTAGACGCAAAGAGCACACACTGGACACATCAATGCCACCGCTGGGTCTGCCACCTCCTGGGGCAGCGCTTGCAGGTTCACCAACTAATCCCTAAAAGAGGTTGTGGGAACCTTGGGCACATAGCTCAGTCAGGGTCTCAGGATGACATGAGAATAAGCCGGATCGAACTCCAGACAGAGAACATTTGCAGGTTAAAGCTCCAATAAAGTTGAATCTTAATCCAAGCAGCTCTTGATAGAGGTGAGCGCCGTCAGGAGGGCGGTCTTTAAGGAGAGCGTCTTTAACTCAGCTGACTCAAGGGGCTCGAAAAGAGAACCCCGAAGGCACCGAAGGACCATGGAGAGGTCCCATGAGGGAACGAGGCGTGGCCTGGGGGGGTTTAAACTCTCAGGAACCCGAGGATCAAGTCATGCTTCCCCAAATGCTTACCTTCTACTGCATCGTGATGTGCCGATATAGCTGCTACACACATTCAAGGTGGAGGGGGACAGCCATCCCTCCAAACTCTCCTGAAGAAAGGAAAGCGCTGATCCGAAGCACATCTCTGGGGGTCTTCGCATCGGGAAGAACATAACTTAGCGAACAGACTCCCCTTCAGGACAACAGGCACCTCGCTAAGGGGGCCCTGGCCTGAGTGACCATGTCTACCAACGTGGGTGGTAGCCCACTTAAGTCTTTCCGCGTCCCATCCAAGGCCCGATTCAGACTCGCAGGTCCAAGATTGGCCGCAACCCGGTGCCTTTTTTTTTTTGGGTACGATGAAGTAGGGGCTGTAAAACCCTTTCTTCATCTTGGCTGGAGGGACAGGCTCTATCGCATCCTTCTGTAGGAGGGAGGCGTTCTCCGCACACAGAGCAACTGCGTTCTTGCCTCTCACCATAGTGAAGCAGACACCGCAGGACCTGGGTGGGTACCTAGCGAACTGAATCACGTAGCCGAGTCGGACAGTCCTGATCTGCCATCATGGGTGGTTAGGGAGCGCGAGCCACGCCCTCAAGCTCCTCATACCATCGTGTCGGACATACCAGCGGGTGGGGCCTTGTGACGTGGTGGAGCATGAGGTGTCACGTGTGGCTGTGCTGAGTCTAGAGACATCAAAGCACTTACCTGGCTCCTTTTGACCGCTCTCGGAACAGCCTGGGATGGGTGATGGAGACCACCACATCAGGGGCGGATTTTAGCCACAGCTGGGCACACAGGGTTATAGTAGGTGTGTTGTGGCCATTCTGTGACTATGACTGTCACCACATCATACAGGTGGATGCTGCGCATTGGTGATGGTTGAAGTATTCCTCGAAAGTTCCTCGAAAAGTGCTATATAAATATAAGGAATATTTATTCTGAAATTCTGAAATATCAAAATTGCATTTCAATAACATGTCCAATCAGCAATAAAATCTGACAACAATGTTGCCATAGCTAAAGTCATAGCTAAAAAAAGCAAAAAATATATATTTGTCAGGCATTAAAAAAATATACAAAATTTTACTTTCATTTTGTACTGACACCATATTGAGTGTTAGGGTTTCTTCCATTCACTTTTAAATAAGTTGTCTATCTTATAATGTTTCAGGTTGCTTTAAGGTAGAAAGATCTTACTGTGACTAATGAAGGTGTTTGGACTCAATAAGTGTTCTTGTGGGATACCTGAGACAACAGCAGCAGCTTTATTCGTAAAGTGCAAAACTCACCACTCCAGAAATTACTCACCCCCAGAAAGCCTCTGAGAGCTCCGTGCCCATTTGACCAATACAATCTTTTATTTTTCCATACATCAGCAGGACAGGGTCTTTAAAAAGACACTTAAATGGATAAAGGTGAATTTTAGATGGACAACCAGGCTTTGATGCGGGATAAACATCTTGAGCAATATTTCCGTCAGCAAAGGTTAGCAAGTTTTGTTTTGCTGGGTGAGGATCCTAAAAAATTATTTAGCTCTAGTATGATTCTGGTTCCGATGGTAACTATCCATTTACAGTCCATACATTTATCATATAGTTTAAACTGAAAAACATTTCTGTAATTATGTAAGTCCAGTACAGCAGGCCAGTTAAAACAGACTTAAGCCCTTTTCGGATGGGTCTAGTTTTCCCTGAGGTGTTAGGGCAATTTGTGCTTCACAGACATACTTTGTGATTTTAATCCCATCTGAATCTGACAAGTCTGTGTTCTTCTCACACGATCCCTGTAAAAATTCCAGATCAAATTACCTAGAGTTTTACAGCTAACACAATGGTCTTCTGAGAAATCAAATCCCATCTGAATGCAGATGTCTGTGATTGCTGGTACTGAATTTTCACAACGCTTCTCCTCATGTATTTTTAACAATAGTTAAGATCGCACTTATGCATGCCAATCTAATGACTGCTGTGTGCCTTTAAATATTGATGAAGATTTTTTACCATTCGACTAAAAAATAAGAAAAATTAAATCATCAAGGAGAGCCAAATTGTGTTTAACTGCTAAGACTGGCCACTGTAATATCAGCATCAGGTAAGTTACTCATCTTAATTTCTCAGCTCATTTATGTGTTGTTATATTATATAATTCACACATATGTCTTGTTTATTTCAGTGGGTTTATTATAAGCAGTTACTTCTACAGTATACTCTCAAATTAAGATTATAAAAGGCTTTTTTTAATAAATAATTTATAATGTTTAATTCATAAATTACAATTAAATCAATAAATACCATTTTTAAATTATAAGTAATTTTAAATTTAAACAGATACAGTTTAAAAGATAAGTTAATTTTATCAGCTAAATTAATTCAATGTGTTCAATCTTCTGTAACTTTATAATGATAGCGGACAGGATAATGCAGGTTCCAATTGCAGTTTTTTTTTCTCTCCCCTTTTTCTCCCCAATTTAGGATGCCAATATGCAAAGTCCTTGTGGTGGCATAGTGGCTTGCCTCAATCCGGGTGGCGGAAGAAGAATCTCAGTTGCCTCCACGCCTGAGACCGTTAACCTGCACATTTTATCACTTGGCTTGTTGAGTGTGTTACCATGGAGACATAACGTGTGGAGGCTTCACATCATCCACGCACAACTCACCATGCACCACACCGAGAGCAAACCACATTATAGTGACCATGAGAAGGTTACCCCTTGTGAATCTAACCTCCCTAGAAACCGGGTCAATTTGGTTGCTTAGGAGACCTGGCTGGAGTCACTCAGCACACCCTGGAATTTGAACACGCCAACTCCAGAGATGGTAGGCAGCATCTTTACTCATTGAGCTACCCAGAACCCCATTTACAGTTTTTAATAAAAACTCAGAAAAACACAAAACACTAGAGACAATGCAAAACTAGAACAAAAGTACATTACAGATTGAATTAACAGAACAATAACCAACAATGAATAGAGGTAAAACACAGGGATTAAATAGACAGAGAATTAATGATGGTACAAGGGAAACCTGAAATGAACACAACGACCAATGAACAAAGACCATGAAAAAGAACTACAAACCCATAAACAAACAAAAGACACAAAATTAACAATAAACATACATAGCAACCTCTGGTGCTCAATCCTTACTTAATCCTTACAGAGCCACTGATCTAAGGAGTGGCTCCAGAACCTTCTTAACACATAAAAACTAAAAGAAGTTAATGGGAGGAGCAGGAGGCGGAAGCCCAGGGGCCAGCGCTGCAGGAGGTGGAAGCCTAGGGGGCGGAGCCACAGGAGACAGAGCCGAAGGAGTCTCAGGGAATGGAGACCCAGGAAGCAGAACCGCAAGAAGCGGAGGCTCCTGGGGTGGAGCCGTGGGAGGAGGAGGTTTAGAGGGCAGAGCCGTGAGAGGCGGAGGCTCCGAAGATGGAGCCACAGGAGGCAAGGGTTCAGGTGGCCGAGCCGCAGGAGGCAGAGACTCCGGAGATGGAGCCACAGGAGACAGAGCCGAAGGAGTCTCAGGGAATGGAGACCCAGGAAGCAGAACCGCAAGAAGCGGAGGCTCCTGGGGCGGAGCCATGGGAGGAGGAGGCTTAGGGGGCAGAGCCGCGAGAGGCGGAGGCTCCGAAGATGGAGCCACAGGAGGCAAGGGTTCAGGTGGCTGAGCCGCAGGAGGCAGAGACTCCGGAGATGGAGCCACAGGAGGCAAGGGTTGAGGTGGTGGAGCTGCAGGAGGTGGAGACACAGAGGATATGGCAGTTGTGGACCCAGAGGTCAGAGCTGCTGGGAACTCAGAGAGCAAGGCACTAGGGGACTCAGAGAGCAAGGCACTAGGGGACTAGGAGCTAGACCACAGAGTTGGGGACCACTGGGAGCTTCATTATAGGAATCTCTGAGAAGGAAGCCTTGAAAGCCACATAGGGACTGGAACAGTACCCCACTCTGAAGGGGGAGGATCCAAATGCAGTTCTTAATAAAAACTCAGAAAAAACGATAAAAGACGATTCAAAACTAGAGCACAAAGCACATTACAGACTGAATTAACAGAACAAGAACCGGCAATGAACAGAGTATAACACAGAGATTAAATACACAGAGAACTAATGATGAAATGAAGGACTCCTGACACTAATGAACACAAGGACCAATGAACAAAGACCATCCATCATCAACCGCTTATCGTGTACAGGGTCGCAGGGGGCTGGAGCCTATCCCAGCTAACATTGGGCGAAAGGCAGGGTACACCCTGGACAGGTCGCCAGTCCATCGCAGGGCCACACACTCACACTCACATCCACACCTAGGGCAATTTTTGGAGACACCAATTAACCTAGCCTGCATGTCTTTGGATGGTGGGAGGAAGCCAGAGCACCTGGAGAGAACCCACGCAGACACGGGGAGAACATGCAAACTCCACACAGAATGGCACAGACCTTCTTGCTGTGAGGCAACAGTGCTAACCGCTGCACCACTGTGCCGCCCCTGAACAAAGACCATGACCTACAAAACCCATAAACAAACGAAAGACACAAAATTAACAATAAACATACATAGTGATCCCTGGTGGTCACTCAGGTAATCCTTACAAACGTCCACATCTAGAAAACAGACACTCCCATCTCTGTAACAAACACAGAGATCTTTAGTCCTGTCAAAAACAGCACATGAAATCACAGACATTGGCTAATAAGGATACAATTTTGGACGAGTAAGTTTAGTTTTAATTAGCTGATATGCTATTTTATATAAACTTGAACATATTTTACTAGTGGGACTGTTTCCAGATTTGCCAGCCAGGATTCAGATTATTGACATTTGAAATATGTCCTAATAAGCAAGTTTCAGCTAAAGCAGGTATTTAAATTGTGCCGTATGATATAAATATGATATAATTATGATATAAAAATAATATGAATGTTTAGATTATATTTTATCTAGTGTTTATAATGCCTCATTATCATCAACAAAGCTTGTGCTTGCAAATATGTGTTCAGGTTAAACGAGTAAAATGCACTTGAAATATGCCCATATTAGAAAATCAGCATATTATTATGATTTCTGAAGTATCATGTGACACTGAAGACTACAGTAATGATGCTGAAAATTATGCTTTGATCACAAATTGCATTTTACAATATATTTAAATAGAAAACTGTTCTTTTAAATTGTAAAAAGAGTTCAGAATATCAATATTGTTTCTGTATTTTGGATCAAATAAATCCAGTCTTGGTGAGCAGAAGAGACTTCTTTTAACGGCATTGTAGGTCTAAAATTAAGTAAAGTCTTTATGTAAAGAAAATATAGTCAGATATCTTCTTTTAACTTAAAACTTGATTTTGATCATTAAGTCTCCTCACATTCATTCTCTTTCTGTCACATTCCTCATTGATAGGCCCAGGGGTGGAATCATTGTCTCTCAGGTGTGAATCACCTAAATATTCATGATCATTCACGCCTCCTCGCATATTACCTTTCAACACTAAAATTGTCTTACAAAAGTTAAATTACTATATTGTTTTGTATGAATGAATGAACAGATTGGTTTAAACATCATTTTGTAGCAAAACTCTAGGCTACAAGATCCAGTTCTCAAAAGTCTTGTGGACAAATGTTTAGTATGTGTTATATGACCTTATTTCAGTGACTTAATATTTTAGTTTTTTCAAAAAACACGCATAAATGTTATTTCCTCAAAAATACAAACATGTACACACATGTTGCTCACATATTATTGTAGCCCTGTTGGTGCTGAATACAGTGTTATCATACTTTAGCCATTAATATGTTTTTAAGCATCTGAAAAAAGCACAAATGTCAAGGCATTTCAAAACTTTTCCAGAGCCCAAAATACCCTCAGACCCCAGAGGGTTAACCACTGAAGTGAAAAATTTCACTGCAAATCAGTCTGACATTCTTTGATAAACAGACCAGGGAAGAACTTGACCTGCCCCTCTCTCTTACTCTCACTCCCTTTCCTTCTCTTGGTCTCCCTTTAAAAACATGTTTAACTATGTTTGAAATATTTGACAGCTTTTAAAACATTGTGAATTTGTCACTGGCCCACTATGACAATAGAGTATACAGTAGTGTTGTCTGACTAGGAGACTTTCCATAGATCTAAAGAAAGTAACCTGTAGAAAGAGATATTCCAAAGTGTCTAAGATCATTAGGACTCTCCCACATTCCCTAGCTCTTTGACATTTATACAGAGTATTAAACATCAATACAGTATGAATAATAAAGCAACTTTATGAAACACCAATGGGACATATTTTCTATCTTATTTAGATCATACTGGGGACAAAAGGCTAAGTTCGGCACTGGATACATCTGTCAAACACAGGGGTTTTCCAGTTTTTCTGACCAGGGACCATTGCCACTTAGCCCTTTCCACTGACATGGATCGGGGCGGGTTTCTGGGTTTCCAATGCAGAAAAGGCAGTTCGGGGTGAAAAACTGGCTCTGCACCGGCCCCAAAAGCTTGCTGGTCTCTACGCAGGAACCGATTACATCAGGGGCGGGATTTGTCACCAGGTAGTTTTACAAACAACAACAGTAGCTACTTTCTGAAGTAAAGAGTACTTATTCACTCTGTAACAACAATAAAACAAAAAAAACACAAAAAGATCAGACATCGAAAGCGTTCAGGAAACGAGCACTCTACTTGCAATTTGGTCTTCTACAGCGATCAGAGATAAACTAGAGTGACTGCAAAGGGAAAGGAAGTCTACGAGAACACATAGCATGAAATGATGCATGCCTGCTTCAATCGGACAACTGACCAAATCATAAACAAATTGAAAAACAATTAAGCTAGTTCAGGGATCATAAGAAGGACCTAAACAAAAGCCACAGTGGACTTTGTTAGCTTTCCTTACACTGTTGTCATCTATTTTGTGTATTGTTTTGTTCAGTAAGAGGATTTTCTAAATTTGGATCACCCAGATTGAGGCGATCTGTTAAGTAAATCGGTGGGATTCTGAATCAAGAAGATGTAAACATAATATTATATGTTATGCAAAAATATATATAAAATATAAAATATAACCATCTGCTACACCAATGTTAATAATAATTCCACCAGTTTACATAATTTAGCAAGTTAAGCCATAGTTTATATAGCGTAGATGTCATCTCTGGCGATCTTGGTGAGCAATGTAATAACATTGGATTGCATTACTCTGTATGTTTAAATATGCCCACAAAAACAATAGTAAAAACTATACACAAACACTGTGATTTGTTGACACATTGACACTGTGAAACACAATATTTGTTTATGGTCAGGTGAAGTAGTCACACGAAAATACCACTTAGCCAATTTCATCATCGTTCAGTTCTCAAGTCCAGATCTGGAGATAGGCTCCAGATTGCCCCGGCCATGAACCAGCGGAGCACAGATTCAGCATGAGGACCATTGCCATTTCGATGGACAATGGCTAACAGGCTCTCTGTCAGTGCAGGAACCACCTAATAAAAAATGCTACATTTTCTATTTACACTGTGTAAGCTTTGATTCATAACTTTTATACATATGGTACTGTTATTTGAATTTACATGAACATCTGATCTGTTAAACATTATAGTGTAATGTTTATGACAGTAATGAAAGCTATTGTAAAATGGATCCTCTTTTATCAATTAACTATTTCCATCCTTTGTCATGTCTGGGATTCATATTTAAGTTTGTTTAATGATGGTGTAATACTCTACAGCTGCTGTCAATGCGTAACATTGTCATTGTGTTCATTTTTGAGTTGCCACAATATGCAATAGACTGGCATGTCTTAAGGTCAAAATTAGGTAAAAATGGGGGAAAAGAAACTTTCTCTACTCATCAGTCAATAATTGTTTGGAATGAAGGCTATACAATGCTTGAAATTGCCAAAAAACTGAAGATTTCATCCAAAGGTGTACATTACAGTCTTCAAAGACAAAGGGCAACTGGTTCTAACAAGGGCAGAAAGAGATGTGGAAGGCCCAGATGTACAACTAAAAAAGAGGATAGTACATCAGAGTCTCTAGTTTGAGAAATAGATGCCTCACATGTTCTCAGCTGACAGCTTCATTGAATTCTACCCGCTCAACACCAAAACTCGCCACAACAAGTTGGAGCTGCAATTCTAATCTTGAAATATTTGCTTGTCTTGGTGTAGACATTTGCAAGTGTTTGTTTGTCATGCTTGCTGCTGCAGTTGTGGACTCGAGTGACAAAGTGCAACTGTACATTTCAGCTGTCGTAAAAGCCCCATTAAAAAAAATCTCTCAATAAATTACACATTTATTAAAACTTATTTAATTAAAACTAGTAATGTAACAAAAGGAACGTTGCCTATGTTATTAGAAATTTACTTAGAATTAAGTAATATTAATGTTATTAGAAATTTACAAAAAATTACCCACGAAACCTACACTTAAAAGTACATTTTCTCCAAAAATCTACTCAAGAACATTTAAATGGAAATGTAGCGCATTACTACCCACCTCTGGTCATGTTCTAACAATAACTGTGTGTACACATGACGATGTGTGTAGTTTGTGCATATTTCTCCTTTCTCCTGTTCTAAAATGGTGAGTGCGTTTATATTTTCCGTGGCCGCTAGATGAATACTAGTCAATATAGATATGTTTGAAAAAGGACTACAGAAATTAAACTCAATGAATTTGAAAAACTTAAATCCTGACACAGAATTAAAAAAATTTCCAGGCATCTTCACTCTTTAGTAAAGTTGTGTAAAATATAGGCTAGAGTGGTTGACTATTAAGACTATCTAAATTATTTTCTGATTCCTTTTTATTTAGCTTTAATATTAAAGCCAAAAAAAAACATTATTTTTAAGTAAGGTAGTTTTATTTATTAATATCATAATTACTATTATTATACTGTCAGCACCCTTCCAACCAAACCCTTCAAGGATGTCATGAAAAACAAGTGCTGTGTGGGTGAATATTGGTAAAGTAAGAAAAGGCCTTGTACAAAGTATGTCATGCTTCAACATCAGCAATACTGACATCCATAACAAACATTAAAAAAATATTAAAAAAAATCCATCAGTTCAACCGTCCGAATTGTCCAAATATCCATACTTTCCTACATAGTATGCCAAAAGCAGTATGCCAATGGAGAAGTGTCTCCAAAGGTTCTGATCATTCACTTTTCATTTTAGAATGAAAAAAACAAATAAATGAAAAGCAAATAGTTTTTGGATTATCTTTCGATATCATTTTAAAAATGTGATAAGGAGTCATGCTTCATTTTCTGCTGTTTTTGCAAAAACAGGAGATATAGTAAAGAAAAAAAAACATAAAATTACTTGATTTATAAATGTGTTATGTGCACTATACTGCACGTAACCATGGAGACATAGCACGTGTGGAGGCTTCACGCTATTCTGATAGTTCTGATAATGCTGATTTCTCTTCCCAGTCCAACCCTGAATGTCATATACAGTACATATAAAGTCCAACTATATCCTCATGCTCCTGAAGCTGGGATAAGCACTCCTCCATGGAAAGAGCACTTGGTTAAAATAGCCCAATTTATATTTTTGTTTTGGGTCTATTATAGGTTTTTGATCATCTTTGCATTCTTCGTATAGTTGCTCGAAACTTTTTAGAGGGAAATAGGTTAAAATTGTTCAGCTAATTCTCTGCACTGGACAGTGCTCTGTCAAAAACTGAGCATTTCTACAAGGGTTTCTACACAGCAGGGCCAAGCAAAGAATGTAACCCCCTCTTAGAAATTGATCCAATGAATGGGGTGTTTCAAGGTTCACTGTCTGCCAAGGTAGAATTGGTCATTGTGAGTAGCGGGAATTTTCCCAAGGCCGATAATCTAGTAGCTTGATGCACAATGATATAATATAAAAATAAAGAAAAAGTGACAAAACAAATAAATCTACTTTAAATCATATTATTAATGTACAATATATATAATTAAAAATAAATAACTGATGCTTTATTCCTGAGTGCCTATATATTTGTCAGCACTTAAAGACATTTTTGGATCAAAGAAAAAAAAAGAGGCAGTTCACACTGATCATGTCCTTGCACAAAAAAAAAAAAAAGCCTAGATGCAGCACCACAGAAAGAGCTGAAAGCACACCTTGAGACGCATTAACAGTTGAAGTTCTTTTTAACTTGTACCAGTATCTAAAAACCTCTGCACTCCTGCATGTGTCGCTGAAAAAAGCAAAAAGCGACACAATGGTCAAGTCCATCAGCATGAAAAGGCGGGTGAACGGATGTCATGGTTGTATTTTATGAGGTAGAGTGCATGACATCTACAGGCGGTTTTTAGAATGCCTTCTTGCGATCTTTCCACATCTTTTTTGCAAACATTTATCATACATGACACCAGAAGCAATGCGTAACGGCCAGCAGAAATCAATGTTAGTGATGGCTCAAAGAGAAGAAAATTAAATAAAATGTATTTTTCTAAATTATTTCATGGTTTGGTTGACATTTTCATGGAATTGCTCGGTTGTTCCATTTGCTTAAATGGTGCTTGTTTAGCAAAACCATAGTAGATTATTTTCATGGTTGTAAGTACATCAAATATTCCAGTCACGGGACAATGGCCACATTCCCGAAAGATGTCTGGGAAATATACTGTTTACCAGCTAAGAAAATACTGTTTTACCAGCCAAGAAGTGCATCCTCCATTAAAACCCTTTATCGGGCGAGGAACCATATTTGGTAACTTAATCGCGCATTCAAACTGACCCCCCCTGCCTGTTTGCGTTGTCGTATGAGCACATATATTTCTCCTAGCCAATCGGCGAAGATCAGGCTACGTCACTGAAAGTCACACCATGGCATCTGACCAATCAGAAGTTGCACGGAGCATTTCAAACTTCAGTGTCGTTCCGGATTTTGGAAAGTGAGGTTATGCGCTACTACCTACTCCCACGTCAGCGGTAATAACTTCGAAACAAAAAATGTTAAGTTGATGAAACTCACACATTCTATGGTTGAATAGTTGTGCAACATGTTGAGATAGGTGTTGTTTGCATAGATTTCTTGAAAGTAGTGACATTTGTGGCATGAAAAATGGTGAGACTATATTTGATCATACGCCCCGTTCACGTAAAATTAGCGCAAGTGATAGCAAGTCCATATTTAGACATACGCCCTATGCGTATAGAAAGCCGTACTAGGGTATTTTTTCTACAAATAATGCATTATAACGTAGGACAATAGTATTTACATGTGCATTGGATGTTATCACAGATTTGCATAACATTATACAGTGATCCAGTGGGAAACGTAACACATTTATAGATATTTTCAAGCCATAGATATTGAAATATGTGTGGTTTTGGTCAGTTTTATGACCTTATAACAATTAATACAGTGATTTAATACGTATAATGTTATTTTGCACTTCTTATTATATATTTACATATATGTGTCAGTTTTATGCCCTTGCAACAGTTTTTATCATAGTTAAATGCCATGTATTGGTGTTTAATTTTACTGTGAGACTTATTACTGCTAAAATAAGTGGTACCACCAGTACTTGATCATACCAAATATCAGTAGTACAGATTGTGCATTTATAAAACATGAATCATATTAGATGTTCTTAGGAGCACAAACCATAAATGAATACCTTACTGTATATTGCACAGTGTACAAGATCTGCTATTTCATTAATTTGGTTTCAGATTATGTTAATGTATTAAAATAATTTTTTTAAATAATTTGAGTAATATTTCAAAGGATTTATATGTTTAGCACTTAGTGTTATGGCAGACCAGTCCAATGTTACTCACTTATTTTTCTTTTTATTTATATTTCAATAGATCTGCATTTCACTGTTACTTAACAAATAACTCAAACTGGGCTTGATATTGACTCAAAAATGTACTCTCTGTTCTTTGCAGATATCTACGAAAATCTTTTATGGCAAGAGGGAGACTGTTGTGCCAGCCCACCCTAGCATCAGTGATGATGAGGGCTCTGAGGAGGAAGATGATGATGTGGCAGACCCTGACTTCCTCCCACCCACCCACAACCTAGACACTCCAGGCCAGAGTGATATAGGCCCCTCTGCCAAGAGGAAGTGTGTGCAGCCTGCAGTTGAGGTACTTGAAGATGATGATGATGATGACGACGACGATGAAGAGCCAGCACCACAAGCAAAGAGGCCAACTAAGAAGGGGAAGCCAGCAGCCAGGCTAACCACCTGGAGGAAGGCTGACCTGGACAACCCCGCCCTGCCTGAGTACCAGCACTGTCCCCCAGACTTCATTGAGTCTCCATTTCAGTACTTCAGCAGGTACTTCAGCCCCCAAGTCATCAAGCACATAACGTACCAGACCAACTTGTATGCTAACCAGAAGAACATCAACACCAACTTCACCACCACTGAAGACGAGATGATGAACTTTGTGGCTATCATGATGTACATGGGGATTTCTGAGCTGCCTGCCGTTGAAGACTACTGGGCAATGGAGACCAGGGTCCCTCAAGTCGCAAACCTCATGTCATCGAAGAGGTTCAGGCTGATGAAGAGGCTTGTCCACTTCAACGACAACACCCAGATCACTGGCACCATCGACAGATTCTTCAAGGTGCGGCCACTGTTCAATCATCTGAATGCTGCCTTCAGGAGTGAGCCACAGACCCCCAAGCAGTCTGTGGATGAGGTCATGGTTGCCTACAAAGGCAAGACAGCTGGCAACCTGAGGCAGTACATTAAGAACCAGCCAGACAAATGGGGATTCAAGTTGTTTGCTAGGGCTTCTGAGGATGGCTTCATCCATGACATGGTGCTGTATCAAGGTAAGAATACGCTGGAGGCCCACAGTGTTCCCCTGACACCTGAACAAACAGCCATGGGTGTCACCAGCCAGATAGTCTCCGTCCTAGCCAGCACCATGTCCTCCTCCACAACCACAGCCATCTTTGCGGACAATTTCTTTACGAGCCTGGAGATAGTGCGGTACCTGAAGGACAAGAACTGCAGGTACACAGGGACAGCCAGGGACAACAGAATAGGCAAGCCTCCACTCAAAATCATCAAGGAGATGGAGAATAAGGCTGTCCCTCGTGGTACGTATGACTACGTCACCAGTGATGATGGGATCCTGGCCCTCAGGTGGAAGGACAATAGGATCGTCACTCTGCTGTCAACAGACATGGGGGCAGAGCCCATTTCCTCAGTCTACAGGTACTGCAGTGAAACAAAGAGGAAGGAACAAGTGAGCTGCCCTGCTGTCATCAAAAGCTACAATGCCAACATGGGGGGCATTGACAAGAGTGACATGCTGGTCCATCTCTACCGCACCCCCATGAAATCAAAGAGGTGGTACATGCGGATGTTTGCCTACTCTGTGGATGTCAGCCTCACGAATGCCTGGGTTTTCTACAGGCGGGACTGCAAGGCTATTGGCTTTCTGGATGGCCTGTCTTTAAAAAAATTTAGAATCCAGGTGTTCAGGGAAGCTAGCAGCCACAGGTCAGTCACATCACATCCCCGAAGGAGCTCAGCATCTCCAGGCAGCCTCAGCACTTCTGATGACATCCCCACACCTGTCCGGGGACACCGCAGCATAAATCCGGATAGTTATGTGCGGTTTGACATGTCCCTGTTCCACGCCCCTGTCTACACTAACCGCCAGACCTGCAAGTACTGCAGCAGGAAGGGGAATATCATGAGGTCAAACGTGGTCTGCAGGGTCTGCAAGGTCCATCTGTGCCTCAATGCTGGCCGCAACTGCTTCATTAAGTACCACGAAGCAGTGGCCTAATTCGCTGGACTTGAAAAAAAATGTTCTAATAATAATTTAAAATGTTCTTAATAATAATTTAAAATGTTCTAATAATAATTTAAAATGTTCTTAATAATAATTTAAAATGTTCTTAATATAATTTAAAATGTTCCTAAATAAATATTTTTATGTTTGTAACAAGTTTATGTGTTTTTATTATATTTTTATATATACACTTTTTAGGGAAAAAAAATTACCCTAGACTGGCGAGGAACCATATATGGTAACTTCATTGCCCTTAATTTCCAACCTTAAAAAATATATTTTTTTAAAAACTCACAAATGTTTAGAAGTCTTATAATATCCTCCAATAACACTCTATGGTTGAAATTTAGAATTTCCAAGTATTTCAATGAGTGCCCTATAAAGGGTTAAAAAGTCTAGAATTCTAAAAAATCTAGATTTCTGGCAAACTTGCCGCTTATTCACCACTGAGCTTCACTGCAAATGTTTGCCAGAAGTTTGCAGCTCTTCACTGGTAGTGGTGAACCTGCACCAAACGTTTGGTAACTTTGAAATGTTTGCCCCAAAGCTCATTTGCATGTGAAAATAATGAGTGGCGAATTTATGGCAACTCTAGATTTTTTTGTAAGGGAGTACTCCATTGCAGAACCAAGTCAAGTCAAGTAATTTTATTTGAACAGCACATTTCACAACACACATCGTTTCGAAGCAGCTTTACAGAAAATAATGCATTAACAGAAAATGAAGCAGCTCTAGATAAAAACATTTGGCAAGCTAAAAACTAAAAGGTGAACTTCATACATGCTAAACAGACATTACAGCGGAAAAGACTAGCATTGCTAGTCACCAGCTTATTTTGTGTTTTTGGTGCTGATCCCCAAGCATGAGATGCTGGTATGCTGCTGTCCCCACAATGCTTTTAAACTAGCTGAACCAGCTTCATCAAAAAGACCATGCTTGTCAACCAGCTTCACTTGCAATGTATTGCTGTTAAAAAAAACATGACTATGCTGGTCCACCAGTTAGTCTAGCACCAAACTAGGCAAGTTATTTAGCCATCTCTCATTTATGCTATCGGAAGGCTAATTACGTAGTGGCCATTTACCCAGAAGAAACACATGTGATCTGTGTCTGGAGGATATGACCCTAAAACAGCCTAATTACACAGGGCTTCCTTATGTCTCAATAGCCAACTATTCATTCAGACAATCCACCAACTAGTCGATTGTAAAATCATGTAGATTTGCACATCTCTAATGTAACCATTCAGTAAAGCACCACATTTATAAGAAAAAGGGTTAAACATAAGAAAAGTCAAAGTCTAAAAAATTGTGAGCAGTAACAGGGTCTGGGTACCACTAGCATTCATTCCGTTCTTCTAAACTGTCTCGCTGTTTGGATGCGCTCAGAGTGATGTATGGGGCTAGAAAGATGAGTCTATCTCTGATGAGTCTAAAAATGGCTCTTGATAGAGCAGCCACATTACCATGCAGGCTTGGCATCTTCATCCACTGACACTACAGCAGACAAAGGCTGAAGTGTGTTCACTGCCAAAATACAGACTTCAGCTGACCTGCTGCTTCCTAAAACCCTTGCCAATCCACTGCATTTTCTCTCTGTCTCCCATTTTCTATGCCCCTCCCTCCAAACTCCAGTGAAAAGGTAATTATGTGATTAGCAAAAGATTTGTCCCTTCTTTTAAACAACCCAGTGAATTTGGATTAAGCACATTCCGTGTTCTCAAATTTCTTTGATTTCTAAAGGGAATGAACACTTAAAATAAGGTCTGACTCTCACCCTCATATTTTCAGTAAGACAAAATCGAATTGATTGTTGCTATGTATACGCAACTATACGAGTTTTCACTGAAAATGAAGACTTTCGAAAATGCTCTCTAGTCCTGCATACTTCAGAAAACAATGACGTTAGAAACCAGAAAACATACTTTTTAACTGAAATACTATTAGTGCAGACATGGCCCGAAACTGATATAGAACATTACAACATATACACACACACACACACACACACACACACACACACACACACACTAACAAAACACCCACACCAATCCACCCACTCATTCTTCCCTCCTACATTCACAACATTTATTTCTCTCTCTCTCTATCTCTAGCATAAAAGTTAGTAAATGAAACAGAAAACTAGTCAGCCAATGTATCACACACAGAGGGGAAGCTGTGTCATAAGCTGTAACTTCCTTCTAATTAGTACAATGGAATGGAATGAGCAATAGACACTACAGCTCAAAATGCACACACATAAGAGACAACTGGTAGATTAGATGTATCATGACACTTTATAATAACTACATAGTATAAAGTATTTGTAAAGCATTAGTTTATTGTTAATTGATCATTCATAAATTACTGTTCATATTATTAATTCATTAATAGACTAAATACAAATAGGATGTTACTTACAGTATATAAATTTACTGTGGCAAACAATATATTATTGTTTATATATAAGCAAGTTGATAATGGTTTTTCATTCATACCAAACAACTTACTAAGTTGGCCATGGCCATGACATAACCATCTCTACTTTTCAGAGTAATGGATCATTAATACATGTTTGATTAGACATACAATGATCAGCCACAAAATTATAACCACTGACAGGTTAAGTGAAAAACATATATTATCTCGTTACAATGGCACCTGTCAAGGGATGGGATATATTAGGCAGCAAATCAGCAATCATTTCTTGAATTTCATGTGTTGGAAGTGACTTTGACATGGGCCAAATTGTGATGGCTAGATGACTGGGTCAGAGCATCTCCAAAACTGCAGGTCTTGTGGGGTGTAGTGGTTAGTACCTACCAAAAGTAGTCTAAGGAAGGATAACCGGTGAACCGGCGACAGGGTCATGGGCGCCCGAGGCTCATTGCTGTGTGTGGGGAGCGAAGGCTAGCCCGTCTTGTCCGATCCCACAGAAGAGCTACTGTTGCACAAATTGCAGAACAAATTCTGGCCATGATAGAAAGGTGTCGCACAGGAGAACACACAGTGCATGGCAGCTTGCTATGTACTGGGCAGCGTAGCCACAGACCGGTCAGTGTGCCCATGCTGACACCTGTCCATGGTCAAAAGAGCCTACAATGTTAAGAACATAAGAACTGGACCATGGAGCAATGGAAGAAGGTGGCCTTGTCTGATGAATCACGTTTTCTTTTAGATGATGTGGATGGCCAGGTGCGTGTGCGTTGTTTACCTAGGGAAGAGATGGCAGCAGGATGCACTATGGGAAGAAGGCAGGTCAGCAGAGGCAGTGTGAAGCTTTGGACAATGTTCTGCGGGGAAACCTTGGGTCCTAGCACGTACCACCTACCTACAGATTGTTGCAGACCATGTACACCCCTTCATGGCAACGGTATTCCCTAATGGCAGTGGTCTCTTTCAGCAGGATAATGTGCCCTGCCACACGGTAAAACAATTTCAGGAATGGTTTGAGGAAAATGACAAGGAGTTCAAGGTATTGACTTGGACTCCAGATTCCCCAGATCTCAATCCAATTTAGCATCTACAGTATGGGATGTGCTGGACAAACAAGTCCAATCCATGGAGTCCCCACCTCACAACTTACAGGACTTAAAGGATCTACTTCTAATGTCTTGGTGCCAGATCCCACAGGACACCTTCAGAGATCTTGTAGAGTCCATGCCTTGATGGGTCAGTGCTGTTTTGGCACCACGATAGGGACCTACACAATACTAGACAGGTGGTTTTAATGTTGTGGCTGATCGTTGTATATACTGTAGTTCTCACTTTGATCAAGAAAATACTTAGCTAGCAGTTAGTCAGTGCTTTATTACAGCCTTTAAGCATTACTTCCTTTAAAAGTAAATGTTCCTAAAACAGTTATAAACACATTAATAAAGCATGAGTATATGTCCAATTCAATGCATATGCACATACATTTCTTTTTTAAATTTGGATTTATGTTTTCTTAATGTACTCATAAGCACTTTTTTACCATTGTATATACATCAACAGAAATATAGTAATTTAATGTAAATATAATAGCAAGTTTTTTACTAATGATAAAAAAAACCTATCAAATGGCTTATGTATGATCTTAAAAAATATAAAAACAAATTGCTTGCTGCAGAAAATATCAATGAATAACAAACTATGTGTATATACTTCATGTATTAACCAATGCAGGAACTATGATTTATAAATACTGAATTAACAATATACCAATGCTTTACAAATATTTCATATGGTGTCGTTATTATAAAGTGGTTCCGACGTAACTGCATCCCATTGATTAGATACTACACTTCTTCTTTTTTTTAAATCCTACACTTCTGACTTTTTTTAAATCCCTTACCCAAGGCTGACTCTTATGCCTATTGAAGCTACATTTTTTTTAAGCTACAGAGGTTTTACCTTCAAACTTTTACTGATCAGATTAAAGGTGCAATATGTAACAATTTTCATGCAATAGTCACCTTTTTTGCCAATGTGTGAATGGTTTGTAACGCAACTTAAAAAAATTGCCCCTCCTGGACTTCCTTGGTTGCCTATTATTACCTGTAGACTGATTTTCATGCGAAGGTAGTGGGCAATGCCAGGAAAATCCAAATAATGTGACATTTACGCGTGCTCCCGAGAGCCTTATCTCAGACAGCAATAGCGTCTCTTCCACTATTCAACAGCGACAACAAACTGCAAAACATCCTAGTGACCACACAGCTTTCAATCTTCAAATCTCTCTTCAAACTGCCAAAGTCTTCAATCAACTTAGGGTCAAAATAACCTTCATATTTCAAGGCTTTTTGTTTTTCTCAAGTTTTAGATAAGGCATATTGATGAACTCTGCTTTTCTAGTTAAACATATTCAAATTCATCTGAACCAAATATTCTAATTTTAACAATCATATCATATCTGATATTAGTCTGTTTTTCTGCTTGACTGGATGGAAGTAGAAGAGGTTTGAAAAGTTTTTAGGAGTGCAGTACCTTGCTGGAGGATTTGGTTCTGCTGTTGTGGTTGTTGTTGGTGGAGAGGTTGGCATCCTCATGCACTCGATCCAGTAGCCAGAGTAGAAACTCCAGAGCATCATGCTGAGCATTCCCCTTGAACTGAGAGCCATATTTGGACACAACACTCTATGGAAGAAGAAGGATAAATGTTAGTACAGTCAAATTAATCTTAATACAGTTTGAAAACAAATCTTATGTATTATGACTTCTATCATACAAATATTTTTTTTGTCCCCACATACAGTATGTACTTTAAATCCCAATAATCTGAGGATATACAAGATTAGGTGTTATTTGATTTAAAGTTTGGCTACAAGTGTTTTTACTATACTAAAACGTGCCATTCCGAGCTGCAAAGGTGTCCAAGACAAACACATTTTCATCTGATGATGAGTCCATAAATTAACTTATTTGGGGAAGAAAAGTGTCATTTTGCACTTTTAGTTCCAATACAAACTGCATGAACTGAGAAAGATACAGTTTGAACTTGAGGCCTAAAGACTAGCGTGAAATGTTTTCTTTTTTCTTACTTTTAACATGCTTTTCAAAACAGACATCAAGAAGAGGTCAAATACTCACACTGTCAACAAAGTATACAAGGTGACTGAGTGCTGAGCAACATATGAACGAAATATGATAAGAAATCATATCAGCAATAGACATAAGAGTGACAGAGTGCCCTCTAGTCAAAGATATGAGTTGGCAGTCTCACTCAGTATATAGCATGGACAGAAGGTTTCATAACATGGTTTGTAAGATGTTATTTTTAAATATCATTCAAATTCAAATGTCATCACCATTAACTTTTGAGTATACAAGAGTTTTAGTGATTTTTAAAAGGTAGAAGTTACTCTTACCTTCAACTCTCATCTAAATGGAATTCACTACTATCACTGTAGGTGTGTCCCAAACCGCACACTTCTGCACTATTCTGCACTATTTTGTAGTGTAAGTAGTGCGAGTAGTATGTTAAAACTGAAAATGCAACCGTCAAAACAGAGTGTGGAATGATGAACACTTCATGCACTCTTGCAGTGCATAGCAGAATGGATGGAGTTACCTGGCTGCGCTGCTGGTCTTACAAAACGATTGTAAAGAATAAAGAATTTAGCAACTAGCAAAACTTCAGTGGATACAGCACCTTGCAAATGAGAGTTGAATGCTTTACCATCACCCAAGCTGAGTGAATATGTACAGTATGTTGTTTAATATACAAGTGTTGAATTGAGGTTGGTTAATGCTCTAAAGCTAGCGACAACAAATCACATGCACTTGAAACATCACTTCTGTTAAATGGCGAACAGTTCCATGTAGTTATAAACATTAAGTGTTCCATTTGGGACGTACTACATTTTAGATTTCATACACTACATGGCCAAGCGCATAGTATATTTTGTAAGTGCAGTGTATAGTGCGGAATTTTGGACACAGCTTATGTTTACATGCACTCATTTTCATCAGTCCAAATAAATTCAAATATCAGGATTGTTTCAATGTAGCCTTAAAGGTGCACTCAGTACATTTCTAATCATTAAAAATGTTTTACTCCTAAAGAAATGAATAGTAATTTTGAAACACATGTATAACATCATGAGCACTCACATGAGATGAGGACTCCAGTCATATCAGTAACCTTCTAAAAGCTGTTTGAATCTACATGGAGAGGTCATGGGGCTGCCATGTTAGGATCACATGACCAGCCAAATACTACTCGCTTAATCTCAATTACAGACCTATTATTGGACACTTTCGCTCAGGGATTAATTTACTCATGGCTGACTGTGAAAAGTGACTTTCTACAATGGCATAAATAACTGAAAGCTATTTGTTTGAATGTTGCTGCATCCACAAAACTAGGTGTCAGTATCCAAGTCAAGTCCAAGATAAGATTAACAAAAAACTACTGAGTGCACCTTTAACTTAGCGTATTACATGTGCATTATGTGTATTCCGAACAAACTTTCAGCACATGCAAAAAGCATAAGTCATCTCATTCTGAAGAAAGTGGAAAAAGGAATTGCACAAAATTTGACAATTCTAAAAATATGCCAGAAAATCTTTCTTCCTGTTATTCACTTTATTCATATAATGAAGAGAATTAGAAGCAAAGTCTGAATATTTTGTCGGGCTTAACCATATTATCAAAATGCCCATAACTTCTTAAATACCAGGAATGTCTAGATGAGTACAAAGTAAAGATTGGTGTTAGAGAATTGTACTGAAGGAGTTTACAGTTCTGGAATGGAAACAAAATTTTAGAATGACAGTTTTCATCGAGTACACGAGGGGCAATGGCATGTATATAACTGTATATACTGTATATAATAACATGTATGACAAACGTCTTTGGCTGCTAAATTCTGTCTTGTTGTTCCAGTGTATTGTCTTTTCATTTTTATAGGCTGATATAAAATAATCTGTTACAAAATGTTCAAAAGTTTTTTTAATCAAAATATAATGCATCATATTTTGTCATTAGGTGACTCAATGAAAGAATGTGCACAACGAGCATCTGTCTGTTCTTACTTCAGGTTACCGTTGTATTGCAACCATATACCGTATTTTAGTAAGCACGCACCAGATTTTTCCGTGATTGTCTGAACCATCTATTTTCAAATCGCTTTCAATTTTGAAGAAGCTGCATTCTGTTCTGTTTAGCTGCACTCTGTAGCTGTTTGAAACACTCACTTGCTGTATATGCATTTAACCCACTGCCACACACCTGGCGTGTGTGTGTGTGTGTGTGTGTGTGTGTGTGTGTGTGTGTGTGTGTGTGTGTGTGTGTGTGTCTGTGTGTCCAAGTGTTCACTCCTGTGGGAAACCTGCAATGCTCCGTATTGTTGCTGTGATAATTCATGATGCGTTCCATTTTAACTCGGAGAGTCTGAATTTCTACCTTTCAACTGGGGAAAGTGCAAAAGAATGACACTATATGTCGGACTTCTAACTTGGAAATCTTCATTCATTTCGTCAAGATGCAGGTGTGTGTTACATCACTCAGGGAGGTTTACTGTCAGTAACAAACATTCACTTTTATTGAATAATATCCATTAACGAGTGATTAAATGTGATTTAATATTTAAGTGATTCTTACATTAAATGATAATAAAAACGTATTTAGCAAAGGTTTTGCAGAGACAGGTGTTCAAAACATGGTTAATTACACTCTCTTTGTTTTGATTATCATAACGATAGCATTGCAGCATCGTATATCAGTTTGGTTGCTATGAGACCTCACTGACAAGCAATGTACCCCACATAACCACAACGTAATCAATCTCAAAATTAAAAATAAGCTCCCTCTTTGACACGGTTTTTTTTAGTTGTCAGGTTATTGTCACTGAATTTTGAATTAATCGATCATTGCTGCCATATGCGAGTACACAAGTAGTCATGCCAATCCCTAGTTCACATTCCCCTTTATTCGATTGGATACACGTCACATTAGTAGCAGGGGTTCGGATACCGTGTTACAACCAGAAAGTAATCACATTTGCATAATCATTGACAAGCATTATTCGGAGGTTGTTTTTTCCCCTTTAAAATTAAATTTTTACTCCACTGATTGTAAGGTTTAGGTTTGGGATTTGGATTGAGAGGTAAAGTTTATGAAACATGCATTCCTCTTCACTTTATTACTGCCTGTACAGCTAAAATCAGCTTGCTTTAAAACTTGCTTTATGTCCCTGTGCCGTGTTTGTATGTGTTTTGTTTTTTCTGTGTCTTTCTGTTTACTTTCACTTTTTTTGATCCCCTTTATTGGTCCATTCATCCATCAATCATAATTTACCAGCTGACATCACTACCCCTCATCGCCAATCATTCCATACCAGTAGTAGTAAAACAGCCTGCGATACCACCAACAGGAGCTTCACTTTCACTATCACTTTGCTTTTGCATCACTGCTGTTGTTAACAATTCAATTCTGTTTTTTTGTAAAATATTTTATGTTAGTCTGCTTTCATGTATCTGTCTCATCAATCCCATATTTATTATGTCATTACATCTGCCATTTTTCATTCTGTGTATGTTTGCTCACTGGAAGAAGTGGACAGGTAAGCAGGTCACATACATTGCGCAACATGCAGGGATTGCTTCTGTATTAGACACACTAGTTTAGGGGAGAGTGCCATACACTGTAATTTTGGTTTTGATAGAGTGTAGAATAGTTAGTGCTTTACTGATGTTGAAGACTTTTTTCTTCATTCTTTGGGTTTTCAAAGTCAAAGACATTGTCCTAACCCTAACCCTAACCCGAACAAAAGCAATGCTAGTTCCTAGCAAAAAAATAGAACATAATTTGAAATTACAATAAAGGTTCATCTCAGTAAAACTAGTCAGAAGGTCTGTAATAGAGATGAGGAGTGTGTGTGTGTGTGTGGGCATGTGTATGTAGTTTACAAGGACAATCTTTTAGGTTAGAAACTGGTAATTACAAGGGTATTATACTATGAATGTGGTTTAGAAGGAAATTTCCCCATAATATAATTAGCTTAAAAAACATATTAAATGATGATTTATGGAAAATGTTTTCTGTTAGGGTTAGGTTTAGGGGTAGGATTAGGGGATAGAATCTATAGTTTGTACAGTATAAAAATCATTATGTCTATGGAAAGTCCTCATAATGATAGGTAGAACAACTGTGTGTGTGTGTGTGTGTGTGTGTGTGTGTGTGTGTGTGTGTGTGTGTGTGTGTGTGTGTGTGTGTGTGTGTGTGTGTGTGTGAGCGTGTGTGTGTGTGAGCGTGTATTTATCATTTTGTGGGGACTTAATGTCCCATAAGGATAGTAAAACCCAAAATGTACCTTGTGGGGACATTTTGTCGGTCCCTATGAGGAAAAAAAGCTTATAAATCATACAAAATTATGTTTTTTGAAAATGTAAAAATGCAGAAAGTTTTCTGTGAGGGTTAAGGTTATGGTTAGGAGATAGAATATATAGTTTGTACAGTATAAAAACCATTATGTCTATGGAAAGTCCCCATAAAACATGATACCCAACATTATGTGTGTGGGGGTTGGTTGGTGGGCAAAGGACTACTGAATAGAAACTCTTCTTGAATGTCCATGTTTTTCACGTAAATAACATATGTTAACAGCTGGCCACATCAGTGGATTTGTCAGTCTGGAGTGCAAAAAATGGGCTGTGCCTAACACTTGCTCCTTCGAGATGTGCCCACCCACTGTGTTGTCAGAGAGTGGAATAGAATCAAGCTTATAAGCCGCTGCCTCGTCTACCATCAAGGAACACATATCTTTGGCTGCCGGAATCAATGTCTCTCCGATGTTATGTGCTTTTCCCAGCTTGATATGAAGCTTCAGTGGCCTTTACATTTAATTTGACAAATTCTCTGACAGCTTATTTCTGAAATTGAAAGGCTTAAATTTTTCTTTGGAAAAACTCTGGAGGTTTTCCCACTATCTCAGCATGCTTGGTGTCAAGGTGTCTGTGGAGTTTAGCAGGTCATTATCGATAATCTTCTTGCAAATGACACATAAATTTTGTGGTGCATCAACTGATTCTGTCCATGTAAATCCTAAACTTAAATACAGCTCATCATATTGTCATCTTTTGGGTTTGACCCCTGAAATTGAAGGATTAGAATTTGGTGGTCTCAGAAACCGCTCCATTGTAATTACAGACTAATATGTCATGTCTGTTTTTTGGCGGTCTTGACAAATATCAGAGAATCTTCACAAAGATTTTTGCCTATTATTTTCAGAACTGTTTATATAATGTTTAAATATAATATGGTTAAACTCAATACATATATGTATGTATTATATATAATGGTAAATGATAATGGTAAATGGTCTGCACTTTATAGCACCTTTCCTTAGCGGTATTCAAATCACTTTACACTGTGACTCAATCACACATTCACACACACACGATGGCAGAGCTGCCATGCAAGGCGCTAGCCTGCAGTTGGGAGCAACTTGGGGTTCAGTGTCTTGCCCAAGGACACTTTGGTATGTGGAGTCGTGTTGGCCAGGAATCGAACCACCAACCTTGCGATTAGTGGACTACCACCTGAGCCACAGCCGCCCCATACCCTTTTGTTGTGCCTACCCAGAAATTGTAAATATTGTAAATATCATATATTCACCATTGTACTTTCACTTTTCATTTTATTATACATTTCTGTTAATAAACAATCTTGTTTTGCACAACATTATTGTTGTTTGGTTACCTGTTTGTCCAGTACATTCGATAATTTTTAATAGTTAATGTTACAACCTATTACCCCTTTTAAAATACATCTGGAGTCATAACAGTACCCCTCCATGGACATTACACCTGGAAAATGGAGCTCACGTGTGCCCATACTGCCAAACAACACACCGCTTTGGCCACTGGGAGCACTGTTTCAAATTTTTGTAAGCACGGACTGAATTTAGCTAAAGAAAAGTCAACCTACTGTTTCCAATTTCCCTGTGCGATCAGTCTGGGAAGAACAGATGTGCCCTGCAGAATATACAGTGTGAGCCCCCTTACCCTTAATAATATGTGTAGCTATTGCTTTATATTTGGTGCAGGCAGTGAGGAATTGTGTAATTTCCAATCAAATTGGAATTCATAAAAGCACTGTCTACTAAGTTGTGCATGGGCGCGAGGTATTTTTGAGTCTGATTGAGAAAGTAGTTGGATTCAAAGGTTTACATGGCTAATATTCTTCTATTTAACTAACTATATAAGGTGTACACCACCCCTTTCAGAAATTGCTGTCAGATCGAGCACAATCAAACAAATGTAGGTGTTTACATGAGGGCTTTTCGTTTGGATTGAGCTATCGGTAGGAGTTGCAGGTTGCATTTAAACATCCTTATTTTATGATTTTTGTAAATCAAACTGAATGCAAAAATGACAGAAAATAATAAAAAAAAAAATAGAACTGGCACTTATCAGATGGATTTCTGACACAATCTGATGAGATTATAATAATCTCATGATCCGAGTATAATTTTTGGATTTATCAGGGATAGAGACAGATTTTGGTAATCATGCGGCTTCAGTAAAACCAGAAATATATGGGTCACTTAGTATATAATATATTTATATAATATACATAAAATAAAATTATCTTAAGAAAAAGACTAATCCTCAAGTATTCACCACTTTACAAAGACACAAAAAAATAACAGGGCTCCAGATAAACATTTGAAAGCCGTGGCACTGGTGCCACCTAGTTCTATTGTTGGTGGCATCAGCACTTCATTTCGTAGCACCGGTGCGGGGTGGGGGTCTGCAGCCTGTAAAATTTAAAATGTACAGAAACTAATAATAAAAGTGATATTATTATTATTATATTATTATTATATATTACAAAAATAAGTGCAATAAACTGAAATAATCATTGTATGGTAAGGCACTGATTTTGAGTTGGTATGCGGATGTAAAATCTATAAAAGGTACAAAGTTAACACCTAATTACAAATATTACATCAAATAATATGGCTGAACTCAAATGTGCTGGTTGATAAAATACCTGTATTTATGGGAAAGATGTTTGAAAAGGGTATTTTGTTCTTAAATGATATTGTAAATTGGAATGGTAGAGTTATGTTCTTCAAGGAGTTATCAGGATTGTAAAGGGAGGTCTGCTCAATCCAAGTGTACAACCAATTAATTACAGCATTACCCCAAAAGTGTATGAGGCAGGTGGCAGCGGGAGGAGGTAGGGAACTGGTCTGTCTGTCCAATATAAAGGATCAAAACTGAAGGAGGAATAAAAATAGCATAAATAGGAAAGTATACCAGTTTCATTTGAGGATCAGGATGTTGACAACTGTGCCATACAGATTGCAAAATAAGTGGGAAGAGATTTTTGAAGTACCAATTCCATGGTACAGGGTGTATAACAGGGTGTTATAATTTATAATGTTATAAATATGGATATTTTTCTTACAAAAATGCATTGCTTCGCTTCAGAAGGCCTTTATTAACCCCCTGGATCCATTTGGATTACTTTTTTGATGGATGGATGCGATTTTTTTGGTACCATTCACTCCCATATAAAGCTTGGTAGAGCCAGGATATTTTTTAATATAATTAAAAATCTGATTGTGTTTGGCTGAAAGAAGAAAGTAATATACAACTAGGATGGCTGGAGCGTGAGTAAATTATGTGATAATTTTCCTTTTTGTGTAATTTGCTAATTTTCATTTTCTTTAACGCAACTGCTATGCGTTCACACACTCTGTCCATTGATCCAGGTGATGTGGTTGCCAGTTAATAATGCTTTACAGTAGGGCTGGGCGATAAAACAATATCAATATATATATATCACGATAAAGAAAATCCATGATAAGCTTTTGAGGAATTTTCGATATTTATGCGTGTTGCTAAAACACAAGCAGTTCGGCTTTCTCAGGCTACGTTTCCACTGGGGCGAATTAAATCCGCTCAAAGGCGCTCACAGCGCTAGGCGAGAGCTTGCTCCACACCGCTGCCAATCCTACGATCCACCTTGCGAGCATGATGCTCAGCTTTCAAAGGAATTAATTGAAAACGCTCTCAGCTTCGCTCACAATGCACCAGTGGTAATGTAGGGTCAGACTGGATGAACTTGCTAATGCTAGCTGCCTTGCTAACAATTAGGTTACTTCGGACACCGGACTGATTACATCCGCACCGCAAGACTTCATGACAACGGTTGCACTCTCTCATCGTCTCTAGTGAAGAGCACGGCAGAACAACAGCTCTGATCTTTCTGCGCTGTAATCTTGAATATTGTTCTCTAGCAACAAACATGCATAATTTCTGCCCTGCCCCACTCCACGCGAATTGCCTCTTTTCCCTGCATGTGTGCAGACATGAAGTGCCGCATGAGTTAACGTGGTTTCAAAGCACCTTTTAGACCATAGCGTTTTTCCCTTCTAAATGTATCTTTATTAATCAGCATGTTACGAGCCTTTAATAATAAACAAATCGAATAAACAAATCAATTTCTGTTCTAATTTGTGAAAATTATTTAGATGTCTGGAATGGATAAGGAAAGACTAAAATTACTAGTTGGTAGACTAGACTCTCACTTTAATGAAAATATATAAAAAAATAATAATTTTTTTTAAAAAAACCTTTGATAAATTTTCTCTTGGGACACCCCTGAACCCACATTCAGCATCATTCAACAGTCACAAGGGCTTCTATGTCCCATAGTTGGTATCTGAATCTAAAGAAATATAAAAAAATAGTTTATTTTAATGTAAAAATATTCCAACAAATACTGGACTGCTGTCACTTTGCTTCAGAACAAACAGATGATCTTTTAACATTCATTTTCAATTGATAAACTATTAAATATTTTGGTAAAAGATCCCACAGACCCCACTGCTTTGGCCGTCTCTGGACCCCCTGAGCAATTGTAGAGACTATTTTGACTGTTTAGAATAAATGTTTTCTTCTTTTCTTCCATCAACTTTGAAATAAAAAAAAGAAAGTGCAATGTGTAAATGTATATCGTGTAAATATCGATATCGAACAATATGAAAAAGATTATCGCAATAACAATTTTGGCCATATCTCCCAGCCCTACTTTACAGTAAACAGCAGCGCATAAATGGAGAGCAAAAGAGAGAGGGAGAGTTGGCCAACACTGAAGTCGCACCAATGCAACCTATAACAAAACTTAATTGCACTAGCAGGAAAAACGGTCGCAAAATACGACCATTTAGTCGCAGTATGGAGCACTGAATAATATTTATTTGTCATTTAAAATTGTTACAGTATTACAGCATTACTGTATTACAACACCAAAGCTGTTTATTTACAAGATGAAAAATCTCTGATTATGGTGCTTGCTTAACAATATTAAGGGCATTCACACTGTTTCATAACAGCTGTCATTTATTTTTCAGCAGTACCATTTATCAGTTCAACTATTGAAAACTCTCTGAATTCAACAAGGTAAGACCTTTACTTTGAACATGCAAAACATGGAGAGTGTCCAGGGGCATAGAAACTATCCCCCCCAATAATCAACCCCCCCTCCCAATATTTATATCATGATCAATGGAAACATGTAAATGCTTCACACTGCAACCGCCCTAATATTCAAGCCAAATCTATGCCCTTGAGAGTGTCATCGGCTAAAAAAGCATGGATAATGTCAGTGCAATCGTGTCTGCGTGAGTGAATCGAGTCCAAAGTTCCAAAAATGTCCTCATACTGCAGCTTTATGACATTAACACCTACGAATGTTTGTCTAACGAGGACTGCAGGCTGTAAACCGATACTTTCACAACTGAAATGTGAAGAAAAAAACAAGGAGGAACTTCAGGCTGAATATCTTTCAATATCTATATTAAGGCACTTACAATGAAAGTGAAAAGGGCCAGTCCATAAACTTTAAAACACAAACCGATTTTCAAAAGTATCGCCACAAAACGTAAACATTAAACGTGTTAACATGATTTTTAGTTTAATACTAAAATCGATATACTACACTTGTGTGTCTTGTCTCAAAAAATGGCCATGGTTCAACCATTAACCAAATTCATACTGTAGCAGAATGGTTGGACCTCTAAGTAACAAATGATTATAACACAGTGACAAAAAGCTGTAACATTTCACTTTTGTTCTATTGACTTCCTCTCAGTGTGACCAACTGTAAAGTCCCACTGTGCAAACAACAACCAATATCACTTGTGTGTTAATTAGTCAGTCATAAATTATCGAGCACCCTTCACTTCCATTTCTGAGTGACAAATTTCTCCCTTCTATACACAAAAATGGCAAACAAGTCTAACAGGTTACCATGACCTGTCTTGGTTCCAGTGACCAATTGACTAAGAAACATGATTACATAACATCAGTTTTAACACTTCAAGCAAGAGTTTCCCTCCTATTCTTCTGTATTCCAGACAGACAGCACTGGAATGTGCCTATACAACATTCATCTTTTCAGTGGTTTAATCTTCCCTCTTTTCATTTCTGACTCAACTAGTTTTCCATTTAGACAAAAAGTAACAAAGAAGGCTGGAGGGACAGTATGACAGACAGCAATGCATAAAGATGCATTGATGAAATAGTTCAACCAAAATTCTATCATTATACACTAATTTTGTTTCAAATGTGTATTTTGTGGTATAGAAGAAGAAGAAGATTGTTTTAGCTCTTTCCATTCAATGGCACACACTTGCCAGACAATGTTTAAAGTGACCAGGGTATGTCAAGCTTCAAAAAGGACAGAAATCACCATAAAAGCAGTTCATACAACTGGTGGGCTGTATTCCAATTTGATTAAAGCCTTATGATAGCTTTGTGTCAGGAACAGGCAGAAAGTCATTTTCCAGTGATAAGCTTCACCTTCGCTGAAACACCAGTGTAGTCCTTGTCCAGAATTGTTGCCAATATTCACTGATGCCAAAACGGGATCATAAGATACAGAACCGAACACATTGTACCATTTTTTATGTGATCTGTAACAAAACATGATGTCCCACTTTTGATGGGATCAAGAACTGCACACGACGTGCAATTTTGAAATCGATTGTGAGCTAGATAAGAGATAGATTTAGCTTTGATTTTAGAACTTTTAATAGAGGATTTTAGTTTCACACACAAAGTTATTGTATGGCTTCAGAGGACTTGGAATATCATGCATGAATAGTATTGACTATTTTTTTTAATAATAATTCTATGGTGCTTTTGTCCTTTTTGGAGCTTGACAGCCCCTGGTCACTATGAGCTGTCCTTATATGGTAAGAGTGTGTGTGTGTTTTTATATATATATATATATATATATATATATATATATATACTTTTGTGTTCCACAGAAGAAACTTAAACACCATACTGGTTTGAAACAATATGAAGGTGATTAAACAATGACATAATTTTCATTTTTGGGTGAACTATTCCTTTAAAAGGAAAACACAGAGATAAAGACAAGGACAGTGATGAGATTAAGAGAGAGAAAAGATAGCTAGAAATAGAAACACACAGAAAGAGTAAAAATAGTCAAGTAATTGCATAGAAGTCCAGTCTGTATTGTTTCTCCATATGGAGGACACTCATCAATTCCTGCTGATCTCTAGACGCTGTGTTATTCTCCCGAGACGACATCACCTTCTCCTGACCATCAGCAATACCCTTCCTCTTCACCTTTATCATTTGTCTCCTCACCTCATAGACTAAATACCCTCTGTGGCCTCTACCTCAGAGTATTGTGTCTTTGCTGTGTTCAATATCAAACCCCGTAAATAACCTATTCCAGGACAGGCACAGAGACTATTGGATATATATTGCATTTTGTTCCTTTGGAGCTGGCAATCTTCATGATAGAGAAATTAAATAGCAGTAAACAAGTATACAGGTTTTGTGTCAAATATGCACTCACTCACACATACACATGTTTGTTTTTTCTATTATGGTGGGGACTTTTCACATACTGAGCTATTGATATTTTTCTATCCTACACCTACTCCTAAACCAAACCCTCACATAAACCATTTTGCATATTTAAAAATTCATTGAGATTATGATTATTTACTATGTTTATAAGACTGTCGTCCTTGTGGGAAATGTTGGTGTGTCCCCACAATGCAGGGAAAACCTGACTAACTTACACATGCACACAAAAAGTTAAGTGAAATGGAATGGAAGGAAAAAGGGCAGATTTTTTATAAGGATGATGTCTGAGCAGATCACACTCTTTGCTCAAGGTGGTGTGTGTATCAGTCTGGCACCTTGCTGGTGTAAAGGTAGCCAGCTGGTAGGTAGCTGTGCAGTGTGTAAACCTCACTCCTTTGGCCTCAAGAGGTGCACTAGCGACTGACACTAGGAGCTGTAGCCTTTAGCCTCCTTGTTAGCACACCCGCCTCCCATGCCAGAAACTGTGGTTCAAAATCCGCTCTAAGTGGGTCGTGCAGGAACGGTTACAGTGGTGATGTGACCTGGATGGGAGTGAGGTTTAGGGGGTGAGTGTAATGGTAGTCAGCTGGTAGGTAGCTATGCAGTATGTAAACCTCACTCCCTTGGCCTCAAGAGGTGCACTATCAACTGACGCTAGGAGCTGTAGCCTTTAGCCTCCTTGTCTAGCACCTGCCTCCCATGCTGGAGACCCCGGCTCGAATCCTGCTCAGAGTGGGTCAAGCAGGAATGGTTACACTGGTAACCGAGATGACACAGACACACACAAACAGTGTACATGTGCATGGACTTAAATTTTAATTGTTTTCCTCACCCACACCTAACATATTGCTGCTGAATACATGGATTTAATCACTGGAATCTTAAGAACTACTTTTACGCTGCCTTTATGTGCTTTTTTTTTTGCACTTCAAAGTTCTGGACACTATTCATTTGCATTGTATAAAGAGCTGAGATATTCTTCTAAATATCTTCATATTTGGTCTGCTGAAGAACCAATCAGTACATAGAATATTTTACATAGAAACTGGCACAAAAGTTGTTGAGAGGGGGTGGTGGTCTCTTTTTTGCACATCACTGTCCCCGTTTTGTGGCCCATACTGCATAACATGGCAGCACATTTCAGTGTATCATGGCCCATTTCGCGGCCGGCCCACCGGACCGCCCGGTTCTCCCGATGGCCAGTCCGCCCATGATCGGTCCCAAAGCACTTCGGCCCACCGGGAAGATACCTGGTATGCAGGGGCAGAGCCAGGAGTTTTTCAAAGGGGTGGCAAGGCAGGGGCAAGCGATCAGTCTGTGGTGGCACAGAAATGTTCGGGGAGCATTTTTATATCGTCGGACTGTTGGGGGGTGGGTGGGGTGGGGGGGTTAAGTGGATACATTGACACCGGGGACGGAAAGGTGCAGCGCCCTTGGTGTGCGCACATGTTAAGTTTGTACATTTGTACAGAGATGATTTCAACTCTAAAGAACTAAATTGTTCCAAAAGACGACCAAAAAAATTACTAAAAAAGCAATTGCGAGTAGGGTGGCCAATGGGGTGGCCAGGCTTCAGTCCATGGTGGCCACAGGCACCCCCTAGCTCCGCCACTGCCTGTATGCCATATTAATAATCCAGCCCTGAGGGTTAGTAATTGATGAGAGAATTTTCCTTTTTTTGTGAACTATTCCTTTAATTCTCTGCCTCCAAGGCACAACTACATACTGTAAGCTAGTGAGCATCATGAGAGTCTTGCATTCTTGCAGTTACACACAAAAATGAATGCAGCCATTTACAGTCTTTAATTTTTCACTTAATTTGACAATAAAAACAAAAACAAAAACATGACTACTGAATGTTCTACATTCCTGCAAACAAGTTGGTCAAGTGGTTGACAGATTATTCACCTACACGTTTCCTTCCACTCTAAGCCCCTCCCAATTCCACAAAAGAGGGAAATTACAGACACTGGACAATGGGCTGTTCTGTTGGCTTTTGGATATTATGTGAATTTCTAACAAATGAACATGTTGATACGCTCTTGGATGATCCTCACAAAAAATGTCCTTGTTCTGGCTCATTTTAATTTAAAAATCATTGTACAACAGTATATCTTAATGTAATATAGTAACTGTTAATTTAATATAGTAACCGTTAATGTAAGTAACCGTTGACTGTGGTACGACGAGAACCATCGTTGAAAACTGTGGAAATAGTAAAAGTTATCAGCACTGTTATATACATTGATTATAATGGGACAGTTTGTCGCGTCGCTAGCAGTTTCGACTAGTTTGTTGGTCGAAACTCACCTTGAAATCCACCGACAGCTGAGGCGTGTAATCAAGCGTCCAGAGCGCCCTCACTAGCGATGCCAGTTTCTCCGTCACCTCACCCATATCCTCCTCACTCTTCACCATCCCGTTGATTCTCCCCTCATTTAATTCACATTTGAACTGCTCCAAACCCAGATACTCCGCCAGAAGTTCAGTGTTACTCAGGCACTGGACCACGGCGTTCATGAAACAGGTGTTTCCGTGGTTCTTCAGACCCTGAACTCCAGGAGTTTTATCGCCGTAGCAACATGACAGTCTTTCTTTGACAGATCCATGAGAAGATGAAGGCGCAGAGGTCTTCCACGCCGAGTTATCTCTGTAATTCCCTGAGCTGTGAGCACTCGGAGTGTCTCCAAACCCACCATCATCATCCTCCGCCGTGTCCAGTTGGTCCGTGTCCCCGAAGTGTGTTAAAGTACCCAAAGTTTTGACAATCCTGCTCATAAAATTCCCCAACGATTTCAACGATTTCCTTCTGAACAGCTTCTGGGACTTGTGCGTCTTATTCTTGCGGTTGGCCGATTTCGCTTTGATTGTTTGTTTCCTGGTTTCCTTCGACGTGTCCATGTTTAGGCTGTACGTTTTATATGGAACGGAAACAAGTGCACTACGGTGTGAAGACACGGCGCGCTCCCACCTATGCGTCCCGAAATTCTTCCACACGAAACCATCACGACGCTGAAAAACAGACCCTAAAGGCGCCGGTGACGGTGCAGAGGCTCATGATGACTACCCCACTACGTCCCAGACATTCCCTCTCGCTGATCTCAGCTGCGGTAGTTTCGCTTTATCCATGACGCTCTTGCGCACCTGGAATTACACTGGCCTTAACTCCATGCTTCACTCACAACTCTTATTCTTTACACCACACCTACATCAGTGCTAGCGTGTGGATGCATGTTACTGGCTGTTTTTCACCCGCTCTATCTCTAGCCTCTGGTTGGAGTACAAGCCTTTGAAAAGTAGCCACATGGCTTTCAACCCTCCCAGTATGAATCTTATTAGCCTGGTTTACTTTGAACCTGGATTGGGAGAAGTGAATGAGGGAAATGAATAGCCCTCGGACGGAAGAAGCTACATATACACCTGTTCTTACCTGCTGTAGCTCTGCTCAGGTCCATCCTCTCAAAACTGAAACAGACATTGTAGTCTCTTATGCATTTATTAATGACCAATATTCTGATGTTCAGACTATTCTGACATTCTGAGGATTATAAACAATTGTGCCACAGTTGAGGACTGTCCTTTTACAAAGCATATGATCCCCCTACTGTTTCCTGAAGAGTGTTTGCTTTTAAATCACAAGGGTGTCCAGGATTCATGTTCTTATCTGGATTTATTAATGTAACACTTTACAATTATGTGCCCTTTGTTAAGACTTTATAAAGGGTTGTCATTAATGACTAATAATTAATAAACAGATGCATTATACATCATTGGTATGCAGTTATAGCAACATGCAATTCCATGCAATACTTGACAAACAATGAGCCGTTTACCTTACATGTCATAAATGCTTAACAACACTTATTCAATATTAGTAACCTATGAAAATGTACCTTAATGTATAGTGAACACATATGAAGAATGTAATAAGAATCCGTCAATATTAGAAGCCTATAAAGGTCTGTATGTTATAATGGTCATCAGGATGTATTTTATGATCTAAGGTGTGAATAAGCATGAAGACCTGAAACGTGTTTTCTGTAGAGGACTTTAGGTAACTATGACTACTAGTAAAGTTGGGACACCTCTCTTGGGTTCTTTTGACATCAATAGCCCCTTTCACACATACAGCCTTTTCCAGAAAATTACTTGCAAATTTCATGTCTAGGGTCTTGTGTGAACAAGACCTTTTTGAATATACTGGTAAAGTTTGCTCTGGCAATTTCCTTAAATGAGAAGTGGTATAATTACCTATACAGTTCCATAATGATAGTGTGTGTGAACAGCACATGTGGCACATTTACTGTAAAGGCAACCCAATGGTTGCATTTGTGAATGGGGCTAATGTGACAACACAAGTGAGTCAAGGCATTACAGTAATTAATATAAACACAAAGTGGATTGTAAAAATGGACAAAATCCCTCCTTTGAATCTTATGTAACAATCTTTGTGTGTGTGTGTGTGTGTGTGTGTGTGTGTGTGTGTGTGTGTGTGTGTGTGTGTGTGTGTGTGTGTGTGTGTGTGTGTGTGCTATAAATCATGAATTAGGGCATTTCATAGTTTTGATTAAAATGTGTAAGTGTATTTATTAAGCATGTATGAGTTAAAAGGTGCACTCAGTAAAGGTGCATTAATGAACTCTTTTATAAATCCTTAAGCAATTTAACCACTGCATTGTCATCTTTACAGCTCTATGGTGTTTATAAAGCAATAAAGAGTAAGACCTAATTATTGTTTGGGCATTAGAATGTCATCTCAGAATTTTACAGACTCAAATATGTAAGATACCAACACAGAGTTGTTTATTTATATATTCCGTTTTCATATGATCCTAAACTTATTGATACCCTCTACAGGTTTTTCAAGTTTCAATCATGATGGGCCATTGTTATTATCAGACATCCTGCAAGTCTAACATGTCTAATAAATTAATACAGTAAATATGACAATTGAAAACTATTGTTATTGGAACACCGATTACGACACTGTCTAACTTAATTTATTTAAATTAGCAACAATAAGGATAGCTGATTTTTGCCATCTGTTATGCATACCCCAATAAAATGTCACACCTATATGCTGGTCAAGAATGAAATCATCTGTGACTGCTCTTAAAATCTTGTGCAAAACCATCTTTATCTACTGGCAAAATGGGAAATATACTTCTAACTGAATATGCTTGAATGTCTCTACTGTTAGGGGTAAAGATATTCATTATTGAGACTGTTCCTCGAGGTGAGAGGAAATTTGGGACAGGCACATCCAGATGATGGGTTCTCATTGTGCTGTGCTTTTACAAACCTCCCCCTGCCAGCTCTCTGGAGATTCTCAGGTGATATATTAGCCGACAGCTTGGTTCACAAAAAGTCCTAAGAAACTGGAGCTCTAGGCTGCTTTATCTCTATAAAATGACTGGAAATGGGCTGTTTAATGAATGGTACCTTTATATCACAAAATAATTCATTACATAATTTGCTATACAATTATTTACAGGAAAAAGAAGCAAGGCACACCACTTGTCGTTTTTGTTCTATGATAGAAATAATCTATTATATAATATGCTGTACTGCAGATCATGGTGGCCAATTACTTCAATATTATGGCCTAAATATAATAAATATAATCCAAATGGCCATATATCATACACACATTTTCTTTTGCTGTAAATAATACATGTAACAGCAATTTAAATATCTGTTTATCAATTTTTCTGTATGAAATCTTTAGCCAATATTTGTATGTTGATGTTACATATGTATGTTTTGTTTAAAAAACTAAAATAACTCTCAAAGTGTAAAAAAACAAACAACAAAACAAAAACAACACATCTGTACATTTCTATTTGACAGAGAAATCCAGTGTAATATTCAGGAACTGTGCCCTTGATTGCCATTAAGGGATCTGGATATCTCCATCTTAGGACAGCTCCATCAGCACTGGTGCTGAAAATATATTTGATGTTGGGACAAATCCTCACATTTTTTATGCTGACAGATCCTCACATTTGTGGCCAATACCGACGTGGGACACTTCACCATCAGAGTAGAGCCAGAGCTTCAATAGTTTGTCATCTCCACCTGAAAAAGGAGTACAGTATTGTTTATTTGTAAGCTCACTTTGCTCAGAAACACACATTAAACTGCTGAAGGTGGCATGGACATGCACTAAAACCAGAAATGTTAGATTAGCACACCAACTTAAACTATGAAACTCATTTATAAAATAACTTCTGGAATTAAAAATAAACTTTGTGTGTTTAAATTACATCAGGTGTGCAGACATTTATCCAACTGTTTTGTTATGAACAATTTGTCACTTTTAGGCCTTTAAATACTTCAGAAATGGATTCTATTGTGCCACCTGTTGTTACTGTTATATCCACCTTATGACAGAATGTAGAAAGCACGACTCAGTGACAATAGCTCTGAATGTGAAAAAAATACTGAGAGATACCAGTCACAAAACAGTTTCCATCCTCAGAAATGTGCATGCCATTTACAAGATGCACTTATATCGAAAGCAAAGAGCTATTCCTGATGTAATCTCAACAGAAAAATCAAGATGTAATTTGTTATAGTAGGACTTCAGAAAAAGCCAATGGCTTTAAGCCTTTAGTGTTATTCGTTTTGAGCTGTTGCATCTGTAACTGTTACTAGTATAAATCAGATATTACATAAATCTAATTTCTGAGAGCAACTGACTGCATTTCAGCAGTAATGGGGATGTTCACTATTGTGTTATTTTCCTTTTTCGATAATTGAATATTGTTTAAATCTGGATGATTTTTCATTCATCAAAACATCCCAACAGAATGTATCAAGCCTCATGCTTCAGAGGCTGTGAATTCAACAATGCAAATTTGAAAAAGAAAAGGATTTTCATGATGATTTATGAAAGAACAATACAGTACTTCCAAGTTTCAGATGTTTTCAATAGGCACTGAGCACTATCGGAACTGCACACAGAGCAGGTCTGCTTTGCTTCAGTGGGATGGCTATATCCCAGCAGGCTTTTTGCCAGGACTGGGTATCCGGCATGACCCCATCATTGTGTCATCTCAAAAGCTGTCCCTACTGTGCTGGGTTTGGCAGCATTTCTTGACAACAATAGATTCACATTTGTTTGGCCACCGTCTGGGGTATTATTAATTACCACTATTGGATGGACTATTAGATTAGAGTGAAATTAAACTGAACAAATTTATTCTTCATCTGCGTCAAATATTAAAATGAAATGTTATATTTTCTCTGGACCATGGAATTTCTCTTTAGATCTAATTTCTCATTAGAACTCATTTCGATTTTTAATTATATGGTACTTGCGAAAATTGTTATAATTAATAACAATAAAAAAAAATATGTAAAACTCAGTGGTCTAATGTCTTTTCTGTTTGTTTGTTTTTTCCACAGCTGAGAGTGTGAATGTTTTCTAGACTATTGACGGAGGCTATTCATTCCCCTGCATCTGTCATGGACGTACAGTACCACACAGACATGATTATTACAGACTCAACCATATGCATTCTAATAAGCTGTGTCTTTAACTGCATACTGATGCTGTGCCCTAGCTGTGATTAGCAGATGGACTTTTTGGCACATAGTAGAATGAGCGGATCATACAACTGTACATCCACAGGAGATGCTTACTGTCAGCTTGTTCTTGTGTACCCAGTATCTCTCTCTCTCTCTCTCTCTCTCTCTCTCTCTCTCTCTCTCTCTCTCTCTCATTTCCCTGTTTTATTTAGACAAACAGACACACACACACACACACACACACACACACACACACACACACACACACACACACACACACACACACACACACACACACACACACACACACACACAGAGTTTAGATGAAGTACCTTTCTGTCAGTGCTACTTTCACTAAACTTTTAACATACTGCACAACAAGCTTGTGCATAGAAGAATAACTTGTCTTGTTGGGAAGGCCTTTAGCCCATAATAAAGAGAGAATTTCATTAAATTCTGAAGGTATTTAATCCTGATGATTTCTTTATGTCTGTCTGAGCAGTGTTGCTTTTGCCCAATGTGTCTACATTAAACATCTGTGATCTAAATCTCTTTAAACTTACACCAGATCCCAGATGATGCAGGCTCCATCAGAGCTCCTTGTAATTACTATTGATCTTAATGCAGTTAACAGTGGCTTTATGCTCCTTCGTGGTCTCAATGAGTCGATATGAGTTCTGGAATATCTCCCAGACCCTCACCTTCATAACAAAGAGATGTCAAGGTATACATTTATTCTACAAAACGAGCGTGTTTACTTTTAAAGATCAGAAACGGATGTAGATTAGAAAGGAATCACTCAAAAAGGCACTACTCACACATTAATACTGCTGATCACACGTGTTTAAACAATAACAGTGTGAAATATTCCAAACAACCAAAACATATTATTATTCAACTCTTTGGACTCTTTGAATTTGATTGGTAAATCAAGACATTTTGCGGTCAAGTATTTTCTATCCACCTTTTTCCTGAACCTGGAAGTGTTACACGATTCACCTATGTTCAATTTCCGGTCTCCAGTGTTTTCGCTCACATCGGCGTATATTCTTAGTGTGTAATGTGATGTTTAAAGTAATACATTTGTAAACATTTTCAAAAACACATGGCTTTAAATTGACGATACTTAGAGTAGAGATGACCACTTTTTTGACAGTGCCTATCTTGAGTATGTAGATGTCATGAAGTGATTTCCAGAGGTTAGTTATGTTGATATCATTAACTACTTCGAGTTGTTATGACAGCCAACAACTGCACATGTTGAGCCTGAAATAGATTTATTTTCCAAATAACACTTAAATGGTTGTTCTCCATCTGAATCACTCATTTCGGTAGTTTTAACATTTTGTCTGGAGACCAGAAACACAAAACAGGCAATTAGAATCATCCTGGCGCTGCCCAGTGATTGCTCAGGAAAACTGTGGATTATGACCAATATACTGTATAATTGACCATTGTCTTTTCAACGATGGTTGAATCCCTCAACCATCGTCTTCTTTTCACAATATAAACTCAAATCAATATTTCATGTCCATTGACATATCTGTATGGTAAGTAGCTGTGAAATAAGCAGGATGACGTACAGTCAACTTGTCATTATTTTAAAATAAACCCCAAAGCTTATTTTCCAATCAAAATATTTTATATTATCCCTGTGCATTATCCCTTACTTAATCCATTTTAATTTTAAGATTTGTCTCTGACATGATGTACCTGTCCTTCTCCCCCTCCACTGACAATGCTCTTGCAGTCATTGGTTGCTGCTATGGCAGTAACTCCCATAATGTGGCCGTTATGAATTATCAGACTCAGCTTCCCACTCTCAAGTGTGAACATCAGAAATTCCCATCATTTCAAGCTGACAAAAAAGTTTTCCAAGTAAGAAAACTCTTTCAACTGAAATATAATTGTATTCAACTCATCAGTCAAGCAAGCAAACAGGTAAAAAAAAAATAGACAAATAATAATAATAATAATAATAATAATAATAATAATAATAATAACAATAATAATTCATAAATAAATTAACAGGTTTGTGTGTAACCTAAACCAAAAAGGAATACATTATTAGAAGTGCTTAAAACACTTTTTTAAAGTCCACTATTTAATACTGATTAAACGATAAATGTCTCAATCTACAAATAGTAAGTATCAAATAATGGTTTGTTTGTGTGTCTTGAATGCTAATGCTCAGACTTCATTATTCCCCCAACTATTAATGCCTGTGAAATGGCAGGAAATGCATTCATTTTGAAAGTGTCTACATTGTTTTCGTCCATTGTTCAAGCTATCAAGTGTAGTTTTGCCAGGCTGTTACATAAACTTAAGTTTATTGGCTATTTCAAAAAGGAACAAGCCCTTCATTCTGTGCCAACAGGATTTTCAATATGAAAATACATCAACACAAAAAGTAAAGTATGTTTGTCAAACAAACCATTTTGCAGATTGTGACATTTCTCATGCATGAACAAATAAACAGATTATACTGTGAGACTGACCACTGAAGATGCTCCTGCCATCTTCCCTGACCACCTGAAGATGCTCCTTCCCTCTTGCATGAAGCCCAGAGCATTGCAGGTTATGTTAGGCACTGTGATACGCAGAAGCCCCTTGGAGGACTCAGCATGACACACCCTGATATCAATCTGTGAACAGGTGGCAAAGAGCTCTGCAGTCCCACTGTTGAGAGTGAGAGAGAGTTAATGGGAGAGGAATTGCACAAAATCTCTTAAACCTGCAATGCAAAGCTGAAGTCTCCCTCTAGTGGCAGAAGAGCAGAGCTTACACTGCAGGTTACACTGTATCATCACTCACAAAGGAAAGGACACATCCTTTACAAAACTGTTATGATTGGTGGCAATGATCTCTGGTTTGAAATCAGTGTAGCCCAAACTATAGATCTGTGCTGCCCCTCCGTGCAGGGTTACTGAGGTCACCCCTCCTTGATACACCTGTCACAAATGATTAGTAATCCATAATTAGTGGCGATTGAACAAGAGGATGGAGAAGATAAAATAAAACAGGGACATGGAGGAAAACCACTTTTACTACCACATTATTTAATTTTTTTTGTGCATATTTCCACCTACTGGTCCGGGCTGGTCAGTGGTGGAGATTTATAGTAAAAAGGACTTAAACATTGATCTGTTTCTCACCCACATCTATTGTCATGCCCCCATTGGTCTCTTCACCTCCAGCCATCATCTGCTCCAACTCACTCTACTCTAATCAGTTTCACCTGCTCAAATCACCTGATTACCAAGACACTATAAATACTCACCTTATGTTCACCCTCATTGTCTAGTCTCATCTATTGTTGTACATACAACACAACACTGTCTTCATACAAGGTAAGTGCTTAGTCCTGGTTTCCCTTGTTGTTATTTTTTGTCCCCAACCGCTCCGCCATCTGCTGCTCCATTTCCTGAGCCACACACTGCACCACCCCCTGCGGCTCTGCCTCCTGAGACTCCATCTCCTGAGCCTCCTGCATCTCTGCCACCTGCAGCTCCATCACCTGTGGCTCCGCTTCCTGAGTCTCCAGTGGCCCCGCCACCTGAGATTCCTATATACCACTCTGCCTCATTGGGTCATGTTCCACAGCCCAAACCCTCTCACAGGCTGCCAGGCCCCGCCCCCTTCCTGGAGCCACCTCCCTGTCCACCGGACTCCACTCCCCCCCACCACAGGACCTCACACCCTTCCTAAACCCTCCGCCCCTACTCTCAGACCCCGCCCCCTTCTAGAGCCCTCCTCCACAGCCAAAGGACCCTGCCCCTTTCCTAGATTCTCCTCCCCATCTGCCAGACCATTCTCATCTTTGGGTCACCTATTCTATTTTTGTTTGTTATAGGGTGCGGGGCCACCCCGTGTGGGGGCGGGTGGTGTTACTGTCATGCCCCCATTGGTCTCTCCATCTCCAGCCATCATCTGCTCCTACTCACTCCACTCTCAGTTTCACCTGCTCCCAATCACCTGATTACCAAGACACTATATATTCTCACCTAACGTTCACCCTCGTTGTCTAGTCTCATCTATTGTTGTACAGACCACACCATGCTTGCTTCATACAAGCTAAGTGCTTAGTCCTGGTTTTCCTTGTTGTTATTTTGCTTCCACTGTTGTGTGCTTCACTGCCGTGTATCCTGAATATTTGTTTCATTAAATATCCCTGCGATTGGCTTCACTCAATATCCCTGTGTTGTCTCAGCCCTGACACCTATCATTGCGCCTCTGAAGACATGATTTAACCACTGGAGTCATATGGGTTAATTTTATTCTGCCTTTAAGTGCTTTATAGAGCTTCAAAGTTCTGTACAACATTTATTTGCATTGTATGGACCTACAGAGCTGAGATTTTCTCCTAATTTTACCCATTCAAAATCAGCAGCAGTGATTCTCACCTCAATACATTTGACATTTCTCTTGAGTTGCTCTGTCTGTTGGGCAAATCGAGCTCCCATACACATAGAGTTCCACTTTGAGAAACACCATGCCACCACCAATTCAGTACTTGCAGAAAGCGATAAGTGCTTTCAACACCTATAACTATTAGTATTTGTCTAATATTTAGTATAAAATAAACAACAGATTTCTGACTGTATGATGCAATTGTCTTTAAAGATTATTTAAAAAAATATATAAAGAATTTGTGACTAAGTGTGCTTTATTTACTATTATTATTTTTTCGATTGAGGTAAAAAGCAGTGAAAAAAGCATGAAGCAGTTACAGAGGTGGGTAGTAACACGCTACATTTACTTCATTACAACTTTTTAGGGAAAAAATTACTTTTAGAGTAAGTTTAAAAGTGGGTACTTCTTACACTCACTCAAGTAAATTTCTAATGATTTTACAATGGGTGGCATTACTGTCGTTACATTACTGGGTTTCATTTTAATTAATGTGTAATTTATTGAGAGATTATTGAATGGGACTTTTACAAGACCGGAAGTTCACACAGCTGCACTTGCTGAGCCGGAATCACAGACTGTCACTCAAGTCATCAGTGCTGCAGCATTAAAAACTCTTCAAAGTGAATCACTCTCTTTGCTCCGCACAGCGAACAAAATAATAATTTCATCATGCAATGCCTTCATATAACAACAAGACAAGCTGATTTTTCAAGATTAAAATCACAGTTCCAATTTAAGGCAGCTGAGGTAATTTAATCTTATGACATACATTTTTAAATCAGTGCAGCAATATATCAGTGCAGCAATATATCAGTACACTTTATCCTGTATGTCATAAGCAGTATTTATTCATTTACTCCGGCCGTGCCCTCGCCGGGGTACTGGAAACTATCGCAGCTACTTTTGGCGGATTATTGTTATAAATCCATGTAAACATCCAAGTTAAGTGTAAATCACTGCCATTCGCGTGACCGACAACTGTAGCGCGAACAGACAGCATCTCAGCGCATGCACAACAAGGTGCGCGGGGCTCGCGGGCGTGAGGCAATCGTATGGCAAAGAGAGTGGCTCTTGTTCACTCATTCACTATTTCCTATATAGGCTAATAATGAAGGGCAGTTAGTGCAATATACACTCATCTAAAGAATTATTAGGAACACCATACTAATACTGTGTTTGACCCCCTTTCGCCTTCAGAACTGCCTTAATTCTACGTTCAATTTCTCATTAATGCAATTATCTAATCAACCAATCACATGGCAGTTGCTTCAATGCATTTAGGGGTGTGGTCCTGGTCAAGACAATCTCCTGAACTCCAAACTGAATGTCAGAATGGGAAACAAAGGTGATTTAAGCAATTTTGAGCGCGGCATGGTTGTTGGTGCCAGACGGGCCGGTCTGAGTATTTCACAATCTGCTCAGTTACTGGGATTTTCACGCACAACCATTTCTAGGGTTTACAAAGAATGGTGTGAAAAGGGAAAAACATCCAGTATGTGGCAGTCCTGTGGGCGAAAATGCCTTGTTGATGCTAGAGGTCAGAGGAGAATGGGCCGACTGATTCAAGCTGATAGAAGAGCAACTTTGACTGAAATAACCACTTGTTACAACCGAGGTATGCAGCAAAGCATTTGTGAAGCCACAACACGCACAACCTTGAGGCGGATGGGCTACAACAGCAGAAGACCCCACCGGGTACCACTCATCTCCACTACAAATAGGAAAAAGAGGCTACAATTTGCAAGAGCTCACCAAAATTGGACAGTTGAAGACTGGAAAAATGTTGCCTGGTCTGATGAGTCTCGATTTCTGTTGAGACATTCAGATGGTAGAGTCAGAATTTGGCGTAAACAGAATGAGAACATGGATCCATCATGCCTTGTTACCACTGTGCAGGCTGGTGGTGGTGGTGTAATGGTGTGGGGGATGTTTTCTTGGCACACTTTTGGCCCCTTAGTGCCAATTGGGCATCATTTAAATGCCACGGCCTACCTGAGCATTGTTTCTGACCATGTCCATCCCTTTATGGCCACCATGTACCCATCCTCTGATGGCTACTTCCAGCAGGATAATGCACCATGTCACAAAGCTTGAATCATTTCAAATTGGTTTCTTGAACATGACAATGAGTTCACTGTACTAAAATGGCCCCCACAGTCACCAGATCTCAACCCAATAGAGCATCTTTGGGATGTGGTGGAACGGGAGCTTCGTGCCCTGGATGTGCATCCCACAAATCTCCATCAACTGCAAGATGCTATCCTATCAATATGGGCCAACATTTCTAAAGAATGCTTTCAGCACCTTGTTGAATCAATGCCACGTAGAATTAAGGCAGTTCTGAAGGCGAAAGGGGGTCAAACACAGTATTAGTATGTTGTTCCTAATAATCCTTTAGGTGAGTGTATATTGCATATATTATTGTTTTGTGTGTGTGTGTGTCTATAATCATGTACTGGGATGTTGTTGGGGGCCAGGGTGGGATTGGGAGGGGGAGAGGTAATAGTGGAGGTTAATTGTTGATTCTGTCTATGTTCAATATGTGAATCAATACGATCTGAAAAACTGATCAATATTTATTTAAAATATAACTTTCACATTCAAATATACTTTAATGGACACTACACGAGAACATGGTCCTAAAAACAATGCAAAGTTAATTTTGTACATCAAATATTTTTTTAAAACTTCACATATTGGCCAACATGGCCTTTTAAACAATACAGAAATATACAAACTGCATAAGCTTTTTTAACAACATAATTTGACCAACATGGTTATGATAAAACAATTCTAAAAGCCAGAAAGACATTGACGATATTTCACGAACAGGCCAACATGGCTAAACAACAAGGCCCAATTGAGTCAGCTAAACTTCTAAACAATAAAATTGAGAATGCTTCAGGTCCAGATCCAAATACATCAGAGGGACAAGGAGTGGATAGAAATGTTGAAAAGAACAAAGAGGACAATATATTACAATATTAACAAAATAAATAATTAAATAAAAATAAAATAGAGGGATGATAGATACAGTTAGAGACAGATAGAGGAATGATAGATACATTTAGGGACAGATAGAGGGATGATAGGCACAGTTAGTTTTTTCTGCTTATTTTCTTTTTTTTTGTCTTTTCAATATTATGTCTTGAATAATGATAGTTTATTGAACAGTGTGTGTGTGTGTGTGGGGGGGGGGGGGGGTAGTTTGTTTTCAGTAGTGTGTTGTGTAGTGCAGTAGATGATGGCTGATAAATATGTTTTAATAAAAGGAGAGAGAGAGAGAGAGAGAGAGAGAGATATCTTGGTGTGTGTGTGTGTGTGTGTGTGTGTGTGTGTCTGCTTTTTCCACTGGTAATCCATCAGTTTCTAGATTAGAGTGTAGAAGTGCGGGTTCACTGCAGCCCGTTACTTCTGTACATGTCGCCCCGTGGTTATAGATGTCACTTTTCCTTGAATTCTTTGTCCCTCTCTTAGGGTTAATGCCTACAAAGTGCATGAACAGTGTAAGGAAACATACACAACATTTAATGCAAGTTTGTTTTAGCTTTTGAGGCGTATAATCAAGCTTTTTTATTGGAAGTTTTCCTACCACCATATAATATACCTTTGAATGAACTCCAATGTACACACCGCCTCCTCCTGGTACTCAAGGTTGAATATGTGTTATGCTGCAAAAAGTGTGGCAAGGCCAGACAGGAAGGTGGGCCCTCACACACAAACTCGCCTTCAATACTCAGCATCCAGTGCCCGCTAGTCCAGGTGTCTCCTGAAACAATCAATACCACATATGACACCAGTTATTTTTAACCATGCCATTTTTTTTTTATCTTTGATCTTTTGACATTTAAACTATATTTTAGAATTTATGAGTGAGTGAACTGATCTGCTGTTGTGTCATGCCTCTGTCAAATCAAGGAAAAAAAAAATATGTCACACTCTTACAAGGTTGTCTTTGACAACTGTACAGTTTTAAGTCAAAAGCCCAATAAACTTGAGACAAACTACAATAAAATAATTTGTTTATTGGTCAACATCGCACACGATCAGTTCATTTGTTCAAGTGTCATTGCACTGATAAGGTTACTTCCTTGTGCACCCTGTGCAAAAATGCACACATTTAAGGTACAATTAAGGCCAACTGCATAATCACAAATCCCTGTAAACAGCATATTTAAGTTCAAGTAGAACTTTATTTGGTTGTACAGCAGTAATAATTTAACTGTACAAGGCAGACTTTACATTAAATAGAGATGTTAAAAGTGTTGACAAATTACCTGATAAAGTCAGCAGAAGTAATTACGAATCCTCATCTGACTGGTTCCGTTAACCGCTAGGAATAGCACCATTAATGTTACCGATATGACCCGCAAATGTAGATAGCCTCTTTCTAAGCCTTAGTAATCATGGTCATCTTATAATCAGACTAATATACCCTATTGTTCACTTCTAAATCACTAAAATATAGGCACTGATGCTGAGGTCCGGAAACAGATTAAAACCCTATCATTTTAATGCATGTCAGTTAGCTTATGCACAAAAATAAACTACAAACATGCATGGCACCACCAATGATAGTGTTGATTAATAACAAAAGCTTTAGCATAATGTTTCTGAAATCTATCATTATAAAAGGGTGCCCAAAGCTACTTAATGTTACAGACGATGTTACTACTGTAGGTAGGTTAGCATTAGCAACAGCCAAGCTAACCTTACTAGCACAACCAGCAGAGGAAAAGCGGTATATTGCTAAAGTTACCTTCATATACGATAGTTGCCAAGCATGAAGAGTAATATACTGAAATAACATTTTAATAACATAAGTCATTTACCATGGTTGTGAATCACTCTTCTTGCCACTGCCAATAATACCAACTGTTAATGATCCCACAATGCATCTGTAAATTTGAAATTTACAGCAGTATGCTGTACATGTAATCCAATGGTCCAATAAACTGTGCACCCAGAGTGCATTGCTGTTCACAGCAATACACTGCATTATTGAAAAAACAGCCAGCTTACTGTAAATTTTACAGTGTAGGCTACTAATATTTACTTCACAGACTTGTCATTTCTTTGTAATCTTGGATATGTTTACTTAAAATGTTGCTGTATCATTGTGCTTCTTGGATTATCAGTCAAACAAATATTGTTTCTTTTATACGGATTAATCCATTATTCATTTTGAAGTCATTCTTGGTGCCTTTCCAAATAAAGTATTTTACTTTTACTTTATTTTAATAAAGTATCTGATCCCTGATCAGAATGTTTTGAATGGCCAGTAGTCAGATCAGCCTGCAGGTACAGGGTATGGCCACCATCACCACTTTGTGACAGAGATCAAACAAAATAAATGTCTTGAATATTCACCTTTAAAGTAATGTACACATCTGATCTAAATCAAAGAACAGGCATGTTTTAGCATGATTGCACACTGAAATAGATATACACTGTACAAATTCTTCCTTCACACAATTATTGTGGAATTGTATTATTATTGTAGTATTATTTAATAAATCATAGACCCAAATTTTGGTAAGAAAAGTGTTGATAGACAAAGTCTAAAGTAGCTCACCATATATATATAACCCTTTTCAACACATTTTCTGTGAGCCTAATCAGAGGACGCTCCACAAATCTATGAGGTCATGAATCCATGCATCCATCCATCCATCCATCAACCACTTATCCTGTGTACAGGGTCGCGGGGGGGGTGGGGGGGCTGGAGCCTATCCCAGCTAACATTGGGCGAAAGGCAGGGTACACCCTGGACAGGTCGCCAGTCCATCGCAGGGCCACACATAGACAGACAACCACTCACACTCACATCCACACCTAGGGCAATTTTTGGAGACATCAAGTTACCTAGCCTGCATGTCTTTGGATGGTGGGAGGAAGCCGGAGCACCCGGAGAGAACCCACACAGACAACATGCAAACTACACACAGAAAGGCCGGGGCAACCAGGGTTTGAACCCACAACCTTTTTGCTGTGAGGCGACAGTGCTAACCGCTACACCGTGCCGCTTGAATCCAAGCATATGGAAGAAAAATTTGGCAAATTATTGATTTTGGTTGGTTGTCAGTATTGCTGTACATTTTTAGCTACAGTAGCCTACATACCACTAATTTATATTACCTTGTCATCTGCAGTTTTCAAGAATAAAAGAGTTGGATCATGTCCCTCAATTTTGGAATAAAACCTTGAGGAAAATAAAAAAATATATATTTTGATATGTTTAAATATGACACAATATATTAACAGAATATATTATATCATGTAGCTGTTTGCTGGTTAATGGTGCTCTCAGTAAGTTTTGTTTGTCATCTTGGACTTACAGTGACACCAAGTGGCGTAGATTCAGAATCAATAGACCTTATATTCACAGTAGCACTATCTTTGATTTTTAAAGTGAATGAAAATTAGGCTGCGAGGGTCAGATTGTTTCTTCAATGTCATGCACTATATACAGCTCAATAAAGCTCCAAGATCACATCTAATTTTCCACAAATCATGTTGTCTTGAGATTTTTGACTACTGAAATTTCTTGGAAATATATTTTTTCAATGTTTTGTCAGCAGAATGATCCAATAACACTTCAAGCAACTGTACAACCCATTGAAGAGACATGTCAAAAATCAATGATGCCAATGCTGTGAATAAGGTCTATATTGTTTACGATTCACAGTCAACAATGATAAATTAATCTAATAGTGAAAGAGTCAAATAAAAGGGTTAAAGGAATAGTCTACCCAAAAATGTAAATTCTTTCATCATTAACTCACACTCATGCCATCCCAGAATGACTTTCTTTCTTCAGCAGAAGACAAACAAAGATTTTTGGAAGAATATTTCAGCTCTGTAGATCCATACAAGGCTAGTAAATGGGTGCCAAAATTTTTAAGCTCCAAAAGGCACATATAGCCATCATAAAACAAATCTATAAGACTCCATGTAATGAACTCAGACTGGGCATTTGCTGAGAATCCATATGCAGAAGTTTTATTTTTATGTTTTTCTCCGGTGTATTTAACGGATCTTCTATCGCCATACAATCCAATCGCGCTCTTTAAGATCACTAAATTCAAGGCTTCTGGTCATACCTAGGATATCTAAGTCCACTAATGGAGGGAGGGCGTTCTCACATTTAGCTCCTAAACTCTGGAATAGCCTTCCTGATATTGTTCGAGGCTCAGACTCGCTGTCCCAGTTTAAAACTAGATTAAAGACGCATCTCTTTAACCAAGCATTCACATAATGCTTACTTTTTATACTACTGCTGAATCAGTTATAATGCATTAATATTATGAACATCAGCTATGCTAATTATTTCCCATCTGCTTTTCTGCTGTTATCTCGGGACGCCAGTCCCGAGGTAAATAGCGTTCGTCAGCTCCAGTTTGTATCCAGCCTCTCACGGAGACTTCAGATGCCCCATCACCATGGACTACGATCTTGAAATGGGATACATAGACTAACTATTGCCAACAAAAGCCTTCATCAGCCAAACAAGGACAATTGCATCTAAGTGAACTTCTGGAATTTAATCAAGGATGGACTTCAAAGACACTGGTCACTAATCTTGCAGTTCAAACACAATCACTGTCTAAATACTGACCCTTAGCACTTAATAAGTTTAATAATTTTTTAAATCATGTTTTTTAACTATAAATAATTCTTATTTACATTATTCATGATGTTAGCCAGAGGGGAACTGGCCCCCACAGTGAGTCTGGTTTCTCCCAAGGTTATTTTTCTCCATTAACCATCATCTTTTGGAGTTTTGTGTTCCTTGCCACAGTCGCCTTCGGCTTGCTCACTGGGGTTATTAATACAATTATTATTTGATTATTTTTAAACACGATAAAGAATCATATCTTATCTAATTCCACAACAGGGCTCCAAACAAAAAAAAAAAAAAAAAAAAATCAATTAAGGAGCGATTGGCTCCTATAGGGGGAAAAAAACAGGCGCCAAATTTTTTTCATTTTTAACTCCTTCCATTCCTTTTCGTCCCGCAGCTCGCTAACAGTGTAGTCTGTAGAGCATTCTTCGCAATTTTGTGATCACGTGCATTTTTTATGCTTGTTACTGTCACCGTGTTTTCTAACAGTCTCTTTTTTGAAATGGTTAGTTCCTGCAATGAACTCCGTTTTCCCCGCTATTTCTTTGATATAAACTTTTGTAATGTATCTCGGGAAATGTAATGCAAATTTTAAAATCAAAGGGAGTAAACTTTTACTGTCGCCAATGGCGACCTTGACAGAAATTACACTCACAAATAAATTTATTTGGTCACAAATGCGACCATTTTTAGTCGCAGTTTGGAGCCCTGCACAAGGATGATGATTTATCGACTTTATAGACATTACATTTTTATCGTCTGTTAATGCTGAACTTCTGTAAAGCTGCTTTGAAACGATGTGTGTTGTGAAAGGCGCTATACAAATAAAATTGACTTGACTTGACTTATTGAAGCAGAAAATCCAAAATGACAGGCAAAGCAATGGTCAAAGATGCAGGCTGGGTTCAGTGAACAAAATAGGCAGTCCAAGTAAGCAACCAAGGCAAAAACAGTAATCCAAAAACGTGATATCCAAAAGGCAGGCAAAAGGTCATAACAAGAGGCAAAGACAATAGCAATGGAGAGAGCGCTCAGTAAGGCAGGAAAAACTGGCAATACTTCGCAAAGTGTTAGTGGAAAGCATGGCTCTTTATATATATATATATATATATATATATATATATATATATATATATATATATATCAAACAGGAAGTGACTGTAGAAGAAATTGAGTGATGTCAGTATTCAGGTGAGGGCTCCCTCTGTTGGTTGGAGGGAGCAGATGTTACACTCCAGTTGATCAATTAATGCCTTTTGAAGCGAAACACTTGGTGTGTGTGTGTAAGAAATAGATACATTTTTAAAACTTTTTTCCTAAAAATGTTAGCTTCTGGCCAGCTGTCGTAAGCGTGTTCATGAGAGTCAAGGTCACGCAACCTCTCTCCTCTCTCCACCCCCTGTGTCTCACCATACCCCCCCCCCCCCCCCACACACACTCCAGTCCCACCCAGACTTGGCGAGACCACCCTCATGAGTGTGGAAGGAAAGCTTGGCCCGGTATATTGGTGTGGTGGGGAAGCCGGGCACTGCCAGGATCGATGTCCGGTGATGGAGGTGGAGACACTGATCCAGATCTCCGACGTTCTGCAGGCCGGCCCCGATCAGGCAGGGGAGTATCGGATACTGGTAAGAGTAAAAGAGGATACAGATTAAGCTTTAGTGGATTCGGGTTGTTCCCAAACCTCTATCCGCCAATGCTTGGTGTAAGGCAGGGCACTGGATAAGAATAAATGGGTGAGATGTGTGCATGGTGACATTCACATGTATCCGGTGGTTACCACTGAGATATGATTCAGGGGAAAAATGCATAGTCGAGTCGAGGCCGTGGTTAATTCCTGTCTCACCCATCCATTAATTCTGGAAACCGACTGGCCTGAGTTAAAAAATTTATTGAGGGTAATGTATGTGGATGGGTCCTGTAAAGTGGTGTCGCGATGTGTGACGTGCGACGTGATGGCTGGAGAGGTGGTGCTGGGGCCTGCATGATGACAGGACAAATGTATTCCCATACTCCAGGGTTTCCCTAAGGGGGATTTCCCTCTGGAGCAGTCGCGTGACGAGTTTCTCAAGCACACCTTTGACCAGGTGAAAGTAATTGATGGCCAAAGCTCCAAATTAGTGTCAAGCTCACATATCCATACTTTTCAATTATTAAGGAGCAGCTGCATCGAGTGATGCAGGACACTCAGACCAAATAAAATAGAATACAGCTATTAGTACCAAAGAGCTGTCGGGAAACACTCATCCAGGTGGCTCACTATAAACCAATGGCTGGCCACTTAGGTCACAAAAAGACTTAAAACCGTATAATGGAGAGTTTCTTCTGACTGAGCATTCATAGTGACGTACAAATGGTGTATTTGTGTACCAGTGTACCGTGAATATCAGTTGGTGAATCCACCAGCCACACTAAAAGTGTCATTGTGCCCTCTGCCGCTGATTGAGTTCCCCTTCGAAAGAATTGGCGTGGACGTCGCTTTGTATTAGTTCTGGTAGACTATGCAACACGATATCCGGATGCAGTGCCTCTACGCAACATCTCACCACGTAGTGTTGCAGAGGCACTCTTCAAAATTATCTCCTGAGTGGGGAGAACTACGCGAGCTGTACGAATTATTATGCATTTAATCAATTCGCACCTGCATTTATCACCCTCATACCAACTGGTTGGTCGAACTATTTAATTAGACCTTGAAAAGCATGTTTCATAAGTTTGTATGCGAATATGCAAAAAATTGGGATAAGTGGCTCAAACCACTGTTGTTTGCTGTACGAGAGGTCCCACAGGCCTCCACAGGGTTTTCCCCATTCAAGCTACTGCATGGGCATCGGCCATGCTGCGTTGCCGACATCATATGGGAAGTTTGGGAGGAAGGACCTTCAAATAGCAAAAACCATTCAATACGTTCTTGACCTTAGAGCAAATCTCCACACTTTGGGTCAGGTAACACAGGAGAATTTGCTCCAAGCAGAAGAAATTCATCACTAACTGTATGACACAGGCACTCAACTACACAAATTCACACAGGGAGATGCTTGTATTACTGCCCACTTCGAGCTCCAAATTAATCGCCAAGTGGCAAGGACCATTTGAGGTCACACGACGAGTTGGAGATCTCGATTATGAGGTTAGGAGAACGGATAGGGGAGGGGCATGTCAAAACAACCACCTCAACCTTCTCAAACTATGAAGGAGGTGGTGCCTGTAGCCTTGGCGATGGTAGTTCTGGAGAGGGCAGAGCTTGAGCTGGAGGTGACTCCCAAACCAAATTCGTTCACCCTGGTCCATTGTGGAGACTAGCTCTCACTGCAGCAGCTTACAGACATTACCCGATTGTAAGCAGAATTTGTGGACATGTTTTCACCCCTTTCCGGCTGCATGAACCATGTAGAGCACTATATTGAGGTCACCCCAGGGGTGGTAGTTTGTAGCCACACTATCGTCTTCCTGAACACAATGCATGAAATGGGCGTAATACAAGATTTGCACAGCGATTGGGCCAGCCACAAAGAGCGATGGCTCGGTCCAGTTCTGTCTTGACTACCGGAAAGTGAATGCGGTGTCCAAACAAAGTTTGTTATAGTTTTATTTCCAATACCAAAAATATAATTCCAAATGTAAAAGGAATATATTAGTGTTGAAAACATTTTTAAAGATACAGTACACCCCACAAATGCATGAAATCTGCAATATTTTACTCACTTTCATGTTAAACCCATTTCATGCTAAACCCATTTGTCTTTCTGCTGTTAAACAACAAAAGGAAATGTCAGGAAGAATGTTAATCATACAATAAAAGTGAATGGTGACTGAGGCTAACATTATGTATAACAAATCCTGTTCCACTGAAGAAAGTCATAGGGGTTTGGAACACCAAGACTTGTAAATGATGACAGAATTTTCATTATTTGGTGAACTATTCTGTTCACCAAACATTTTTAACAAAAAACATTTAAAAAATACTTTACAAGTTCCTTACCTCTTACTGTTGATATCCTTATGAATTAGTGCATCCTTGTTGGCATTAAAAAGATAAGTTAGTTGCCAACTCTGTGAGTTGGCCGATGAATGCTTAAAGCACTCTGCAGTAGCATGTCAGTTGTACTGTCATGGAACTTTCTGTGCAAAACTCTTCACGTCTTGTCTGAAGGCATCGCCATGGGCCACTCAGGAGGACAGAGACCTCCCCCAAATAAGTCTGTAACTTTAACACTGCATGTGTAGCTAAGGTTATTAGAAACTCCTTCCAAGAGTGACATTCTCTGAAACCCTTTAGAATCATGCCAATAGCATGTGTGGCATGCCGTGAATGTCAGCTGGTGAATCCATCGGCCACCCCAAAAGCGCCATTGAATACCCCTTCCTCTAATCGTGGTCCTCCTTCGAGAGTATTGGCATGGACCTCATCGGGCCATTAGAGCGGACAGCACACAGCCATCACTTTGTATTAGTCCTAGTCCTAGATTTGTGCCTAATTATTCGGACGTCACCAGCCCGCTGACTGATCTCACTAAAAAGGGGGATCCAGACCCGGTCCAATGGACAGAGCAGTGCCAACAGGCATTTACGCAGATTAAAGCAGCACTATGCAGGGGTGCGCTTTTGCATTCACCTAATTTCTCTCTCCCTTTCCTATTACAGATGGACCCTGCAGACAGAGGACTGGGGGCCGTACTCTTGTAGGTGGTGGAGGGGGAGGAGCACCCAGTGCTGTGCATCAGCAATAAGATCTCCTTGAGGGAAACAAAGAACAGCAGTCTGGCCATCAAGAGGATGGTCCTCACTCTCCGGTACTACCTGCTTTGGCGGGCCTTCACTCTCTGCTTGGATCATGCCCAACTCCAATGGCTACATCGCATGAAGGATACCAATGCGTGGATCACCTGGTGGTATCTGGCTCTCCAGCCCTTTAAATTCAAGGTGGTCAACAGAACGGGGGCGCTCTGGGGGGTTGGTAAGCAGGCGGTGGGGATATGTGGCAGCGGGGGCGTTGTCGAGCGCCTGTCCGGAGAGAGAGAAAGCGTTAAGGGTGCTTGCATCTGAGCTAAATTATGTCTAATACCTGTCTCTTATTCCAGTGAGCATGGGGAGAGTGGCATATAAATGGCCACGCCACTGCAAGATGGGAGAGAACGACACAAGTGACCAGTCACTGGCGTGTCTTATTGAGTGTTTTATTTTATTGTGAAACTGAAGACTAAAAGAAGTTTATGTTGAGAAAGTTTGTGTTACACTGATCTGATTGAACTGAGAAAAGCACCAAGAAGAGTGCATGCAGAATGTTAAAGGCAGAGAAATAAAGAACCTTACTTGACTGCATCACTGCTCTCAGTCTCCTCACTTCCATCTCCGAGCTTGAAATCATTACAATCTCCAAAGGTCATACAGGAAGCACGTGAATTAAGATAAGTCTGGTCAATGTAATGCTTTTTAGGATCCGTGTAGGTCACAAGGAAACAAATACTATGGAAGCACTAGGCTTCATCTTTACTCTGGAAAGGTGACTTATACAAATCAGGATTTTTTTTCAAGGAATTCAGACACTTTTTATTGAGGCAGTATCTGAGAATTTCCCCATTCTCCATAAACTTTGGGAATGGATAAGTGCTCATATGAAATTCCCCAAACAGTTGCCCTACAAGGCCTTGATAGGCGTCCACATCACTTATGGTGGGTGTGCTTTTGATGTTGTGGAAGATATACCGGTAGGCCTTGACTCTTGAGTGTATGAGGCATAGACAAGAATCATGTGCGGCCCATTGATTTGAGCTTAGAATGGTCACTTGAGAGGATCTTCTGGTAATGTACAGCCACCTCCGGGCCAATATTTTCCCAGTCTACTGTACATACTGACCATATTTCATCCCTGAACAGGAGCTTATCTGCCAGTTATCCACTTCAGAAATGGTCATCATGGGTACACCCTTTAATCTTCCTCTACTTCCTGGGCATTCAAATGAAAAAAAAAAAAAAAAACATGCATATGTTTAAATGTAAAACAAAATGGTCAGGCTTGATAACAAAAGTGTGATAGCACAATCAGTGAAAGTAAATGCTAATCTAAGACAAGTAGGGCATTGCTGTATAAATCAATAAATGTCTACAATTATATAGAAGACAAGGAAAAAAAATTCCACCTGTCAAATTGATCTTTACAGATACAATGCCTTGGAAATATTTTCAGACAGTGTATCTTTTACAGTGTTTGTTCGAAAGCGTAGGGAACTGCTTTCTATGGCAGCATAGAATTTAAATGGAGCCTCAATTGAAATGGAGTAGCATGAGCCTCCATATGCGGAGTCTCCGTGGTGTCATGCACAACGAGCCATGTGATAAAATGCATGGATTGACTGTCTCAGAAGCGGAGACAACTGTGACTTGTCCTCTGTAACTGAATTGAGGTGAGTAACCACGCCACCATGAGGACCTACAAAGTAGTGGGAATTGGGCATTCCAAATTGGGGGGATAACCCCCCCCCCCAATAAGCAGAACACAGTGCCATGTAATCTGAATAGTTTTTATCAGGGTAGCGATTACCTTGCTCTGTAAACCTGACTCATCATTTCGTCGTTTGGATATGAATCGTTTACAGCGAGTGTATAATTGTCCTTTATTGTGGCAGATTTTTCCAAACAGCCATCGAAACATTCGAGTCAAAGATTTCTCGGAGGCACAAAGTTCTGGTTCCAAAAATAGACTGAGACTTGTGGCATTTTTTATACAGTTTCTGTTCCCCCTTACCTCTTTGAGTGATGGCCTCTTCATATAATGAAATCGTCTTATGCCTCCCTAGTTTCATCTTCGCCGTCTTTTAAACTGTGCTAGCTGGTCACCCTTGACACCAACTTGCTTCTGTTATGATCCATATTGTCTTTTGTTTATGCACTCTTATTTTTAAGTTCTGGCATCTGTTACGTTCCATATTGTCTTTTGTTTTATGCACTCTTATTTTGAAATTATTCTCATGTTCCTGTTTCCCAGTCTTGTCATGTCCTGTTTTCCCTCCATGTTCATGTGTCTGGTTTTCATTGGTTCATTGTTTGATTGCTTTATTATCAGTTCTAGTTTTGTCATTGGTTTTAGTTAATTGCCTTTATTATCTTGTTTTGAGTTCTGTTTGTCCATTGGCTTTTGTTTCCCCTTGGTTTTGTATTTAAGCCCTCATGTTTACCTTGTCCTGTGTTGGTTATTGTTAGGTGTTTGGTGAATGTTCCACGTCAACCCTGCCTTCGCCCGTGGTCCTGCCTGTGCCCTTCTGGAAGATGCCCCGTGTTTATATCTTGTGTTTATACCTTTGTTTTCCCACCGTGGATGTTTTATTTGTTCCTGTGTTCACTGTTTGCTTGACTTCCTGCAACCCACAATAAAACCGCTTTTGGATCCTCACTCCTCGTCTGCCTCCCCTTGTTACAGCTTCAATGATGGCGAAAACATAACTATTTCATTTTATATGTATAAAACCTACTGTAATCACTTCATATGGTTACATATTTTATATTGACTAACTATCCTTACTTCCTGCATTATTTTGATTAGTATATTAAATGATTTCCCTCATTACAGTTGTTGGTTACACATATTCCTAAAAATGTAGTGTTGTATGTCTGCCCACATACATGTTTCATCTAATTTCTAGCACTAATTAGCCCACATACACTACTGGTCAAATGTTTTGAAACACTTGACTGTAATGTTTCTCATAATCTTAAAAATCTTTTGATCTGAAGTTAGTTTTGTAGACAAAAATATATTTGTGCCACCATATTAATTTATTTCATTACAAAATTAAAATTTTATTAAAAAAAAAAAGATTTTAAATTGATTTGGATCAAATAATAAAGAAAAGCTGCCAATAATTGCCCAACATAGATGGGAACTCCTTCAATACTGTTTAAAAAGAATCCCAGGGTGATTCCTCAAGATGTTGTTTGAGAAAATGTCAAGAGTACATTTCTGCAAATTCTAGGCAAAGGGTGACTACTTTGAAGATGCTAAAATATAACACAGTTTTGATTTGTTTTGGATTTTTAGTCACAACATAATTCCCAAAGTTCCGTTTATGTTATTCCATAGTTTTGATGACTTTACTATTTTTCGAAAATGTGAAGAAAAACAATTATTATAAAGAATAAATGTTTCAAAACTTTTGACCGGTAGTGTATATCATCTGCCTTTTTTGGACACCAGGCAGTTCCTGTATCTGACCTTAAGTCATCCTTTTAATATCCACATGCACATCTCCCTTAAAGTCTATAAAGTTTAACAAATAAAGCCTGTCCACATACATGTTTGTGCTCTTATTAAAACATTAAATTATCCTTTTAGTATTCCCACAAACATCTCCCTTTGGGTCATTCAAAGTTTGACACAAAGAGGCAGTAGTTCTCCCTCAAGCTGCATTTTTCCATTAATTTGCACCTTGATTATTAAACTGAGAAAATGATAATTAAATCAATAAATGAATGATTAAATATCTAACATATTGAATAACATTCATAATGAAGTTTTTCGTAGTACATTGATTACACATTATCATTTTTAGACCATTGCATATTGCATATATGTTAAAGGGTTAGTTCACCCCAAAATGAAAATGATCCCATAATTTACTCCCCCTCAAGCCATCCTAGGTGTATATGACTTTCTTCTTTCAGCCAAACACAATCAGAGTTATATTAAATATAATATAATCGGAATGAATGGTACCTTCGATTTTGAAGCCCAAAAAAGTGCATCCATCCTTCAAAAAAGTGGCTCTGGTTAATAAAGGCATTCTGAAGCGAAGTGATGCGTTTTTGTAAAAAAATATCCATATTTATAACTTTATAAACTATAATCACTGGCTTCCGGTAACAGCCGTCTGCGCATTCACTGGCTTCCTCTATCCTCTGCGCTTTCGCGTTCATAGTAGTGACAGTTACTCACCGGAGTTTACACTATGCCTACATCATACGCCGGAACTCACTCTATCGTGAACGCGCGGATGACCATTACTGGAAGCCTGTGATAACGCATTTATGCCTGCTCTGATCAGTATTACACAGTCTGTGTAAATGCATCTAAATGCCATTTTAAATGCAGCTTCTGTGCTATCTTGGCAGTGTAAAGGTGCTTTAGATAGATTGGTATTGAACATGTCAAATCACTCAGAAGAGAGGGTGTTGTTAATAAAATTTTATTAAAAAAGAGGCCCATTATATTTATACATTTAACACTAAGGATCTTAAATTGTATTTTGATATCCATCTGTTCTTGTGACTTATTGACATTTTGGGAAAACGTTTACCTTTTGTATCTGTGTTTGTATTTGTTTGACTTGGTGTCTGATATCTGCCATTTAAAAACGTTTTACTTAAATTATGACATTGTTTCATTTCTGTGATTCACTAATGTTTGAGAATTGTTTGTAATTGTAAGATACTGATGTCTGTTTTGCTGATGTTTGAACTTGACTCTGATTATTAACAGGTGGACATTATGATGAGTTTGTTTGTAACAAAGGTACTTAATTGATGTGTTGCCTTTTGATGTGTGCCTGATGAAGATAATTCTGATCGAAATGTTGCTATTGTTTTTAGTTTAATAAAAGGGAATAATTAAACAGTGTGGGGATCCACTTTAGTTTTATTTCAATATTTTTTTGCCATGATCCAGCACCTGTTGTAAAAGTATTGGATGTGCGTGCAATTTCCCCTATAGATTGAACTTTGACATTATTTGAGGGAAAATAACATTATTCAATAAAATATGTTATAAATGTATATATAACTACATATACATTGTAATGGAACAATGCTCTTGTTAATTTTAAAGAGCAAGAGTTAGAAATATTTTTATATAGGTTTAATAATGCCAGCTAGGTTGCTGTCTGATAGCATCTGTTACTGCAACTTTACTTACCTAAAGTACCTACTTGGGCTCAGAAATTTAGCTAGTTAACACATTTTTTTCCCCTTAATGTGAAAAAAAAAAAATACAAATACAACAGCCAGAGTGAAACAATCATAAGTGGATATATATCAACAGTATTTGTTTGCAATTTTTTGATTTTTTTTGTGGTGAATGCCCAGTAAAAATGTATCATAAAAATTCTAATCAACCAGACAGAGTAGGAGGAGTGGATTCTTGCCTAAAAATGTACACTTATAAATGAAATCTTAGATGATAAAATGTATCATCCAGAAATGACAAATAAATAGACAAAATATTGAATCGCTTAGTTTTTATTGTTGTAATTAAAAATTATATAAAATATATTAATAAACATGTCAGATACCATTTTTTCTGAGAGGCCATTTGCTCAAACACACACACACTGTATATATTGCACTGTATATTGTAAAAATATATTGCTATATTTTTAAAAGATTCTTAATACCAATAGAAATGGCATTATTATAAAATTATACTTTTGGGCAAATTTTGTAAGGTAACATAACGAACATATCTGAACATAACAAAACTGAACAGTTGTTGGTGTTGTCCTCTGGGAGCTATGCACTGTATCTCTTCCAACCACAGGAATGCCCTTGGTTTTTACAAGACTAGGGTTCTGTTTATTCATTATTGAAAGGATTTAATAAAATAAAAATGATTAAATGGTAGGCCTTCTAGTGAATTATTTCATACATTTTATATTCTTTATAGTGGACATTTATAGCTTCATTAGACATGGATAACCTGGTAGTATGGTGCATTTACTTATTTCTGTATTTATTTAATAATTTAAAATACATTTTTGTACATTTTATTATTTTAGATATTCATTTATGCACGAATATGTGTATTTATTTATTTATTACTTTTGCAGGTTTCGTCCTCCATACATCTTTGGTAACTTCCAGGCAGTAGTGTAGTCTAGGGCATAGGCAGACTAATGCCAACCTATCTTTCAAAGAATTTTGCGTATGCCCAGGGGTGTAGATTCCAGTGGGGATGTGGGGGAACCACATCAAGAACAAGTAAGCAAGTTTTTTTAACCCATCATATTTTCTGTTTCAATAAGGGGCAGGACATTTCTAGCATCTACAGTGAAATACTGATGCGGCTACAGTGCTGGATTCTCCATAATTATTTTGTGTGGTGTATTTACTTTGTTGCTGAAAGTGAAAATATTAATGCATTTAAATAAAAACTTTTGCTATTAAACTTCGTGAAAATACTGTCATTGAACCCATGCTAGTTTTAATGATCTTAGCAGATGAAAAGTTGTCCCATAATTATATCAAATGTATTTTTTTCAGTCTTTTCTGCTGTCAGTGGTGACTTTGTAAGGGATCTCCTCTTTGGGGTGCTATTCCCCTCCAGACCAGCAAAGGGTGCTTGCCTTGTGCCTTCTGTGCCATGCGCCTTCCAGACCTGCAGATGGCACTTATACCTTGAGCTCTGTCCTCTCCACTTCTGCAGATGGCACCAACGCCCCTAACCTTTTTCAGCTCCCTGCTAGTTTACCCTAATTCCCTTCACCTGTTTCTAGGCCTATATAAGTCTGTTTGTTCCCTGCTTATTTGTTCAATCTTGAGCCTATGTACCCTGTGCCTTGAGTGACCAGCTCTCTAGCTAAGTGTTTTTCTTGTTATACCTTTTTGACCCTTGTGTCTATTTTATTTCTCTGTTTTGAGAAAGCTTGGCTTTCCTTGTTTATTTGTACTTTGCCTTTTTCATCAAGTAAAGATTATATTTTTGGAAGAAACGCAAGTTTCCTGACTCATTGCTATTCTGCTCTTGGGTTCAACTAAGTTAGCTCAGTGGTAATACACCTAACACTAGAGCACTGCAGACCCGGGTTCGACCGCCTATGGCAGCCTCATCACAGCAAGACTGAATCATAGAAGTGAGCCCAGCGGAAGGGTCTTCATCAAACGTAGAACAAATTCTGTCAGGATATCCTCAAGCCGCAACCATTCAGAGATATGACCAGGCTCTGTCAGAGATCCTTCACCTTCTGAGTCACCAGTCTCAAGCCGCCTCATCCCGAGACCCACCTCCTGATCTTTCACCAGGACCTATACTTTCTTTGCCGTCAGAGCCTGCCCCTACCAGCCCCTACCAGCCCCTGATGGCAGTCCTGACAGATGTAGAGGCTTCATTATCCAGTGTGCCCAGCAGCTTTCCTGCTGAAAGTAGTAAAGTGGCCTACATCATTACCCTTCTCACAGGCAAGGCTTTGGACTGGGCCTCAGCCTTATGGGACCAGAAATCTCCACTCACAACCAACAGTCAAGATTTCATTTCTGAGATGAAGAGTATTCCTTCATCCAGCTAGTAGGGGAGATGTGGATCATCGCTTGCTTCATCTCTCTCAAGGTATCCGGAGTGCAGGAGAGTTTGCCATCGAGTTTCGCACCCTTGCAATGGACAGTGAATTGAATCAATGCTACCTTTCACCATGCCTTGTCTCCTGAGCTCAGGTGACAGGTGCTGTCTCTATTGTGGCAAGTCGGGCCATTTTCGCTTTGCATGTCCTGAGTTGTCGGGAAAAGCCAACACTTGCCCAGGAGGAGGGGAGCCAGGGCGAGAATACGAACAATCCCCTGCTTGGTGACCTCTGGTTTGACCATCCATGCCAACCTTACCCACGGCACACAACATCATCAAGTTTGTGCCTTTGTAGACTCTGGGGCTGCCGGGAGTTTTATGAACTTTGAGTTGGCCAAGAGACTATCTATTCAGCCTGTTACCGTTCAAAAACCCTTAACATTACGGCAGTTGATGTCAGTCCCCTGGGTTCTGGACAGGTTTGTCAATGTACCCCACCTCTCCAGTTAAGGGTGGGGCAACACCAGGAACAGATACAGTTCCTTTTGATTCACTCTCATAAGCTTCCTCCTATTCTTGGCTTCCCATGGCTGACCACTCACAACCCACACATCGACTGGTCCCGAGGGGCTGTTAGAACCTAGGGAACAAACTGCCGTGTCTCAGACGTCGCCTTCTGCTGTATCCCCAATCTGCTAAGATCATTCCCAGCACTTTCGCCAGATATCTCCAGACGGAGTTGTACCTCTGTTCCCGAAACCCTGTCCACGGAAGTCATGGCTCCTCTCAAAATGGAGCCGGCGAAACCCGAGTCTCTAACGCATCTTCCCGAGTTATCCCGAGTACCCCCATAGTATGTGGACCTCCGTGAAGTCTTCAGTAAAGACAGAGCTGCCTCATTGCCCCCTCATAGACCTTATGACTGCTCTATTGCTTCCTAGTACTTGCCCACCTCGTGTAAGGCTCTACTCTCTCTCTGGTCCTGAAAGATTAGCCATGGATAAATACCTCAAGGAATCTCTGGACAGTTGATTCATCCGTCCTTCCACCTCACCTGCAGGAGCCATTTTTTTCTTTGTTGAAAAGAAGGATGGCAGCCTCCGACCCTGCATTGACTACCGAGGTCTAAACCGTATTACTATCAAGAACCGGTACCCTCTCCCCCTCATGTCCACAGCTTTTGAGATCCTGCAGGGTGCCACCATCTTTACCGAACTAGACCTTGCATATCACCTAGTTAGAATCCATGAGGGAGATGAGTGGAAGACAGCGTTCAACACCTCAACGGGCCACTATGAATATCAGGTAATGCCATTCGGCCTGGTAAATGCCCCAGCGTCTTCCAGGCCTTTATTAATGATGCTCTCAGAGAGATGCTAAATAGATTTGTATTTGTTTATCTGGATGACATTCTCATATTCTATCGCAACTACCAAGAACAAGTTCAGCATGTTCGGCAGGTCCTAGTGCAGTTGCTGAAGCATAAGCTCTTTTTGAAGCTGGAGAAGATTGAATTTCATGTCCCGGCAGTCTCATTCCTCGGCTTCTGTGTGTCCATGGGCAGTCTCCAGATGGATCCTGGCAAGATGCGGGTAGTCTTGGATTGGCCCTGTCCAACTTCAGTTAAGCAGGTACAGCGCTTTCTTGGCTTCTCCAACTTTTATAGGAGGTTCATTAGAAACTTCAGTTCTGTTGCAGAGCCTCTCTACGCACTCACCGAGAAGTAAACCAGACAGTTTGCGTGGACCAGCAGAGCGAACCAAGCCTTCAATAAATTAAAGCAACTCTTCACATCTGCCCCTATCCTTACTCTCCCTGATCCAGAGATACCCTCTCAGATGTGGGGGTAGAAGCTGTCCTGTCACAGAGGAGAAAGTGTGATAATAAACTTCACCCATGTGCATTCTTCTCTCATCGTCTTACCCCAACTCAGAGGAACTATGATATTGGGAACAGGGAGCTGCTGGCCATTAAGATGGCATTGGCTGGAGGGGGCCAAACACCCTTTCCTCATATGGACGGACCACAGGAACCTCACTTACATCCAGGAGGCAAAGAGGTTGAACTCTCGACAAGCCCGTTGGTCCCTCTTTTTTTAACCGGTTCAATTTCACTCTTTCCTGTCGCCCAGGTTCTAAGAATCTCAAGCCGGATGCACTCTTTAGACAGTTTGAGCCACCAGAGGGGGAGTCCTGTCCAGAACCCATTCTCCCCACCTCCAGGGTTGTGGCTCCCATCCAGTGGGATATTGAGATGGCTGTCAAGAGGGCCCAATTACAGCAGCCAGGACAAGGTAATGGCCCTCCTGACCTCCTCTATGTCCCTAACCATCTGCGTTCTGAGGTTTTGCAGTGGGTTCATGCCACCCTTCCTTCTGGACACCCGGGAAATACTAGGACTTGCAAGCTTGTGCAGAGGAAGTTCTGGTGGCCTAAACTGCAGAGGGATGTCCGGGCCTTCATCGCTGCTTGCCCCGTTTGTGCCCAGAACAGGGAACCCAAGACCCACCCTCAAGGCCTGCTGCACCCAGTACCTATCCCGAGATGCCCTTGGTCCCACATTTCCTTGGACTTCATCACAGGCTTACCACAGTCTCAAGGAAATATGGTAATTCTGGTGGTGGTGGACAGATTTTCTTGTAAGACTTGTCGCCTCTTACCTTTGCCTAAGCTCCCCACAGCAAACCAAACAGCAGAACTGTTAATGAGGCACGTGTTCAGGATTCACGGGTTCCCGCATGATATGGTTTCCGACCGAGGCCCACAGTTCACGTCACAGTTTTGGAAGGTGTTTGGTCGGCTCATCGGATCTTCCATCAGCCTGTCTTCTGGCTTCCACCCCCAGTCCAATGGCCAGACAGAGAGTTAACCAAGATATTGAAAGGACACTAAGATGCCTGGTCACTGACAACCACTCTACTTTGAGCTCTTGATTAATCTGGGCTGAGTTTGCACATAACACCCTTTTCCATTCTTCCCTAGGGATGTCTCCTTTTGAATGTCTGTATGCCCCTCCCCCCCCCCCCACCTCTGTTTCCCGGACAGGAGCCAGAGGTTGAAGTCCCTGCTGCTACACAGCTGGTCCGCCGGTCCTGAAGTTTCTGGCAAATAGCACGTGCTGCGTTATTGAGAACCACCCGACAACAACAGAGGCAGGCTAGCTGATGCCGGAGGGTGGGACCCACGCTTCGCCCAGGGCAAAGAGTATGGCTGTCAACCCGAGATCTTCCTCTGCGGGTGTAATCCCGAAAGCTGGCCCCACGTTACATTGGTCCATTCAAGGTCCTCAAGAAAATCAACCTGGTTTCCTATCGACTCCGTCTGCCCAGGATCATGTTTCACGGTTAAAACCTGTTGTTTGCTCCACTCTGTCTTCAGTTAGTAAGCCTGCCCCAGTACCTAGTATCATTGATGGCCAGCCAACTTACAGTGTCCGCACACTGCTTGATTCTCGCCGGGTCCGTGGGAAGACTCAATAGCTGGTGGACTGGGAGGGCTATGGCCTGGAGGAGCGGATCTGGGTTCCTGCTCGATACATCCTTGATCCGACTCTCATCTCATCAGTTTCACCGAGCCCGAGGGAACTGACTGGAGAACATCAGGAGCCGTTCCTAGGGGAGGGACTCCTGTAAGGGAGTCCTCTTTGGGTTGCTGTTCCCCTCCAGACCAGTAGAGGGTGCTTGCCTTGTGCCTTCCGTGCCATGCTCCTTCCAGACCTGCAGATGGCACTTATACCTTGAGCTCTGTCCTCTCCACTCCTGCAGATGGCACCAATGCCCCTAACCTTGTTCAACTCCCTGCTCGTTTACCCTCATTCCCTTCACCTGTGTCTAGGCCTATATAAGTCTGTTTGTTCCCTGCTTATGTGTTCAGTCTTGAGCCTATGCACCCAGTGCCTCGAGTGACCATCTCTCTAGCTAAGTGTTTTTCTTGTTATACCTTTTTGACCCTTGTGTCTATTTTCTTACCTCAGTGGTAACACTAGAGCACTGCAGACCCGGGTTCGATCCCCGCCTATGGCAGCCTCATCACAGACTTTTTTCCTTGTGATATCAAATCATCTTAATTTATATTTTTTAATAGGAAAGCTATTTCCCTATACAAAGAAATTAACATTTTTGTACACAAATAATCAAATAGCCTAATAAGATAAGTAGGCTAATATAAGATAAGCTTTAAGAAGTATGTGGCAGCGGGGGCGTGGTCAAGCGCCCGTCCGAAGGGAGAAAGCGGTAAGGGCGCTTGCACCTGAGCTAAATCATGTCTAACACCTGTCTCTAATTTCAGTGAGCACGGGGAGAGCGGTTAAAAGAGCCACAGTTCCGCCAGTCAAGACAGAGAGAGTCACGCCAGTCCAGTGTTGGCCTCAGATAGAGAAAAAGCTACTAGTAATTACATGTCAAGAGTTTATGTTCATCCCACATTATTATTTGGAATTAAAAAGCCTTACCTTTGAGTTCATCCCCACTTCCGTGTCCTCCTTCCTCTTCGGAGAAGCCGAACTTGTCACAAAGTAATATACGTTTTAAAGTGAACAATAATACACACATTCATTACCTATACAATGCTTCACATTTTATTTTTTATAAGGTTATGTTTGTATTAGTTTATTAGAGTAAGTATAAAGCATGTTTTACTTGGGATCCTCGATAAATTCACAGTATGGCCCACCTCTTCAGTCACTACTACTCCACTGCTTCCAGGATAATATAATACAAAGTGTGATGTTATAGTAAATAATTAAATAATATGCATATATATATATATATATATATATATATATATATATATATATAAAAGTTACATTTATGCTGCTAAATAAGCCAGAATTCGCATCATCAAAGAGTGTAAATAGTACGATCCCTTTTTTTTCTCCAAAAGATAGTGTAGTTATTTGTTTACCAAGGAGACGAAAGAGTCTATGAAGATCATTCTTGATATTTAGGGGAAAAATTGTGCTTCAACAATCAACTAAAGATTTTTTTTTTTTTTTTTTTTTAGCATTTATTTATTTACTGCAACAAGATCTGTACGATTGTTCTTTTAATGGTGCCTTCAGTAATTCTAATCCAATACACTTTTTTTTGACAAATTCTACAAATATCTCCTCACAGTCTGCTAGCTGTCCGTTCTGTGGGTGGGCTGAAAATAATCTAGTATTTGTTCATGACCCTGGCTCAGTAAATGGGACAAAAACAAAGTTCATAGATCCACACACCACTACTCCAGTCAATCAGAACAGTGGATGATTCTTGCATGTGCACAGAATGGGGGTGGGGGCAGAGCGAGAGGGAATTTAATTAAGACCAAGAGAAAAAAGGCCAGAAGAATATAAACTAAAATATAGCAGCAAGCGGCAATCATCGGGGTTCAAGCACATGTGAAGAAATAAATTAAACAATCAGAATTGACAGAAATGATCCAGTGGATGCCAAATAATACAAATTGACAGAATAGATCCTGCCTAAACGAAATTTGTTGAAAATTGGGTACCAAAATTTTGAAGCTGTAAAATGCACAAAAGCAGCATAAAATTAATCCATAGACTCCAGTGGTTGAATCCATATCTTCTGATGCAAAATGATTCAGGAGTTGTGGTTTTTTTTCTGAGTATTTTTTTTTTTGTCTGAATCAATGAACAAAACCGGAAGTATCTACTATGTTCTGGTTCAGAGATATTTGTTTTGTTACTTGGTTGCTAGGGTAACCCAATCTGGTTGCTAGGCAGTTACCAAGGTGATATTCAATAGCCTACTTGCTACCCTGAGTCAAATGAATGAAACCAGAAGTCTCTACAATGTTCTGTTCCTAAGATCCCCATCTAAGCATTTTAAATGGAAGTCAATGTGTTTGGTTACTGGGGTGCTCTAAATGGTTGCTTGCGTGTGCCTAAGTAGTTTACATGATGATACATGAAGTGTGATTGCTCACCCAAATAAAACAAGCCAACTCTGATGTCTCTAGGACATTCTGATCCAAAGATATCACACTCAGACATTTTAAATTGAAATCAATAGAGCTTGTTGCTAGGGTGCTCTAAATGGTTGCTAGAGCGTGGCTAAGTAGTTTTTCAAGTGGATACATGAAGACTGATTGCTCACTCATAGTAGGAAAAAACAATTGTTTTCATGGGCGAGACCCTTGCCATAGTATGCCAATGGCACATGTGTGGGCCGGTTTTACCCCCCAGGGGTACATCTTTCCCCCATGCAATGCTCCAAAAAGCTTGTTCGGCCATATGAAATGAGTCCTCCCACATTTGTCTATGAAACTCTGATCCAGAGATATAATATGATAGATATAAGTCTACGTGATTTTTCAGGATGTTTTTTGCCCCCCCCAAGGGTGCATCCTAACCCTCCATCCTTTAGAAAATTAATAATTCATGGGTCTACACTGAATGGTGTGAGACGAGTCAAGGCAACCTAATTAGATAGCATGAAATCATCTAAAACAATATTGAAGTGCCTTAATTTTGAGAAACATCAGGTATGGTATCACACAGATTTGTCATTTTTTACATTTCTGACTGTTATAGCACCAACAAGAGGCAAAGGTATGGATTTTATGAACGGATCGGGTGAACGGACTATATGTGTACCAAATTTTGTGGCAATATCTGATTCTGTTCAAGAGTTATAACCATTTTTGAAAAGTGGCCACGCCCATTACAAACATTCTGGTGTAAAATTTGACGATAAATCAAAATTTTGTGCACTGGTTTGGTTCCGATCGGTCGATCAGCCTAGGACTAGTTAGAAAAAGTTATCTTTTTAAATAATCTCAAGTAACGCTTTGTTTCACACTAATGGTCCTTAAGGTAAAGTTGTTCAGAATGTGGAGATCCACAATATGGCATGAATAACGTGTTTCTTTGTGCAACACAGTGGTATATACAATGATTGTCAAATTTTGCACAGACCTCTTGGGCCAAGAGAAAAATAGGTGTACCAAGTTTCGTTCCGATCGGCCTTATTTAACCCTATATAAAAGATGCTGAAATCTGATTGGTCGATGGTGGCCATGTTTTTAAAGATATGCGACTGTCCTTGCACTGCATCTTGGACAAAGACAGTGCATTCAAAATTTCAAGTCGATCAGACCAACAGTTCCATAGTTGGAGCCATTTTTAGTTTTTTAATTATTATAGCCCCGCCAAGAGGCAAAGATGTGCAAAAAATGTTGTGTGTCCTCAGAATGAACCCATACATACTTGTACCAAATTTAGTTATAATATCTCAATCCATTAAATTTTACATTTTTATATTATTATAGTGCCAACAAGAGGCAGAGGTGTCCCATTTTTTGTGTGTATCCTCAGAATGACACATTATTTGGTGATAATATCTCTATCCATTCAAAGATATAACTGATTTAGTAAAAGTGGCCACACCCACTATAAGTTTTGGCATACCATTTTATGATGAAAAGTAACAAATTCCTTTGATAACTTTTTACAATGAGACTCTGCTGAATCTTTCAGCAGTAGTTTGGTTCCAGTCATGCAAACGGCCTACACTAGTTTGAAAAAGTACTTTATTAAAATAATCTCAAATATTTAATGAATGTTTTCTTTCACACCGATGGTACTTGATATCTTGAGATCTACAGTATGGTATGAATAAAGTGTTTCTTTGTGGAAAAAAGCGTAATATACAACAATATACAAAAAACGTACATGTATGTAAAACGCCATAGCTCCTATTCTAAATTGTGCACAGACCTCTTGGGCCAAGAGACAAAAAGGCGTTTTTAATTATTATAGTGCCACCAAGAGGCAAAATTTTGTGTGTGTCCTCATAATGAGCCCATTCCTATTTCAAATTTGGTGATAATATCTCAATCCATTCAAAAGTTATCACCGTTTTAGTAAAATGGACACGCCCACTATGAGCATTTTGGCATACTGTTTGACGATAACTTGATATCAATCTCCTTTGATAACTTTAATTTTTTTTCACTTTTCATTCATGATTTGGTTCCGATCGGGCAAACGGCCTAGGATGAGTTCGTTTTGAATTTTTTTTCAAACAATCCAAAATAGCGGAGCAAAATTCAGCATTAGCCTACACAAGGAATCAGAGGAATTCCTAGCCCTTACGGCTCAAGAGTTATGGCATATTATATATATATATGCCTGAATAGTGGCCAAGTTTGGAATCTCTACGACTTACGGTAAGACACTTTTAGGCCAGAACAAATAAATATAAAATAATAATAATAATAAGAAAATGGGAACAAATACAATAGGGTTCCTGCACCTTCGGTGCTTGGACCCTAAAAAAAAGATGATGAATTACTGAACTTGGGGAGCGGAGCTGAAGGGAAGGGTGTGTTTGTTTTGGCAGTTGAGTTCGAATATCCAGTGTTTCTCAGGAATCGTTGAGTGCACCTTTAATGCTGACAAGTAGGATTTGAATTAAGTCCCTGTTGACCGAACCAAAAGTGTCTCCTAGAGGCCACCGTATGACGTCGTTCCCAAACAGGAACTCGAGATTCTGACAGGCAACGTTGAACGTAGTTTATGTTGGTCTGATTTTATTGTGAATTTCTAGAGAAACACATTTATAAGTGAAGGACCAGTTACTTAAACTGTAGCAATATGTCACAAGATTTATGGTAAGCAGATTATTTGATCAACTAATGACATTTGAGCATAAATCTGTCTGTAGCAGACAGACCTAAGGTTGATTTGTTTTCTTTTATTTTCCTATGTTCTTGATTCTGTATTTTAATCGATAAAACATTATGAATATAACATAAATTGAATTTTTTTTTTAAACCAAGCGACAAACGCGCATAAATGTTGTCGGTTTGCAGAGCTGTTTGTGTATCACGTGATTGTGTTTAAGGATGATAGTCCTGTTGTGATTCACAAAACACTGGAAACACATTTAATTAACCTGTTACTATTACGATGCGTTGCTTGCTGGGCCGTAACCAGGATTTGAAAATTAGTGACGTCCACGGTGAGGTGTCAAGATGTTACCAAAATTACACCTACAAACGCAACAAATGCATCAAAAGTAAATTAATTAAAAATCAAAGGACAAAAAAACAATAATAATGCTGAAATAATTTTTAATCGCAAATGCAGTTAACAATATTAATACAGAATTGTTGTCACATAGAAATGCACATTTGACTTGTAGTTGGGCAGCAAAATTAACTCATATTAAATACTGAAAATTCAGCAAAAATTAATTAACAACTAATTTATCTAGGGCTATGTTAACTCTGTTACATATTAATATTATTCTAAACAATCAACTGCCTCCCTTTTGCCAGACTCTTAATTATTTAAAGGTGCACTCAGTCATTGTTTCCCCCTTTAAAATTTTACTCCTGAAGAAATTAATTGTAATTTTGAAACATATGTATAAAATCATGACCACTCACATGAGATGAGGACTGTTAGTCATATCAATAACCTTATAAAAGCGATTTTATTCTACATGGGGCAGGGGTGCTGCCATTTTAAAATCACATGATCATCTGAATACTACTCACTTAATCTCAGTAACCATCTTGTTACTGGACACTTTCACTTTTGGATTAAATTAATCATGGCTGATTGTGAATAGTGAATTTCTACAATGGCATCTGTAACTGATGAGTTTGAATGATGCACCTCTAGGTGTCACTGTCTAAATCCAAGATGACATGAGCAAAGAGAAAGAGTATTGCTACCTTTAATTCACCTTTTTCAATTAAAGTTTATTAGAACTAAACATATTTACAAAGGAGAAAAAGTCAGAACTTCATCCTTAATTCATGAGTGTCCACGTTTTTTTGTTAAATTCTGCTTTGTAGTTGACTTTATGACAGTTTACCATTGTTTGTGCATAGTATCCAGAGTTTAACTATGATGTTAGTAAGATCATGTTAATCATCAAAAAAAAACAAGGGTCAGGATTATGCTATTTTTTTCCCCATATCACTCTGATTAATACAGGGTATTATAGAAACTTAAATTTAATTAAGTTTTATTTGTATAGTGCCTTTTGCTATATATATATATATATATATATGGAATTTGTAATGAAAAACAGTATCCTAAACAAATGTAGAAATAATAAAATCAACCTCCATAATTGACTTTTAATGCCCTAATCTACAATATTTTATATTTTTGTAGGCTAATATTCTAATTTATTACAAATGTATACATTATTTCTGGCAAAAAAAACATAGTTACGACTACAGTTAATGTTACTGCAGTAACTGTCAGGTATATTTCTATAAGTGTGTTGATTTGTGGAATGAAAAGTAATAATTACTATTGTGAATGGAACAATGTTTTCCTGTTTACCTCGTCACTTAGTTTAATATGATGGACTGTTTAATCTTGTTTCTACTAGCTTCAGCATAGACCCTTTATTTGTCTCATATCAGATGGATTTAACAGAATTCTGTGTCAAATTCAAATGGGTCACATGCGACTCGCACTCTGTTGCCGCAAGTGCAGCACAGGTTCGTCAGATTAGTGAGACCGGTCCCACTTTTACTCTGCACAGCTTCTGGTAGCGCCATTTCATCACACACTCATATGTATTTGCGGACACTAAAGAATCCATCCAATTGTCCAAACTAAATTATACATTCATGCAGACACTCAAATGAGTTATCAACTGCTTATTAATTTTTTTGGAATCAGTTGTACATAGTATCTAAATTTATTTTTGAATATGTAAAATTTACAGAGGTTCGGACCTCGGTGACCTCATAGCTGGCTACGGCCATGGTTGCTAGTATCAGCATAATTTCAGAGTTGTCAAACTGTCTGACCAGAAACATTCTTCCACTTTTGTTTTCTGTCTCTCCATCATTTAGGTTACAGAATTATGATGCAGCTTGTCGACTGGCACAAGAAATTGCAGAAAACATCCATGAAAGAAACCGACAGCAAAGGACCGGAGGAAACCCAGCTAAGGTAAAGACAGGATTTCATTGTTCTTCAGAGGAGACCTGGCTTCATTTTTTTTTAATTGAAATATCTCTAATATTGTGTTTATGTCCCATGCCCTGCAGCTCAACATGACCCTGAGAGCATCATTACAGAAGCTCAAACAGAATATAGCACAGCTCAAAGAGACTCTGATTCGAGCTGCTGCTCAACGGCGTATGTATCCTTCCCAGAAAAATAAAGCAGAATTAATGCCATCCCCTTGAAATGCTAAGAGTGGAACCCAAATGGTATTGGTGTTTGCAAAATGTTGTATCTTACATTATTTTAAAGAGAGGATATGATACACCGGCTTTATGCTCATATTAAGAATTTGTCTCATGTTTTGTTGCTTGGAGTGTTTAGCAACAGTATTAAGGCTTCAAATTCCTCCAAGAGAAAACACTGTGATTTCTCATTAGCACCTGAAGAGGGCAGTGTATTGTAACAAATCACCACATAAATGAAGTTTTGCTGTTGAGCCTAACTGAAGATCACTGAACCAAATATTAGCATGATCTGTAGTGTTGCTTTCCTGTTTTATTTGGAAGTACTGAACTTGTATAATGACAACAAACTAGGTGAAAGGAATGTTATGTTCAGTTTGTAATTTATAGACATATTTGATTTACTAAAACAATGTGTGACCTTATCACTGTGGCATAAGCATAATTATACAGGAACATGTGTGTGTGTGTGTGATTTGAAATTGATGTGTGTCCTTAATGAATAATGATAGAATGCAAGCTGAAGCAGACAGAAGACAAAACCTGGTTGATAATCTCGCTACTAGAGAAAAGATGCTGATTGCCTCTTTCAAAGGAGATGTCACAGATGGCGAACAGTCAAGGTACATCCACACATTATGGGCTCAACAATTATGATTTTATTTTTCTGCTGACCCAGTCAGGCCAGTAGTTCAGATGTGTATTTGTCCTGGCAATTTTTTTTACTTGCCCCCAAACAAAAATAAATATAGTTTTCAATTAAAATGTACATGAATAAACATTTACTATGTAATAAAAAAGTATACATTTTTATTTTTCATTAAACATTTCTTTATATAAAAATAAATAATAATAAATGCAACACATAATTTATTGCTTGCCCATAAGGGCGCTCTGTCAACTGCCTAGAAACTCTCTCATATTGGCCTGGGCCATCCTTATTGTTGAACCCTGATAAATTTGAACCCCTCATTTTTCATTCACATCTTATGCAAAGTTAGGTTTAGTCTAGTATTACATTTACATTTATGCTTTTAGCAGATGCTTTTATTGAAGGAGATTTTCAGTGCATTCAGGGAATTGTATGTGTGTTCTGTGGGAATCAAACCCACAACCTTGGTGCTGCTAGTGGCATGCTCTTATCTGTTATTTTGCACCTGTTGATCTGCGCGAACTCTATAATGCTTAGAATGCTATTCTATTAAGGATCACGTGTTGAAAGTAGAATTCTTGTTTGGTGTTCACCTAAATTTCGAATTTGTGCTGCACACCAGTAAAGTAATTATGAACTTGTACCCTAGGTAGTCTACCAGACCATGGAGACCTTTGCTTGCCATCTTTTCTATTTATCCACTTTGCAGTAGTATCCCAGTGCTCTTTGTTCAGTAACTTTATGCCAGAAATGGTGTGACTTGCACTGAAACGGAAGTATGTGCACGCTCTCTGCGCACTTGAGTTCAGCAGCTTTGCTGCTCTGCTGATCAGAGCTGAGCGTTGAGCTACCGCCATCAGGACTGTTTACATTTCACTACTCTCCACTGCGCTCACATGCTCTCTCCAAAACACACCAATCAGAGATTTAATATGCCACCGCCAATCTCCTGTGCACTTATGACTTTCAATCGAAATGACAGCTCAGGAGCAAAACTCTCTTTTGGAGAAATAAGGTGGTAATTATTTAGATTTGACCTGCTCGATCCAGGTGACGTGGACTGGGAAGGAAAAACAACCAGTTAACAGACATTTTTTTATTTTTCGTATTAGGAAAGTGAAATACTCCATCCATCAGGATTATGCTATTTTTTCACATCACTCTGATTAATACAGGGTAATATAGAGACGTCCAAGTTTTATTTGTATAGTGCAATACATATTGTTCATTACAGCTTTACAGAATTAGAAACATTTAGCAGAATAAAACCTCACAGTAATCAAAGAAAAACTTCCTAAAATGTTAAATATGAAGAACCAATCGTGAATTCAAATTCGTGTACTGCCATTATATCCTACATGCGATGAAGAAAGCACTAAAGGATGTTTTTTTGATGTGCAGGTGAGTGGTATGAATACATTCCTGGACATACTTCATCTTGGAACTTGGGCATTGTCCCATGATTTGAATAATGATGTAGTAACAACAACCACAAAAATAATTTAATGTTACAATTTTGTTAAACAAATACAATTTAAGCACAAGGAACATTGTATATTTTACGCTTGCAGTACAATTGTAAAGAGCTGCCTGCCTTGTGGTTTTTAATTCAGCATTTTGAATATGACGTCTTCTCAGCTGCCAAGGCAATATGGGACAGAACAGTGTCCAGTGGATGCACACCCCAGAATCTCGCAGGCTCTATTAGGTTGTCTGGGTTTTTCCTGCCTACTGTTTTATGAATAGTGAGGATTCTGACCTTACACTTATTTGACATACTGCTTTTGGCTAATTACATAGTAAGGAAGCATGCATATTTAGACGAAGCCTGGGCTAACACCATAGGTTGCGTTACCTGATAGAAATTTTCATTATTCTCTGAATTGAGGGGGGTTGATGAATCAGTGCTTCCCTAAGGATTTTTTTTCAGCAGCAGTGCTGGCGTGCTAGTGTCCATACGCAGATCGGTGGACCTTATAATAATTATATATGGGTTATTTATGTTTGCCTTGTCATCTGTGTTTACTGAGGACTTTTGAGACTTGGAGGGTTCTGGTGGTAAAACTTACTAAAAGATCTGAAAATGTATAATGATCTCACCTAAATCTCATGGGGGTTACATTTCTCAGTTCTTACTTGTAGTTTTTTTTTTAGATGGAATGATTTTTAAAGCAAATATTCTAATTATGGTCCTCTGCTTCAGTCACTTGTTTCCCAGCAAGACATGATGCAATCACGTGCTGAATTACATTTATTTTGTTGTTCTTGGCAAATATGTTTAACAAATATATTAACAAGTAGTTAAAGGACAATTTATTCAAAAACATAATTACTTCTTAAGTCCATATGATTTTCTCTTTTCTGTGTTACACAAAAGGTGATGTTAGGCAAGAACATTAGTTCCAGTCACAATGCACTGTCACTACATTTTTTACATTGTTAGTTTCAGTCACCATTCACTTTCATTCTCCCTAACATCTCCTTTTGATTTCCACTGTAAAAAGAAAATCATAGCCTAATCATTATAGCCTAAGTGATGACAGAATTACCATTACTTTAATTTTACAGGTCAGTTCTCAACATTTACAATAAAAATGGCCATTTAATGGACAAATTTGTACATAAATTATCTGATTCACATGGCAGAAAAATACCTGTATACATCAGATGGAGCTCTAGAGAGATGGAAATTAGAGATTAAAAGGTGTTTAAGAGTTTCTCTTCACCCTGCAGTAGGTTCTCTTCACCCAGAGTAGTTCTGATAGCATTTGACACAAAGCTTTTTGCTGTTTCTGCCATTCTTGGCAAAAGCACTGACGCGCACAGAATGGGGGCAGCAGCGGCGCAAGCCCTTGCCCATTTCTTTCACAAATCTAAAGGTGCCCTTTAGGTCATCCAGAAAAAGGGGAGACATTTTAAAATGAAATTAAAATAGTTAAATAACAAAATTAAAATCTTGTGATACATTATTACTGTTATTGTGAGATTATGAGATTTTTTTTGTAAATCGTGACCGTATTAAAGAAAATTAAGCGGAGGTGTCTTTAAGAGCACGTGCTACAGCAGATCGGGCAGATTCCAATCGCAAGTGATCTGCCCTATACTCACTCCGAACTGCAGAGCCCTTGAAGTGGGTACTCTGAAGGAAACATGGCATTACTGTATGAATCTACCCTTCGCTAACAATCTTGTGGAAGGGCCCTCAGAGAAAATATTAATCTTCTTACTTTCGTTTAGATGCCATTCGAAAGCTCGTTCCCCTCCCACAGGAGTGCCCTTCAATGAAGCAAAAAATGCAGTTTTGAATTCACCCCGGAACATCGAAGTTCCATTACCATAGACGAGTAACAGGTCAGATAAAAAGTCCATGTATAACCATGTATTGTGTTGTAAGTTCATCAAAAGAGTAATACTCAATTGCTACTGCATTTCGGACATTGCGTTAAATTTAATTTGTCTTTTATAGAGTATTGTCATAAACTGAAGGAGCTGTCAGGTTCAGCCAAAGCCAGTTTGGTTTTATTGAAACTAATAAGCCATTAGACTAATCACTTTCAGAAAAATATCATTAGGCTACCACAGTACCGCATCTTCTTATACGCATATTGGGGGGGACTCCACCGGCTGTCCTTACAATACATTATTCGAGGACCCTATTGTAGGGCTGAATGATATGGCCAAAATTGTTATCACGATAATATTTTTCATATTGTTCGATATCGATATTTATCACGATATACATTTACACATTGCACTTTCTTTTTTTTATTTCAAAGTTGATGGAAGAAAAGAAGAAAACATTTATTCTAAGCAGTCAAAATATTCTCTACAAAATTGCACAGGGGGTCCAGAGATGGCCAAAGCAGTGGGGTCTTTTACCAAATTATTTAATAGTTTATCAATTGAAAATGAATGTTAAAAGATCATCTGTTTGGTCTGAAGCATAGTGACAGCAGTCCAGTATTTGTTGGAATATTTTTACATTAAAATGAAATATTTTTTATATTTCTTTAGATTCAGATACCCAACTAAGAGAAAATTTAGTAAAGTTTTTTTAATAAATTTAAAAAACATTTGTATATTTTCATTAAAGTGAGAGAATAGTCTTCCAACTAGTAATTTTAGTCTTTCCTTATCCATTCCAGACATCTAATTAATTTTCACAAAATTAGAACAGAAATCGATTTGTTTATTATTAAAGGCTCGTAACATGCTGATTAATAAAGATACATTTAGAAGGGAATAACTTTATGGTCTAAAAGGTGCTTTGAAACCACGTTAACACATGTGGCGCTTCATGTCTACACACATGCAGGGTAAAGAGGCAACGCATGCGGAGCGGGACAGGGCAGAAATTATGCATGTTTGGTGCTAGAGAACAATATTCAAGATTGCAGCGCAGAAAGATCAGAGCTGTTGTCCACATCACTGTTGTTCTGTCTCGCTCTTCACTAGAGACGATGAGAGAGTGCAACCATTTTCATGAAGTCTTGCGGTGTGGATGGAATCAATCCGGTGTCTGACGTAACCTAATTGTTAGCAAGGCAGCTAGCATTAGCAAGTTCATCCAGTCTGACCCTACGTTACCACTGGTGCATTGTGAGCGAAGCTGAGAGCGTTTTCAATTAATTCCTATGAAAGCCTAGCGTCAAGCTCGCAAGGTGGATCGTAGGATTGGCAGCGGTGCGGAGCAAGCTCTCTCCTAACGCTGTGAATGCCTTTGAGCAGAATTCGTCTGCCCCAATGGAAACGCAGCCCGAGAAAGCCGAACTGCTTGTGTTTTAGCGAAACGCAGTAAATATCGAAAATTCCTCAAAAGCTTATCGTGGAGTTTCTTTATCGTGATATATATATGTGCTTAGATTAAATTTCAGATGCATCTGGGAGAAATAGTGCACCATTTTTTTTCACACTTTCTATGTCTCTTCTGACTTTGTTATGCTTTAATGTCACGCAGTAACACACTGACATAGTGATTGATGTATGTCGTCATGAAACGGAGTCCCTTCCCTTCAAATCTGATCACAAGTGCTCGCAGGACATGCATTTTAAGTGATCAGGTGAAAACAGCGATGTGTCTCACCTGACCACATGTGATCGAATAACCTGAGATGTATCTGAAAGGGATAGTTCACCCAAAAATGAAATTTGTCTCATGATTTACTCACACTCATGCCATCCCAGATGTGAATGAATTTCTTTCTTCTGCACAACACAAATTAAGATTTTAGCTCTGTAGGTCCATACAATGCAAATGTATGGCAATGCATACAGGTTACCAAAAAATGTGAAACTCCAAAGTCCACAAAGGCATCATAAAAGTAATCCATACAACTCCAGCGGTTAAATCCATGTGTTCTGACATGATATGATAGGTGTGTGTGAGAAACATAAATATTCAAGTCATTTTTATAGTCATCATGCATTTTCCTCCCTGCCCATTAGAGGACAATATTCAAGAAAAGAATGCATGCAAATCACCAAAAACAGGAGGAGGAGAATGAAAAAGAGAAAGTAAAATGGAAATTGACTGATCTGGGAGGAGAATTTATAGTAAAAAAGGACTTAAATATTGATCTGTTTCTCACCCACACCTATCAAATAGTTTCAAAATTTATGGATTTATGTCATCTGTAGTACTTTTATTTTGTCCTTTGGAGTTTCAAAATGTTGACACCCATTCACTTACATTGTTTGGACCTAAAGAGCTGAGAAATTCTCCTAAAAATCTTCAGTTGTGTTCAGCAGAGGAAAGAAACTCGTACACATCTGGGGTGGCATGAGGGTGAGTAAATGATAAGAGAATTTTCATTTTTTGGGTTTACTAACCCTTTAATACCAGGTGTAAATTGGATCACAGTGTGTGAAAAGAAGTGGCTGATAGGAGGTATTTAATGACCATCTCTGATTAGTACAATTAGTGGACTTTTAGAATTTTTTTTATAGGTCTTATCCCTTTGTGCATTTTCTCTTCCTGTGTTCTTACATCTAATCCTCTTAAGTCCTTAACTTGGGAGGGGGAACTTTTATCTTTATTATAGATCCTGCTCATATTGCACTGGTATCCCATGCATAAGTTTAGCTGGAGTGTTCTAAATAAATGACAGCCAATTGATTATGTTGTTTAATAGTTTGGGCGGGGGGGGGGGGTGGGGGTGGGGGGGTGTCTGGCAGGATTTTTAGGGCCAGGATTCATCTCACTGTGTGGTCATTGTCTGCCAGTGGGGGTGTTAGTTATGCTTCGATAAGCTGAAATAGCATTTAACTTTTTTCTATTGGGATAAGAGAAGGCTTATGGCATTTGTGAAACAATACCTTTGAGGAAGATTAACCTCCAATTAAGCACAAAATGACATGCCCCTCGCATTTGAAGATTCAGGGTTCCCGACCTTGTGCCTCCACCCTCCTCCCCAAATTTCCTCTTTTATATTTGATCGTAATGCACAAACTTGTAATTAGTTAAATAGGGTCTGTATGAGTCAAGGTCTGTCTACAGGTTTTGCTCCAGTGTGATGCCTCTGTGTGATTTGTCTGATTAAGTCTAAGGGCTCTGCGGGAGGTTAATTGGATAAGCGTTAATCCTCACGCCGCCAAGATGGAGCGGAGGAAGTGGAGAGGAGCTGGCACAAGCTACGAGTTGCCAAACATGTCAGAAAGATTATTATTCACCACTGACCACTCATCTTGCTGGCCAGAAGATTAATATCAGCTTTGAATATGGACGGAGACAGCACTTCAAAGGAGCTACTGGAGTGCCTTGATGCCTAGTATAAAGAAAGGTGGCAGAATGGACAGAGGGCCAGAAGAGATAAAGTGATAAAGGCGTAGAGAAGAGAAGACAAGCTTACCAGACAAGCGTGTGAGAGGTAAACATCCTCGGCATGAGGAAGGATGAGAACGAGAGGAATAGACCCTCCAAAGGTTAGCGACCTCTGAACCTAAATGGAGATCCTCTGATGCTGAAATAACTGGAAAAGAAGGGCCATTGTCGAAGACTAACACTAATAATGAGAGGAAGTCATTTGGGTGATATGCAATTTCTTTTAACTTAAATACCTTTTTTGACAAAATTGCACCTTCACCTTCATGAACAACCTTATAGGATTTAGACTGAAATAAAACGAAACCCACAATGTAAATAGTTATGGATGCCTTTGCATTAAGTAATCAAATATCAAAACAAGTGGCATTAAAAAAAAAGGTAAGGTTACATATGTATAATAAACAATAGATATATTGTTCAAAAACCAATTAATTTTGAAACTTGTGGAGCACATCCATAGTTAATGTGATGACCTGGTTACTCTTCTAGTGCACCGCTGTGAAGCTGAGGGGAACTGACTTCATACATCCACTTAAAATTTTTGAGAAAGGATCAACAATATTTATTCTATTTGTTAAAAAAAAATATATGTGCCTTTTGGGTTATTTTGTTATCTAAATCATGCAATGAAACATTTTTAAGTGTGACTTTAAGTGTGTCAAAAAGTGTCCTAATTTATTATTCTACTGTACTGGCCAGGGCTAATCAATTGGCGGCCTGCTGGCTAAATCTGACACACTATTTATATTAGGCCCTCCATCTGATTTTGATGAAGACGCCTAGCAGTCTGCTCTTCAGAGCACTCTCTGTGTTTAACAACAATCAGCGGCATGCGCACCGGCTTTTAGTGGTCAGTTTAACAACACTCAGTAGTACGGGCAACGTCCGTCCGTCCATCCATCCATCCAAGTTCGAACTAGTCTGTCCATTCTCTGTTGACCTCTCTCATCAACATGGCATTTCCATTCACAGAACTGCCACTCACTGGATGTGTTTTGTTTTTGGCACCATTCGGAGTTAATTCTAGACGCTGTTGTGCGTGAAAATTCCAGGAGATTAGTAGTTACAGAAATACTTAAACCAGGCCATCTAGTGTGCGTGCATGCGAGAGAGAGAGAGAGAGAGAGATGGATCACCTGTTGCCACACCCAAGCAGAAATGCTATCAGCTTTCTGAAGGTCAGCTTTCTCAGTGGAAAAATAGCGTCCAAGTGGGGGAATTTCTCCCTATTTCATGGTAGTCGGTTCACAAGTGTTGATCACCATAGAAACCACAATGTCCTCCACCATTTTATACAGCACCAGTTGTGTAATTAATCAGTCTGTTGTGTCTCTCAGCTGTGATGAGCCATAATGCTGTAGTTGTTCATTTAAAGCTGTTTAAAGCTATTTCCTAATTTTAGTAGTATAGTGTAGTAAGTAGGGCTGGGACGACGCGTCGAAGTCATCGATGACGTCGATGCAAAAAATACGTCGACGCAAAATATTCGCGTCGATTCGTCAGACCCAAAACAAAGATGGCGGCGCCGGAGAGTATTAGCAGCTCGTGCGTGCAAGGTGGCATGCACTCGTTCCTCTAAAGTATGGGAATTCTTTAATTTAAAAGGAAACAATTCCATGATATGTCGTCTTTGCAAAATGGAGATGGCCTTCCATTCTAGCACCATGGCAATGCACCAGCACCTGAAGAGGCGCCACCCGGGAGCAGCTGCAGATGACAGAGCACCGTAAGTTTTTTTCAACTCCCCACTTTGCACTCGATGTTGGAGTAGGCTATAATACATTGTCGACACCTAAAGTTTTCGTTTATAGCTATTAATAATGCACTTATAGCTATGAATGTCGTGAAAAATACATAGAGGACACTGACAACACGCTGACAGACAGGACCAAGCAGGTAACATTTAATAAAGTCTCAACTTTCAAATTTGGTCAGTCAAAGAAAATTAAACCATAAATAGGCCTACTATTTTGTGGCTCTTTAATGTGTCGTGAAAAATTGCCTCAGTTAAAGCTGCTCATGAACCGATCATCTTTTTCTTGGTTAATTTATAGCATCAAATAGGCTAAACATGAATGTAGTGTAACGTTCTTGATCAAAAGGGGCCGGATAGCTTGCCTAAATGGTTGTAGTCAGGTGTAAGCAAAGACACACAAGACGTAACTGATATTCCACCGTGGTGATTTATTATCAGCTGTCGTCGGTCCCACGTACACATGGGCAGTTTGCAAAACACACAGCTAACAACAACTATGTTACTGGTTAGAAATAAAAACAGAATAAGAGCAACAGAAACACAAAACGGGCTTACATGCATACATGCGATGTTCACAGCTCGCTCTTCCCATATCAACTGCTCTGAGCGAGGGAGTAACAGAGTATGTTCCATCTTAAAGGTGCAGTACCTAATTCTACTTGTTACAGTAGCCTACATCAGAAGGACTGATGTTTTAACCGCCGAAAGACGTCAGTACAGTAGCCTACAATCCATTATTCAAATTATAATCCACCGACGTTAATCTTCTCTCTCCTGATTACTTTGTCGGACAAAAATGGCGTATTATGATTGATTGGTCAGATCGCCTGTCAATCAAACTCCCGGCGATGTTTTTTTTTTTTTTACATTTTATAATCGAAATCGAATCGGACTGGAAAAAATAATCGCTAGATTAATCGTTTAAAAAATAATCGTTTATCCCAGCCCTAGTAGTAAGTGTAGTTAGCGATCATGAAGAGCTGTTGTATGTAAATGGCTGACGCAGATTCTTTTCACATTACCTAATTGGCTCATATTACATACTGATGGTGTCAGACCATCAGTGCTCATGGATCGTCTCATCCAATCAGATTTGAGGACTGGAACTAACTTTTGTGTGTGTATGTGTGTATGTGTGTGTGTATATATGTGTGTATATATATATATATATATATATATATATATATATATATATATATATATATATATATATATATGCTCGTCTTTTTGTTTTTGTGTATATATTCAATTTCTTCTGTTTTTGCAGATATCTCATACTAAAATGTTAAAAACATTCCAACTAAATCTAACATAAAACAAAGGGTAATCTGAGTAAACAAAATACAGTCTTTAAATGATAATGTTATTTATTGAAGTAAAATGTTTTCCAATACCAACTGGGCCTGTGTGAAAGTATTTGCCCGCTTGGTTACTAACTCCCCAAATCTATGAAACTGCATTCATAATGGAGTTCAGCTGGACTAGACACACCCGGGCCTGATTACTACCAGCCCCGTTCAATCAAATCAACACCTAAATATAACTTTTTCAGCAGCATAAAGTTGGCTAAAAGGTCTCACCCAGTAGCACACTATCCCAAGGCCGAAAGAAATTCCAGAAATGTTGATTGAAATACATTAGTCTGGGATGGGTTACAAAGCTATTTCAAAGGCTCTGTGACTCCAAAAAAACACAGTGAGAGCCATTATCTCCGAATGAAGAAAACTTGGCACAGTAGTGAACCTTCCCAGAAGTGGTTCTCATCCAGGAAGTCACAAAAAAGCCAAGGACAATATCCAAGGAACTGTTGGCCTCTCTCGCAACTTTAATGGTCACTGTTCAGAAAAACACTGGCCAAAATGGTATCCATGGAAAGTGATGTGGTGAAAACCACCGTTAACACAAAAGAACATTAAGGCTCATCTTAATTTTGCCAAAACACCTAGATGATCCTCAAACCTTTTGGGAGAATGTTCTGTGGACTGATGAGTCAAAAGTGGAACTGTTTGGAAGACAGGGGTCCCATTACATCTGCCGTAAATTAAACACAGAATTCCACAAAAAGAACATGCATACGGTCAAGACCATGCTTTTTGTGGAATTCTGTGTTTGATTTAAACAGGTACTGATTTTACTGTGTTTGGGTGGTAGTGTGATGGTGTGGAGATGCTTTGCTGCTTCAGGGCCAGGGCGACTTGCAATAATTGAGGGAAACATGAATTCTGCTCTCTACCAGAAAATCCTAAAAGAGAACATCCGGTCATCAGTCTGTGAGTTGAAGCTCAAGCGCAACTGGATTTTGAAGCAAGTTAGTTTTTCACATGGGTGATATAGGTGTTGGATAACTTTTGGCTTAAAAAAAAATAAACAAAATAATTTATATTTGAAAACTGTATTTTGTGTACTCAGGTTGCCCTTGTTTTATGTTATATCTCGCTTGAAGATCTAAAACAATTTAGTATGAAAAATACACAAAACTAGAAGAAATCAGTAAGGGGCAAATATTTTCACATCACTGTATATATGTATTTTACAGTACTGTGCAAAAATTTTAGGCACTTGTTGCATAGTGAGGATGTCTTCAAAAATAATGCCATAAATAGTTTTAATTTATCAATTAACATAATACAAAGTCCAATAAACATAAAAAAAAAAACTAAATCAATATTTGGTGTGACCACCTTTGCCTTCAAAACTGCAAAAATTCTCCTAGGTACACCTGGATACAATTTTACTTGGTTGTTGGCAGATAGGATGTTCCAAGCATCTTGGGGAATTTGCCGCATTTTTTCTATCTATTTCAGCTGTCTCAATTTCTTCTGTCTCTTTATAGGGAATGAATAAATATTCAGTGGGGGGCTCTGTGGGCACCATGCCATCTGTTGCAGGGCTCCATGTTATTCATAAATATTTATTTGTAAAATAATTGTTTGGGAGTCTAAAATGTATATTTCCTATTGACACACTAAAGCTGAAAATATAAATAACATCTTAAGAAAATGTTTTTTTGCATTTTATGTGCCTAAGACTTTTGCACAATACTGTATACAGTTAAAGACAGAGGTTTACATACACCTTAGCCAAATACATTTACACTAAATTTTTCACAATTCCTGACATTTAATCATAGAAAACATTCCCTGTTTATGGTCAATTAGGATCACTATATTTTAAGAATGTGAAATGTCAGAATAATTTATTTCAGGTGGGTCAGAAGTTTACATACACTTTGTTAGTATTTGGTAGCATGGCTGTTAATTGGTTTAACTTGGGTCAAACGTTTTGGGTAGCCTTCCACAAGGTTCTCACAATAAGTTGCTGGAATTTTGGCCAATTCCTCCAGACAGAACTGTTGTAACAGTGTCAGGTTTGTAGGCCTCCTGCACGCACATGCTTTTTCAGATCTGCCAACAAATTTTCTATCGTAAAATCAGGTCAGGGCTTTGTGATGGCCACTCCAATACCTTGACTTTGTTGTCATTAAGCCATTTTGCCACAAATTTGGAGGTATGCTTGGGGTAATTGTCCATTTGGAAAACCCATTTGTGACAGAGCTTTAACTTCCTGACTGATTTCTTGGGATAATGCTTCAATATATCCACATAAATTTCCTTCCTCATGATGGTATCTATTTTGTGAAGTGCACTAGTCTCTCTTGCAGCAAAGCACCCTCACAACATGATGCTGCCACCCCCATGCTTCACGGTTGTGATGGTGTTCTTAGGCTTGCAAGCCTCACCCTTTTTCCTCCAAACTTAATGATAGTCATTATGTCCAAACTGTTCAATTATTATTTCCTCAGACCAGAGGACATTTCTCCAAAGAGTAAGATCTTTGTCCCCATGTGCACTTGTAAACTGTAGTCTGGCTTTTTTTATGGCGGTTTTGGAGCAGTGGCTGCTTCCTTGCTGAGCAGCCATTCAGGTTATGTTGACATAGGACTTGTTTTACTGTG